>ONZH01004763.1:0-277839 GCA_900303285.1 Rhinella marina | reverse complement strand
GGCACAGAGGACTATACCTATGCACAGAGGCTATGGGGGGCACAGAGGACTATAACTATGGAGGGGGCACAGAGGACTATACTATGGAGGGGGCACAGAGACAGGGGAACTATGGAGGGGCACAGAGGACTATACTATGGAGGGGGCACAGAGGACTTTTACAACTATGGAGGGGGCACAGAGGACTTTATAACTATGGAGGGGGCACAGAGGACTTTATAACTATGGAGGGGGCACAGAGGACTTTATACTATGGAGGGGGCAACAGAGGACTTTATAACTATGGAGGGGGCACAGAGGACTTTATAACTATGGAGGGGGGCACAGAGGACTTTATAACTATGGAGGGGGCACAGAGGACTTTATAACTATGGAGGGGGCACAGAGGCTTTATAACTATGGAGGGGGCACAGAGGACTTTATAACTATGGAGGGGGCAACAGAGGACTTTATAACTATGGAGGGGGCACACAGAGGACTTTATAACTATGGAGGGGGCACAGAGGACTTTATAACTATGGAGGGGGCACAGAGGACTTTAATAACTATGGAGGGGGCACAGAGGACTTTATAACTATGGAGGGGGCACAGAGGACTTTATAACTATGGAGGGGGCACAGAGGACTTTATAACTATGGAGGGGGCACAGAGGACTTTATAACTATGGAGGGGGCACAGAGGACTTTATAACTATGGAGGGGGCAACAGAGGGCTTTTATAACTATGGAGGGGGCACAGAGGGCTTTATAACTATGGAGGGGGCACAGAGGACTTTATAACTTGGAGGGGCACAGAGGACTTTATAACTATGGAGGGGGCACAGAGGAACTTTATAACTATGGAGGGGGGCAACAGAGGGCTTTATAACTATGGAGGGGCACAGAGAGGACTTTTATAACTATGGAGGGGGCACAGAGGACTTTATAACTATGGAGGGGGCACAGAGGGCTTTATAACTATGGAGGGGGCACAGAGGACTTTATACTATGGAGGGGCACAGAGGACTTTATAACTATGGAGGGGGCACAGAGGACTTTATAACTATGGGGGGGCACAGAGGACTTTATAACTATGGAGGGGGCACAGAGGACTTTATAACTATGGAGGGGGCACAGAGGACTTTATAACTATGGAGGGGGCACAGAGGACTTTATAACTATGGAGGGGGCAACAGAGGACTTTATAACTATGGAGGGGGCACAGAGGACTTTATAACTATGGAGGGGGCACAGAGGACTTTATAACTATGGAGGGGGCACAGAGGACTTTATAACTATGGAGGAGGGGCACAGAGGGCTTTATAACTATGGAGGGGGCACAGAGGACTTTATAACTATGGAGGGGGCACAGAGGCTTTTATAACTATGGAGGGGCACAGAGGACTTTATAACTATGGGGGGGGCACAGAGGACTTTATAACTATGGAGGGGGCAACAGAGGACTTTATAACTATGGAGGGGGCACAGAGGACTTTATAACTATGGAGGGGGCACAGAGGACTTTATAACTATGGAGGGGGCACAGAGGACTTTATAACTATGGAGGGGGCAACAGAGGACTTTATAACTATGGAGGGGCACAGAGGACTTTATACTATGGAGGGGGCACAGAGGACTTTATAACTATGGAGGGGGCACAGAGGACTTTATAACTATGGAGGGGGGAACAGAGGGCTTTATAACTATGGAGGGGGCACAGAGGGCTTTTATAACTATGGAGGGGGGCACAGAGGACTTTATAACTATGGAGGGGGCACAGAGGACTTTATAACTATGGAGGGGCACAGAGGACTTTATAACTATGGAGGGGGCACAGAGGACTTTATTAACTATGGAGGGGGGCACAGAAGGCTTTTATAACTATGGAGGGGGCACAGAGGGCTTTATAACTATGGGAGGGGGCACAGAGGACTTTATAACTATGGAGGGGGCACAGAGGACTTTATAACTATGGAGGGGCACAGAGGACTATGGGGGCCAGAGGACTATAACTATGGAGGGGGCACAGAGGACTTTATAACTATGGAGGGGGCACAGAGGACTTTATAACTATGGAGGGGGAACAGAGGACTTATAACTATGGAGGGGGCACAGAGGACTTTATAACTATGGAGGGGGCACAGAGGGACTTTATTACTATGGGAGGGCACAAAGGTCTTTATTAAACTATGGAGGGGGGGGCACAGAAGTCTTTATAACTATGGAGGGGGGCACAGAGTACTTTATAACTTGGGGGGCACAGAGGACTATAAACTATGGAGGGGGCACAGAGGACTTTATACTATGGAGGGGCACAGAGGAACTTATTAACTATGGAGGGGGCACAGAGGACTTTATTACTATGGAGGGGGCACAGAGGACTTAACTATGGAGGGGGCACAGAGGGACTTTATAACTGTGGAGGGGGCACAGAGGACTATAACTGTGGAGGGGGGCACAGGAGGACTATAACTATGGAGGGGGCACAGAGGACTATAACTATGGAGGGTGGCACAGAGGGCTTTATAACTATGGAGGGGGCACAGAGGAATTTATAACTATAGAGGGGGCACAGAGGGCTTTATAACTATGGAGGGGGCACAGAAGTCTTTATAACTATGGAGGGGGCACAGAGTACTTTATAACTGTGGAGGGGGCACAGAAGTCTTTATAACTGTGGAGGGGGCACAGAGGACTATAACTATGGAGGGGGGCACAGAGGACTTTATAACTGTGGAGGGGGCACAGAGGACTATACTATGGAGGGGGGGCACAGAGGACTATAACTATGGAGGGGGCACAGAGGACTATAACTATGGAGGGTGGCACAGAGGGCTTTATAACTATGGAGGGGGCACAGAGGAATTTATAACTATAGAGGGGGCACAAAGGGCTTTATAACTATGGAGGGGGCACAGAAGTCTTTATAACTATGGAGGGGGCACAGAGTAACTTTATAACTGTGGAGGGGGCACAGAGGACTATAACTATGGAGGGGGGCACAGAGGACTATAACTATGGAGGGGGGCACAGAGGACTATAACTATGGAGGGGGCACAGAGGACTATAACTATGGAGGGGGCACAGAGGACTTTATAACTGTGGAGGGCGCAAAGAGGAACTATAACTATGGAGGGGGCACAGAGGACTATAACTATGGAGGGGGGCACAGAGGACTTTATAACTGTGGAGGGGGCACAGAGGATTTTAATAACTGTGGAGGGGGCACAGAGGACTTTATAACTGTGGAGGGGGCACAGAGGACTATAACTATGGAGGGGGGAACAGAGGGCTTTATAACTATGGAGGGGGCACCGAGGGCTTTAAACCTATGGAGGGGGGCACAGAGGACTATAACTGTGGAATGGGGCACAGAGGACTATAACTATGGAGGGGGCCACAGAGGACTATAACTATGGAGGGGGCACAGAGGACTATAACTATGGAGGGGGGCACAGAGGCTTTATAACTATGGAGGGGGCACAGAGGGCTTTCATAACTATGGAGCGGGGCACAGAGGACTATAACTGTGGAATGGGGCACAGAGGACTATAACTATGGAGGGGGCACAGAGGACTATAACTATGGAGGGGGCACAGAGGACTATAACTATGGAGGGGGCACAGAGACTTTATAACTGTGGAGGGGCACAGAGGACTATAACTATGGAGGGGGGCACAGAGACTTTCTAACTATAGAGGGGGCACAGAGGGCTTTATAACTATGGAGGTGCACAAAGGTCTTTATAACTATGGAGGGGGCACAGAAGTCTTTATAACTATGGAGGGGGCACAGAGTACTTTATAACTGTGGGGGGCACAGAGGACTATAACTATAGGAGGGGGCACAGAGGACTTTATAACTGTGGAGGGGGCACAGAGAACTATAACTATGGAGGGGGGCACAGAGGACTTTATAACTGTGGAGGGGGCACAGAGGACTATAACTATGGAGGGGGGCAACAGAGGACTATAACTATGGAGGGGGCACAGAGGACTATAACTATGGAGGGTGGCACGGAGGGCTTTATAACTATGGAGGGGGCACAGAGGGCTTTATAACTATGGAGGGGGCACAGAAGTCTTTATAACTATGGAGGGGGCACAGAGTACTTTATAACTGTGGATGGGGCACAGAGGACTATAACTATGGAGGGGGGCACAGAGGACTATAACTATGGAGGGGGCACAGAGGACGATAACTATGGAGGGGGGCACAGAGGACTTTATAACTATGGAGGGAGCAAATAGGACTATAACTATGGAAGGGGCACAGAGTACTTTATAACTGTGGAGGGGGCACAGAGGACTATAACTATGGAGGGGGGCACAGAGGACGATAACTATGGAGGGGGGCACAGAGGACTATGACAATGGAGGGGGCACAGAGGACTTTATAACTATGGAGGGAGCAAATAGGACTATAACTATGGAGGGGGCACAGAGGACTTTATAACTGTGGAGGGGGCACAGAGGACTATAACTATGGAGGGGGGCACAGAGGACGATAACTATGGAGGGGGGCACAGAGGACTATGACAATGGAGGGAGCACATAGGACTATAACTATGGAGAAGGCACAGAGGACTATAACTATGGAGGGGGCACAGAGTACTTTATAACTGTGGAGGGGGCACAGAGGACTATATCTATGGAGGGGGCACAGAGGACTATAACTATTTAGGGGGCACAGAGGACTTTATAACTGTGGAGGGGGCACAGAGGACTTTATAACTGTGGAGAGGGCACAGAGGACTATAACTATGGAGGGGGCACAGAGGACTATAACTATGGAGGGGGGAACAGAGAGCTTTATAACTATGGAGGGGGCACCGAGGGCTTTATAACTATGGAGGGGGGCACAGAGGACTATAACTGTGGAATGGGCACAGAGGACTATAACTATGGAGGGGGCACAGAGGACTATAACTATGGACGGGGCACAGAGGACTTTATAACTATAGGGGGCACAGAGGGCTTTATAACTATGGAGGTGGCACAGAGGTCTTTATAACTATGGAGGGGGCACAGAAGTATTTATAACTATGGAGGGGGCACAGAGGGCTTTATAACTATGGAGGCGGCACAGAGCGCATTAGTACTATGGAGGGGCACAGAGGGCATTACTAATGTGAAGGGGCACAATGGACATTTTTACTCTGGAGGGGGCACAATGGGCATTTTTGACAATTTTCTTTTTATTGAGAAAAACTGAGACAACAGTATCACAATAAATCTTGCAAAACATTTGAGTGTTCGTATACACCACTTGCGCCTCAATTCAAAGTCATCCAGACCTCCAATTCAAAATGTAGAATGTGCAATATACACTCACCGGCCACTTTATTAGGTACACCTGTCCAACTGCTCGTTAACACTTAATTTCTAATCAGCCAATCACATGGCGGCAACTCAGTGCATTTAGGCATGTAGACATGGTCAAGACAATCTCCTGCAGTTCAAACCGAGCATCAGTATGGGGAAGAAAGGTGATTTGAGTGCCTTTGAACGTGGCATGGTTGTTGGTATCAGAAGGGCTGGTCTGAGTATTTCAGAAACTGCTGATCTACTGGGATTTTCACGCACAACCATCTCTAGGGTTTACAGAGAATGGTCCGAAAAAGAAAGAACATCCAGTGAGCGGCAGTTCTGTGGGCGGAAATGCCTTGTTGATGCCAGAGGTCAGAGGAGAATGGGCAGACTGGTTCGAGCTGATAGAAAGGCAACAGTGACTCAAATTGCCACCAGTTACAACCAAGGTAGGCAGAAGAGCATCTCTGAACGCACAGTACGTCGAACTTTGAGGCAGATGGGCTACAGCAGCAGAAGACCACACCGGGTGCCACTCCTTTCAGCTAAGAACAGGAAACTGAGGCTACAATTTGCACAAGCTCATCGAAATTGGACAGTAGAAGATTGGAAAAACGTTGCCTGGTCTGATGAGTCTCGATTTCTGCTGCGACATTCGGATGGTAGGGTCAGAATTTGGCGTCAACAACATGAAAGCATGGATCCATCCTGCCTTGTATCAACGGTTCAAGCTGGTGGTGGTGGTGTCATGGTGTGGGGAATATTTTCTTGGCACTCTTTGGGCCCCTTGGTACCAATTGAGCATCGTTGCAACGCCACAGCCTACCTGAGTATTGTTGCTGACCATGTCCATCCCTTTATGACCACAATGTACCCAACATCTGATGGCTACTTTCAGCAGGATAATGCGCCATGTCATAAAGCTGGAATCATCTCAGACTGGTTTCTTGAACATGACAATGAGTTCACTGTACTCAAATGGCCTCCACAGTCACCAGATCTCAATCCAATAGAGCATCTTTGGGATGTGGTGGAACGGGAGATTCGCATCATGGATGTGCAGCCGACAAATCTGCGGCAACTGTGTGATGCCATCATGTCAATATGGACCAAAATCTCTGAGGAATGCTTCCAGCACCTTGTTGAATCTATGCCACGAAGAATTGAGGCAGTTCTGAAGGCAAAAGGGGGTCCAACCCGTTACTAGCATGGTGTACCTAATAAAGTGGCTGGTGAGTGTACATTGTCTGTCAATTACAATGGACATCAAGGGGAGTACACATTTTGGACAACTGTTGTATAGTGACAAACATATGTAACCTTACATGTGGGGGGTAAGGTGAGGTATAGGGAAGGGGACAGGGAAGGGTGGGGGTTGTTTGACCTCTCAGGTGGCGCCTCCCAAACGACATAAAATGTCAAGATTATAGAGCTGTAACATCCAGTTAATCATGACATTCACCACTCCTGAACATCCTCCAAGGACCCCACATTTTCATGAATTTATCATGAGCCCTCTCTTCCCAGCTCGCCAACTCCTCCATCCTACATAACTGATCCACTTTATCCTTCCACTGGTCTAACGTGGGCGGATCAGTACTCAACCACCTCAAAGGTATCAACAACCTAGCAGATTGGATCAAATGCGTTGCCAGATCTTTTTTGGACAGGGTCCATGACCCAGAGTCTAGCCACAGAAGGGCCAACGCTGGTGTAACCTCCACTGGTTTGGCGACCACCTGGCGTATAGTATCTAGCACCGCAGACCAATAAGGTTGTATTTTAGCACAGAACCAGAGGATATGACTCAAAGAGCCCTCCTCCACTCCACAACGCCAACACTTATTATCCGCTTGCAAGCCTTTCAAGTACAGTAGTTTAGGGGTTTTGTACCACTGGGTCATCACCTTGTAGGAATGTTCCTGCACCCTCACACATTTAGAGAACCCATGTGCACAATGGGCATTTTTATTCTGCAGGGGGCAAAATGAGTATTGCAAATGTGAAAGGAGCACAATGGGTATTAATAATGTGAAGGGGGCACAGTGCACAGAGGGCATTACTACTAAGGCTACACGCCACTGGTGTTGTCCCTTCTTATATATTTTTTTTGTTTTGCAGGTCGGACCTTCATCCCACAGCAGACTCAGGTAGGTGGACCTCTACCAAAAGTACTTGAGTACCCCTGGTGTAGATTAAGTGGTTTAGATCAGTTCCTCATTATAGAATACCAGGAAGTATAGAATGTGACACTGATATATAGTATCTTGCAATTTAGGTGTAAAGCAGGGAGAACATTTGAAAATATTTTCCCAGGATGAAAGAACAGTCGTTTGATAATTTTTTTCCTAAGCGTATTCTTCCGTATTGTAGTCTGAACGGAACAGCTCTTTCCATTCGTGAACATCCAGCTTAGTGGTATGGATAAGTTCAGGGTATCATTGCACATACAGTAGAAGCACCTTCTGTATTACTCTTGGATAGTCTTGTGAATTATTGACCATGCTTCAGTCACTCCTTATTACAAACTCTTCACTCCACGACTTCTCCAGTACTGCATCTCATATGCTTTGCAAAAAAATGAATCTCAACCTTTACAGTTTTCAAGCATTTCCTAAAGACCCTCCATATAGCATTGGAGTTAGGATGAGTGAATCGATTCGTTAATCCGAACAAAATTTAAAGAAGAACTCCCGCAAAAATTTTTATTCTCTGAACCTGTTAGAAAGGTGCATGATATAATCTATAGTGAATATAATCTTCTTATCAGTGACTGTTTCTGTGAGTAAAAACCTCTCTTCTTATTGTAGCTGGGTCATGTGACCAACTCCCTGACCTCCAACTGACCCAGGACAGAAAGCCAGTAACTGCTCTATTCATTCCTATGGGAGCCTCACTTTCAGTCTCATAGGAATACATAGAGAATTAGACTTCCTGTCCACACATAAGTCTATGTGTGCGTTGGTGGGTCTAATTGCTGGTCACATGACACAGATAAGAAACTTCAGGATGATATAAGTCAAAAATTCAGACACTGGTAAGAAAATGACATTCACTACAGATTATATCATGTACATTTCTAGCAGGACATGGAATAAAGTTTTTGTCGGGAGTACTTTAAGTCTACAGATGAGTAACTAATGTGGCGGCTGATTACAGTCATGGCCAAAAGTTTTGAGAATGATACAAATATTAATTTTTACAAAGTCTACTGCTTCAGTTTTTATAATGGCAATTTGCATATACTCCAGAATGTTATAAGAGTGATCAGCTTAACAGCAATTACTTGCAAAGTCAATATTTGCCTAGAAAATTAACTTTATCCCCCAAAACACATTTCAGCATCATTGCAGCCCTGCCTTAAAAGGACCAGCTAACATCGTTTCAGTGATTGCTCCATTAACACAGGTGTGGGTGTTGATGAGGACAGGGCTGGAGATCAATCTGTCATGATTAAGTAAGAATGACACCACTGGACACTTTAAAAGGAGGCTGGTGCTTGGCATCATTGTTTCTCTTCTGTTAACCATGGTTATCTCTAAAGAAACACGTGCAGTCATCATTGCATTGCACAAAAATGGCCTAACAGGGAAGAGTATCGCAGCTAGAAAGATTGCACCTCAGTCAACAATCTATTGCATCATCAAGAACTTCAAGAAGAGAGGTTCCATTGTTGCCAAAAAGGCTCCAGGGCGCCCAAGAAAGACCAGCAAGCACCAGGACCGTCTCTTAAAAGTGTTTCAGCTGCAGGATCGGGCTACCAGCAGTGCAGAGCTTGCTCAGGAATGGCAGCAGGCAGGTGTGAGTGCATCTGCACGCACTGTGAGGCGGAGACTCTTGGAGCAAGGCCTGGTCTCAAGGAGGGCAGCAAAGAAGCCACTTCTCTCCAGAAAAAACATCAGGGACAGACTGATATTCTGCAAAAGGTACAGGGAGTGGACTGCTGAGGACTGGGGTAAAGTCATTTTCTCTGATGAATCCCCTTTTCGATTGTTTGGGACATCTGAAAAACAGCTTATTCGGAGAAGACGAGGTGAGTGCTACCACCAGTCTTGTCTCATGCCAACTGTAAAGCATCCTGAAACCATTCATGTGTGGGGTTGCTTCTTAGCCAAGGGAATCGGCTCTCTCACAGTCTTGCCTAAAAACACAGCCATGAATAAAGAATGGTACCAGAATGTCCTCCGAGAGCAACTTCTCCCCAACCGTCCAAGAGCAGTTTGGCGATCAACAATGCCTTTTCCAGCATGATGGAGCACCATGCCATAAAGCAAAGGTGATAACTAAATGGCTCAGGGAACAAAACATAGAGATTTTGGGTCCATGGCCTGGAAACTCCCCAGATCTTAATCCTATTGAGAACTTGTGGTCAATCATCAAGAGACGGGTGGACAAACAAAAACCTACAAATTCTGACAAAATGCAAGCATTGATTGTGCAAGAATGGACTGCTATCAGTCAGGATTTGGTCCAGAAGTTGATTGAGAGCATGCCAGGGAGAATTGCAGAGGTCCTGAAGAAGGGTCAACACTGCAAATATTGACTTGCTGCATTAACTCATTCTAACTGTCAATATAAGCTTTTGTTACTCATAATATGATTGCAATTATATTTCTGTATGTGATAAAAACATCTGACAAACACACATAAAAACCAGAGGGCAGCAGATCATGTGAAAATATAATATTTGTGTCATTCTCAAAACTTTTGGCCATGACTGTACAATGGCTGCACATTTCACACAGACATGAAAATCTTGTGCATGCGGCATTACTGCGAGAATTGTTAGGGCCGCACATATGAATCATGGACTGTGTGAACCACTAAAATTCGTTTAGCAGCATGTGCAAAGTCATTGGTACGGATTTGTTTATAGATCATAACACATGGGTCAATGCTTGTAGTAACAATGCATACATGGCCGCACTGGAAGAGGGAGCGTTGTGAGCTGTGGTGACCCTCCTTTTTGAAACTGAAAAATCGTTCAGATGAACTAATCGAATCATACTAGTCCAGGTATGCCCAACCTGTGGCTCTCCAACTGTTGCAAAACTACAACTCCCAACCTGCTCTGTAGGTTGTCCTGGCATCCTAGGAATAGTAGCTTTGCAAGAGGTGGAGGGCCGCAGGTTGGGCTCATCCCTAGTAACATAGCCTATTGTTTTCATTTTTCTCTTAGGCTACTTTCACATCTGTGACTGTGGCCAGTGGTTTCTGTCCGGCTGATTCTCTGAATATTTGCCTGGTGGCGGCCGGATCTCTGCTGGACCCCATTATTGTCAATGGGGTCTGGCAGGCGGCAGTATCTGCCAATGCTGGACCCGGAGAACTCCTGCCGGAACAGCCTGCCAGAGAACTCTAGCTGCAGATGTGAAACTGGTCTTAGTTTTTGCAGAACAAATTCTCACTCAAGTCTCCTGTGTTAACTTTTTCCATATAATACATTTGTTGGCACAGATCCTAATTGGCTGACTAGCTCACACAGAGCTTAATATGTAACCCCCACCATACATTGTACATGATCGGTCCACTGTTTAAAACCAGCATAGATGTTAGGCTGAGTTCACATCAGCGTTCAGCCTTTCTGTTCTCCTGCTCCATTATAGGAGCAGGAGAACGGAAAGGACAGATTCTGCACATAATGGAGCCTACGGACCTCATAGACTATAACTGGGTCCGTTAGGTTTCCGCTCAGATTTTTGAAGCGGAGAGAAAAGTGTGCACACATTTTGGGTCAAGATAGATTTACAAGTCTTTGCTTTTTCTTGTGGGATGAGTTGAACTTTATATAGGTGACATGTCATATTGTATGCATTAGTGTTAAAGGGGTTATGTTATCTCAGACAATGGGGGGCATATCCTAGCAATCTGCCAACATTGTCTGATAGCACTGCGCATGCACGGCCGCCCTTCATTAATTTCTATGGGGCCAACAAAAATAGCAGAGTGCCGGCTCAGCCCCATAGAAATTAATGGCAGCATCACTCAGCTATTTTCGGCAACCTCAGAAATGTTTGGAGGGTGGCCACACATGCGACCCCTGTGACTTCCAAAGGCTCCGTTTAAGAGATAGGTGCGGGTCCAAGTTCAGACAATGGGGGTATATCTGAGCAATATGCCACCATTGTCTAAGAGTACACAACCCCATTCAATTCATATAGATTTTATTTTGGGAAAAATACATAAATATGTCCTAAAAGGGAATATGTTAAGACGGCCCTGTGATGTCGGCTGTCCGGCTATACAAGGAATGAACTCTGATCGCGTCACACACACCCTCCCCTTTTTGTTTGACATGATCAGCGTTGATCACGGTTAGATTTTTCTCTGATCACCACTGCTGGAGCATGCACAGTACTGCCTGCCACTAATGATGCTCAAACTCGTCATGTTCTCCAGTTGTACAAGGTCTAAAGATTCAGATTCCAGAAACACGGAATCCGTATTGTATTCTATTTCGTACTGTATAGCAGGGATGCTCAACCTGCGGCCCTCCAGCTGTTGCAAAACTACAACTCCCAGCATGCCCTAATAGCTGTAGGATGTCCAAGCATGCTGGGAGTTGTCGTTTTGCAACAGCTGGAGGGCCGCAGGTTGGGCATCCCTGCTGTATAAGATTACAAATCAAAACATCCTCCACTCAAGCCGCAAAAATAAAACAGCAGCAAATGACTTCATTTCTCTTCTTTAATGGATTTCATGATGATGATACATTTATTAAACAATTAAATTATAGCTTTTGTTGCTAGAGGAGCAAAAAACAGACATCATGACCACTTCAGTTATTTATCCTGATCTAGCATTAACATGGAATCACCAAAAACGGAGACTACCAAAACCAGTGCCGGCCAATCCATTACTCTGAAACAAACAGTAAAATATAAGTGTAATGAATGTGGATTTGCAATTACCAATCCAGAGATCTAAGTGCAATCCAACGCTTTGATTCAAAATGTGGCAAAAACTAAAAAACAAAAAAACTAAAACTATGGAAACACAGATGATATTAAAATGTAGGTCACCTAAAGTCAGTGGAAGCAGCCATACGTCATAACAGTGGAAACTAGGCACCATCTGTATTAAGCCCATTCTTGCTGATTTAACTATGTACTTAGAGATGTGCAGAGCTTAAAAGGAACTTGTCATATTGAACATGGCGTCTGAGCTGCAGGCAGCATGTTATAGAGCAGGAGGAGCTGAGCAGATTGATATATAGCATTGTGGGAACAGATTCACTGAAAATTGTATTTCATTAATTTAAGTTCCTGCTCATTCTGGGCTTTGAAGTCCAGGAGACTGACCTATCAGTGATTGACAGCCTTCCATCTATACAGAGATAGTTGTCAATCACCAATAGGACCACCTACTGGACTTCAAAGTTCAGAATGAGCGGGGATTTAAGTTAATAAAATACAAGTTATACTGAATCTTTTCCCCGAAAACTATATATATCAATCTGATCAGCTTCTCCCGCTCTATAATATGCTGCCTGCAGCTCAGACACCATGTTCATGTTTAAAGATTCCCTTTAAGCAGGCACACAACCCACTGTCTCATCTAACTATCCAATTTAAAGAACATTTGGCGATTTTTCTTTGATAATACAGTGCCACTATTCTCACGATTCATCCAACAGTGGATATCCTGGTGGCTCAAATTGCCTATACTATATACAGGACCTACTAGTTATGAATTTTACCATTCCTTCGTATAGCAACAACATGCCCCATCCCATGCCCATTGCAAGAAAACCCACCTGAGTTATTGAATGGAACAGTCATATAAAGTGCTTTCTGACAGAGCATACAATGGTGCATGTGTCCTGATGAAGACGTCCCGTAAACAGTTTCCTGAAGCGTGATTTCCAGGTCCGTCACAAGTTGGGGACCCTACTACACCAAATTCCTATAACTAAGGCAGTCATTGAGGTAAAGTGTTATCAGTAAAGGCCTACGTCATCGGTTCTTTACGTGATTTTGTTGTATAGAGCCATATTTACAGATTAGTGTTTGTTCGATTAATCTAGATACAACAAAACCACTCAAAACTAGAGTCAAGAAGAGGCGCAAAAAACATGACTGCTGTTATATAATGATAATACAAGCTCTTCCCTTATATATATGGTCTTGCCTCAACCGTCTCCTAACACCACCATGCAAATCATGCAGAAAGGCTAATGAAGAATGTGCCACACGTCATTTGAGTTTTAATTGCTTTCACAATCTAAAAGCTTGTTACCTGTCAAAAAATAAATAATTGATAATATGTGAACTGCAGGACTAAAGCAGCCGCCGATCCAGTGCACGGGTCCCAATGCCCTACCAGTGTTACCTTAAGGCCTCATGCACACGAACGTGTGCTGGCCGTGCCCATGCTGCAGGCCGCATACGGCGGGTCCGCAATAAACGGGCACCGGCCGTGTGCAGCCCGCATCATGGATCGCAGACCCATTCACTTCAATGGGTCCGCGATCCGGGAGATGCGGAGCAGAGACACGGATCGGAACACCACGGAAGCACTACGGTGTGCTTCCGTGGTGTTTCTGGCCGTGCCTCTGCACCGCAAAAAAGTAGCGCAAGCACTACTTTTTTGCGGTGCGGACCCTCCGATGCGGATCGCGGACCCCATTCAAGTGAATGGGTCCACGATCCGCATGCGGTGGCCTCATGGTCAGTGCCCATGCATTGCGGACCGCAGTTTGCGGCCCGCAGCACGGGCATGGCCGGCACACGTTCGTGTGCATGAGGCCTTAGGATGTGTGCATGTGGTGCAGGTGTCTTGTACCATTAAATTATCATTTCTATAGTATATTTGATGAACTTGTAGAATATTCTACTGCTTCCACATATAATATAGTCCTGACTACTGTAATGATATAATCAGTGGCGTACATAGAGAATGTAGATGCATTATTTCTTGTAGCTAGTGGCGTACATAGAGAAGTAAGGGCCCCATACCAAGGATCAAACCAGGCCCCCCACACAGGACAGGAGGGTTTCTGCCTAAACCCCTTTCAGTGACCCTTGGGCCATTTTTTCCACTGCCTCATTTGCTAAAAGTTGTTCCTTTAGAGGGTAGAGTCCTGACCAAGTTTTCACCTCCAGTAGAAGATGAGATAATCCCAACTTAAGACTGGGCCCCCTCTTGCCCTGGGCCACATAGCAGTCACATGGTCTACCGCTATGGTAGTTGAGCCCCTGGATATAATGGGTCATGTGATTGGATAGGTCTTCCCAAATGCATTACAATATGATCTGGCTCCAGCACACCTTTGTCTTCTTGTGCCATCTTCTCATGTTTGCTGTCGTTTAGCATAAGACCCTTGCAGCGTGAAGAGGGAGTCTGCTGTGCAGCAATGGGCCTTCCGGTGACTACACCGGCAATGTACATGTAGCTACATATACTGAAATCAAATCAACGTCACTGCTAGACAATAAGTGCTAATATGAGCTGATCAATACAATGATGAATGCCGAGAGAAACGAACATAGACTCAGGAAATGTATGGAGGGTTATAGATTTACACCATTAGGACCTTATACATGGGTTGTTGGTTGGGAACTGAAGTTCATACAAATGTTTTTTTGATCATCGCCCTGTGTAAACATGCCACCGATCACCCAACAAATGAGTATCTTCTATGCACCATTATAGATCCTTGGTTGTTGGCAGCATGTCGCCCTGTGGAAAAAGGGATGTGCCAACAATAAAGGAACTGCATTGGCCTGAACCATCACATTAGCCATCGTTTGGGTACATACAGAGTAAATGAGCTCCAAATGCTATATTGTCAATTAGAGCAATCATTTTGGACAACAAATCTGCCCATGTAAAAGGCCCCTTATGTCTCATTCACCAATCAGTGTTCGGTCAGTGATTTCCATCACTGATTGTGAGCCAAAACCATATGCGGCTCTACACACAAAACAGAAGCGGATCTTTCCCTTATACCTGATGTCTGTGGAGGCTCCACTCCTGGTTTTGGCTCACAATCACCGATGGAAATCACTGACCAAAACACTGATGTGTGAATGAGGCTTAGGGCTTGGGTACCTAAAGTTGGCCGTGCAAGCTAGCTAGAGAAGTGACTCCCAATAAGTATGGATGGACATGTCTTACAGATGTTGACCAGGTTTAGGAAAAAAAAAGGTCGGCTTTCACTGCCGAAACATCTCCACTCTTGCCCATAGGTTGCATCTGGTATTGCAGCTCAGCAAAGAACATACCGACGTGAAAACCTAGCTTTTGATCTTGCTCTTAATAAAATGTCAATCAAACGGTACACGTAATAGGACATCACGTCGATGTTTCTAACATCCCACCACGTTCAACATCATCTTGTGCCACTTAAGATTTTATTAAAGGGACCATTGCAGTTTCACAAAATGGGAGAAATTGTTGTAACATCAGATGGGCTCCGGTCTTCACATTATCAAAGCACAATGATTGTTGTTAAGAAAGGTCGTTTGCTACAATTAGAAATATATAAAACATTGATTGCTTTCATGTACAATAGTGGAAGGCTCCTTCTTGGCTCATGCAAAAATTGGTATCAAGGACTCAAAATACCAAATCCAACTTCTGTTTGTTTCAGCCATATAGTACCGGTCTCAGTCTAAAGCTACCAAGTTCTATTATTTAAAAAACAGGTGGTTTTCAAAACTGTTAACACTGGCCGGTAGAGCTTTTGTTAAAAAAAATGTAAGCTCACGAGGAGCATCTATTTCTGGTAGGACTCCCGCACTTTGGACTGCAGAGCATCACAGGTCTTCTTGGCATCACCCAACAACATGGCAGTATTGGGCTTGTAGAAGATGGGATTGTCAACAGCAGCATAACCCACACCCAGAGACCTCTTCATTACAATGACCTGGACAAAGAAAAGAAGGAAAAATTACTTCAGGCCCTTCTACTAGTTATGGAGGGCATTATTTATGACCCTCACTTATTGCACCAAATCCATTGGGCAATGATCAGAAATGAACCATTAGCTCCCGATCATTGCTCTCATTGTTCAGCTGCATTTACATGCAGCAATCATTTTGGCTGTACGGGGATGAATGATCGTTACAGTTTCATTGTTTGTGGAGAGCACATCCCTGTTTAAGCAGAGCGATATGCTAGTGACAAGCGATGATATCATGTGCCACATTAACATGACGTGGGGCAACTCTCGGGAATGCGCACTCTAATGTTTGTTCCCGATAATCTGTAAATGGACCATAAGTTTATAGTGTCGAAATATTAGACAGGATGAATAAATCTGCCCCAAGGTCAGGCACATTTGTGCTGAACATGGACAACCCAATGACTTAAAGGGAACCGGTCATGTTGAACATGATGTTTGAGATGTTGGCAGTATGTTATAGAGCAGGAGGAGCTGAGCAGATTGATATATAGTTTTATGGGAAAATATTCAGTAAAACTTGTAATATATACATTTAAATTCCTGCTCATTCTGGGCTTTGAAGTCCAGGAGGCGGTCCTATCAATGATTGACAGCTCTCTCTCTCTGTATACACAGTCATAGAGGGAAGACTCACTGATAAGACCTCCTCCTGGACTTCAAGGCCCAGAATGAGCAGGAATATAAATGTATAAAATACAAGTTTTACTGAATATTTTCGCATGAAAAAAAACAAAAAAACAATCTTCTCAGCTCCTCCTGCTCTATAACAAGATGCGTGTAGCTTACATTGTATTTTCATGGTGGCAGGTTCCCTTTAAAAGTGAACTGTGTAATGTGACATTGCTCCAGCAGTGGCACTGTCGGAAAACCATACATTTAAGGTGGCCACACATTAGTCTAAAGCTGATCAAAAATAAGAATTTTAATTCAAAGACAGATTGTGTACGAAAGATCTTCCTTTAAAAGAACGTTCCCAGAAAGATCTTTCATCCATGGCCCAGTTTCATTGAACGTGTATGGGCAGTTTGAACAACTGAAAAGGCCAATATGGACAAAAATGTGTACAGCTGTGCCTGAGAAAGAAACGTTTGCCAGGTGACATGTTTATTCAGCCATCAACCAACTTCTATCTAGGTTGGGTTCACATGAGTATTTAGCTTTCTGTTCTTCTGATTTATCAGAAAAACACTAACTGATGCTTAAAAAAAAAAGACGGATCACTTATTTTAAGTGCAAACTGATGCGGAGTATAGCTGATGCTCAAAATAACTGAGAAGTTTTTTTTTGCTTACTTTTCTGTTCTTCTGACTGATCAGAAGAATAGAAAGTGAAACGGTGATGGCCACCTTCCCAGGCAGTTTATACCTAATCAATGGGGACCACAGAAGCAATGTGGATGAACTTATGGTCAGGGGTCTCTTCTAACAAAAAGGGGTTTTCACACCTGACTGCCTGAAGAATACCATCAAATCCCAGTTTAAACGTCTCTTGCAACCAAGTAATGTCATGGTGTGGTTACTTAGCAAGTGGGCAAATCTTGCTTTGCTTAGATTTATGTACCCAAAGTCCTCATTTTTACAGGACAGTATGAATATTATGTTACAGCATAAAAGGGATTTTTATGCTGTAACATGTTTCCTTCAGAATACAGTAATTGTCATAAGACGATAATACACAGGTGACCGGCCTACAGAAATATATCAATCTACAAGGACAGGAGGACATGAACATGGCAAGAAAGGCAGGACTTCTTCAGATAACTTCTCAGGATAAAACAAATACTAAATAAGTTTGTAACCCTGGTCCATACCTGCTTAGATTTCCATACTTCCAGGACGGGCATGCCAGCAATGATGGAGTTGGGGTCTTCCTGGGCTGCAGAATTAACTGTGTCATTGGCACCAATCACAAGAACCAGATCAGTTTCTACAAAAGGAAGGAAGAACATACAGTCAGCAGAGTTTATAACGTTGTAAAGCCAAGATCAGTACATGTATGGGCTCTGCCTTCCTACCAGGGAAATCCTCATTGATCTCATCCATCTCCAGGACAATGTCATATGGTACACCAGCTTCTGCCAGAAGTACGTTCAGCTGACCAGGCATACGTCCTGCCACTGGATGGATACCGAATCTACAAAACAACACATAAAATGCATCATCAGGGACCAGGTGTCTATATACAATTCCTTCTTGGGAAAGTAAGACGCCCTGCAGTTAAAGGTGTAGGTCTAAAGCTAGAAATAAATCATGAAAATAAACAGTCCTCCATGACTGTCAGTCTGAAAAACTTTCTGAAAAAAAAAAAAAAAAGTCTTCTACAAATCGTGCTGAGAGTAAGGGGTTAATCTCCTGCTGATCTCTTCCATCTTTGGCTAGAGATCGGCTGAGTGGGCATGGCTTAATAACTATGTTCTACAGACAAGGCAGAGGTGGAGGCTCCCGATGTAGACAGCTATCTACCAGCCTTTGAGAAGGATCAGGAGGGATGACATGGTTGAGCTCTTTCGAGACAGATAGAACATTTCTTTATATATTTCTCTGTATTCATTGTATAGGAAATAAAATAAGATTAAAGGAAAGTAAGAGATTAAAGGCTATGGACACCTTAGGGATTTCACTAATTTTGGGCTAAAAATAATTTTTTCAATAGGTTTTTATTTAAAAAAAAAAAATATTCAGCCGTTTCTGAGATACAGGGTTTAAAAGAAAAAAAACAAAAATCAGCCTGTTTGCAGGCTGTTGGTTTCAGGTTTTTTTTTAAATCCCATCACGAGGATAAACCATCAACACTGAAATCCGGGATTACCCCACTAAGAGAACATCTGGCTGCAGCATAAAGTATTTTTCCCCAAAATACCTTCCTGAGGGCTCATGCACACGAATGTATTTTCTGTCTGTGTCCGTCTTTTTTGCGGACTGTATGTGGAACCAATCACTTCAATGGGTCCGCAAAAAAAAAAAAAAAGTAATTACTCCATGTGCATTCCGTTTCTGTATGTCCGTTTCAAAATTATAGAACGTGTCCTATTATTGTCTGCATTACAGACAAGGATAGGATTGTTCTATTAGGGGCCGGCTGTTCCGTTCCGCAAAATATAGATTGCAAACGGAGGATGTCATCCGTATTCTTTGCGGATCAGAAAATACATACGGTCTTGTGCATGAGCCCTTAGGGAGATAATCTCCTAGAGTAACTTTGGCATACGCAAGTACAATAGGGTCCCATAAAAGTAGAAATGGGGCCAAAACAGATGTGTGCAGGGCCAAAATGTACCCCCATTTGCCTCCAAGTCCACATGGCAGAAGACAGGGCCGTGCGGCTCAATACGAGGGTCGTACATATACAAGTAACTCTAGAAGTTGTCTTCTATGAAACGGGGTCTTCATATCGGATCCGTAACATTGGACAATGAGGCTAAACCTAACCCTCGCTGCTAAAACACATGTGCAACTGTGCACAGAGCTGCAACCACAAACCCTAAGTGAGGTCTAAAAAAACACAAAAGTTAAAAAAAAAAAAAAACATTAGACAAAAGACAATACACAGAAATCCGGATCCTATTATGGGAATACAGGAGATGGAACATATTAAGCCTTGACAAGATCAGAACTATGGATGTAAAGACAGCTCGAGGAAGGATTAGATCATATATACAACACAAGGTGAAAAGTAATTATTGGATATACAAAATTAAACAGATCGCACAACTTTCATTTATAGCCTCATCTGCTTTTCTCATCAGCCCATAATCTATATACAACATCCCATAGTGTTTAGGAATGATACGCGTTACAATCAGCTCCTTAAACAAATGTATAAAACATTTGTAAAACTACCTTACCCACCGGCAAAAGGTGCCAATAACTTACTCTACACTCCAAGCAAATTTATATTGTAATGCCACATTATTTCTTTATTATACATGAGAACGTGAACCTAGATCTACAGAAAGAGGTTGTTCAGAAAGTAGAAGAAAAAAAAAAAGCAAATTTTTTTTTTTTTTTTTTAGAAACAGCTCCATGCTAGTCAGTGGGCTGTTTCTGGTATCGCAGTTCTGGCCCACTCACCAAGCTACTATATGAAACACAACCAATGCTGAGCAATGCCATCTCTAGGAAAAAAAAAAAATAACAAAACAAAAACCTTTTTTTCTAATAAAGGACAACCAACATTAGGCTTAAATTGGTTGTATGAAATTTCATAACTGATAATTCATCAGTATCTGTTCGGTGGGGGGCGGACCCGATGCCCATCAATAAGCTGTTTGGAAGGGTAACGGCGCTCTTAGTAGCACCACGGCCTTCTGGCAGCTTATCCTCGGCCATGTGATGTTACGTTCATTGGTCAACATGGCCTAGGTGAAGCTCATTAAAATGAATGGGGCTGAGGTGCAATTCCAAGCACAGCCACTATACAATGTACGGCGCTGTGCCTGGTGAGCCGAGAGAAGCCCATGGCGCTACTGCCTTCACAAACAGTTGATCAGATACTGATGACCTGTCCCGACGATAGGTCATTAGTTGAAATATCTTGGAAAACCCCTTTTGGGGATGTACCTATTCATGACCTATCCTCAGGAATCAGTATCTGATCATTGGGGATCTAACTCCCGGCACCCTCATCGATCAGCTGTTTGAATGGGCTGCAGCACTCGGATGAGCGTTTTGGACTCTATATAGTATACCAAGTACAGTGCCATACATTGTATTGTGGCTGTGCTTGGTACTGCAGCTCAATTCCATTCACTTGGAAGGGATGTAGTTGCCTAAAGGTCATGTGACAGACGAGAAACTCCCTTAAAGGGGTTTTCCGGTTATAATGATTTTAAGCAGCCTGCCAGCTGAAACAGAAGATTCATACTTACTGTACCTGCTCCATGCTGCTCTGGTCCTCCGAGCTGCCCCCCACTGTCTTCCGGTCCACGCCCTGCTGACATCTGGCTCCGCATGGGCATGGTCACATGCATCGCTCCAGCCAATGGAGTGGCTTCAGCGGTGATGTGGCCACAAGCAGCATGTCACTGTTGAAGCCAGCCATTGGCTGGAGGGATGCATGTGACCATGCCCATGCAGAGCTGCAGAGCCAGATGTAAACAGTCCAGAGACCAGAAGATGGAAACCGCGCAGAAAACCACTTTCTTAAAATTCATTATAACCGGAAAACCCCTTTAACCCTATGCTTGATTTCTGTACACCATTCATGGCCAAGAAATTGCGCAGATGAAAACTAAAAATTGCAATATGTAGAGCTTCCCCTTGTTTTGTCTTCTATTTAGACCCCCAGCACTCACGTCAATGATAAAGGGCTCATCATATTCCCATGTATTAGACTGACACTTTTCCAGTATCTCAGACCCATAGCATCAGTGACAGTGGAGAAAACATTTAGCGTACCAATGTCATGTACAGAACCCCCGTTACCCTGCAATGGATGCAAGGAACTGAAGACGAGGGAATCATTCTAATTAGAGAAACATGTAAACAACGTTTATGAATCACAAGAGAATTTGAGCAAATAATTGTCCAAATGTGGCTCCAATTAACAACACAATGCCATGTTACAGCAAGGCAAGCCTCACACCCTTACCACTCCGCATGAGGTCTCAGCTAAGTAAGTCCAGACTGCACTTCTCATTGACGCTGGAATATGGAGACATATATAGATATATAGAGCGAGATGGGCGAAATTAAAGGGGTATTTTGGTTGGTTAAAGTTACCCCCTATCCACAAGATAGGGAATAACTATCATATCGGTGGGGGTCCTACTGCTGGGCCTCCCAACGATCAAGAGAACGGAGGCCCTGTACCCCTGCAGCTCCCCTGAATAGAACGGAGCGACCAATTGCACAGGCACACAGCCACTCCATTCATTTCTATGGGAGTTCCAGAGATAGTAGATAACTTTAACCAACCATAATAGTGACCCACCCCCTTTCCCATCAAACTTCGATTTAGTTGCGGACCCTTTGACTTCAACGGGTCCACACTTAGGATGTAGAAAGCACATGAAAGTCATCCATGGCCTTTCGCATCTGTGTGTCCGTTCCACAAAAGATGGGTCTCCAACTAAATGTGGCATGGTTGTGTTCATGAGGCCTTCAAATCAGTGAAGGGATGAGTGGGAGCACCTTCTCAGTGGGCTAGGTGCTGATGATCTACCCAGAGGAAAAGTGCTCCGTCCCATTACTCGACCCAATATGCTACCTAGCAGGAACTAAGAGGTGTCAAGATAGATTGAGCAGGGAGCATGTCAATCAAGGTAATTAAGGGAATGGATAGAATGCAGCAACAAGTAAGTATCAATCCTGGTATTAGTCAACTTGGAAATAAGATGGTTGAGGGGCGATCTAACAACATAAATGGATGAATGGATAGTACAGAGATGTTCTTTTAATATCTAGCCCTGCAACCAAGACAAGAGGACAAGTCTCCAGGTATTAATTGATCAACAAAGAAGAGGATTCTTTCCTGTAAGAGCGGTGAGATTATGGAAGTCTCCACCAAAGGATTGGTTGATGGTTAATTCATGGACAAAATTTCATGGAAGGGCTGGATATGTTCCTTGAAAAATATAGGTTATTTCTAGATTTCTACAGAAGGGGCATTGATCCAGGAATTTATTCTGAAGTAATTTTTCTCTTAATATTCGGAACCACACTGTAAGGTTTTTTTTTTCTTCTGAATGAACATGGTAGGATTATAAACTGGACCTGATAGACCTGTGTAATTAACTATGTAACTATGTGAGGTCCTTCACATTACAATCAATCCTTAGAAGATTCCCCTTAAAGGGTTATTCTCATTTTAGACAATGGGGGCATATCGCTAGGATATGCCCCCATTGTCTTATAGGTGCGTGTCCCACCGCTGGGACCCGCACCTATATCGAGAACGGAGCCCCCGAAGTGAATGAGGGTGCACTGCGCATGCGCAGCCGCCCTCCATTCATTTCTATGGGGCCGCCGAAAATAGCCGAGCTACAGGCTCGGCTACTTCCGTTGGCTCCATAGAAATGAATGGGAGCGCACCGCGCATGCACGGCCCGGCTCCCATTCATTCCTATGAGCGGCGCGGGGAGCTGCGCCTGGTGGTGGCCGGACCCCCGGAAACCTGGGGTCCTCCAGGCGCAGCGCTCCCCGCTCCGTTCTGGCTATAGGTGCGGGTCCCAGCGGTGGGACCCGCACCTATAAGACAATGGGGGCATATCCTAGCGATATGCCCCCATTGTCTAAGATGAGAATACCCCTTTAAAGATTTACTAATATTATCCTTTGCGTGTGATAATCGATAACGCAGAGCTATACAACAGAGGACATATGTAGATAATGTAGACATGTACAAAAACTAGTGTGGAAGTAAGATCCTAAATATCAGGGAAAAGAATAGAAGAGCCACAAGCAGACACAAGGCTGGAGGTTATGAGTAGGCCAACGTGTTAATGGCACAGAGATCAGGATGTGTGATGGGTCTTTTAGGGATTGTTTATACAGTGGAAGAGTAATGAGGAAGAGCATTCCATAAAAACTGGTGCTTCTCAAAAAAAGTTCTCTGGTCCAAATGTACCATCAGCCAGAAAAGCCTCTGCACATATTGGCTGCAGCAGACAGACAATACAAATGGTCATTTTAAATATTTCAAGAAAATAGCACTACGTTCTCAGAAAGTGCACCAGGCCTTTTCTATGTGAACTCTGAGGAATATCGTGATCCAGCAGAGTAGTAGGAAATAATAGGCAAGCTATAAGACACTGTGTGCCAGGATGGGCATTTTTATTTAATGGTCATGGCTGGTCAACCACAGCAAAAGCAATTTGGTAAAGCACAAAGAGTCCTTCACAATGCAGGCCAAGACTAAAGTCTAGCAGAAGGCCAGCTTTCCTTACCATATCCCTCTATTCAAACAGCAAGCAAGAGGTAGACAGACACATCCATATAAATAGATATTACTGGCAATGTGTGAGGTGGGTACGGCTTGGCGTCTGGCTTTCTGTTTCCTGAATCTGGATCTCATTAAGACTTTGTACTTTTTCTTAATGAACTCTGAAAAAGGCAGTTGTGGATGACATAAATCATTTGGCATATGTTGTGATCATGGCTAATGCTTAGAGGCTCGTCTGCTTTTTGGGCTCTCTCAGGCAACGACTAAAGCTTTAGAAGGATGTTCTGGATGTGTTTGGAGAAATGTCATCTTTCAAACACTTCTAGCCGTCCAAAGAGATGGGAAGTATTTTGAGCATATGGAACATAATTTTTAGCAGGGAGGAAGTAGTTCAAAAATAGAAAGAACAGAATGTCATCTACAGCGAGTATTGACAGTGGCAGGAGGACCTCAGGAAGGTTAATGTAGAGTATGGAACAGACAACCTCACAGAATATATTAGGTCAAAGCAAGTACCAAGAAATCTATGCCTCTCATGAATGTGAAAAAAGCTAGAAGTTCTGGCCAACATAAGGCAGGGCATGATGACTGTCTCCTTATTTGTACATATATTCACATTTTATACCTCATAAATACATTACATATGCAACTATGCTCGTCTTTAAATGGGCTGTGCTACAACAATATTCTACATTTTTCAAACCAACATCTGGATCTGAATACTATTGTAATTGCATGCAATTTAAAAATGTTTATTCAATAACATATCTGCATAGCGCCACCTGCTGTTCGTTCTTTTTCTTATTTACCCGTCCACCTCACTGAGGTGGTCGCATGTGCTCAGTTTAAAGGGAGTCTTTCACCTGTTTTTCACCTATATAACTAACAGCAGTGCCCCACAGAAGATTGCATACACATCCCAGACATACCTGTGTGCACTGTGTGTCTGTATTACATGTCACATCCCAGACATATCTGTGTGCACTGTGTGTCTGTATTACATGTCACATCCCAGACATACCTGTGTGCACTGTGTGTGTATTACATGTCACATCCCAGACATATCTGTGTGCACTGTGTCTGTATTACATGTCACATCCCAGACATACCTGTGTGCACTGTGTGTGTGTATTATATGTCACATCCCAGACATATCTGTGTGCACTGTGTCTGTATTACATGTCACATCCCAGACATACCTGTGTGCACTGTGTGTCTGTATTACATGTCACATCCCAGACATACCTGTGTGCACTGTGTGTGTGTATTATATGTCACATCCCAGACATACCTGTGTGCACTGTGTCTGCATTATATGTCACATCCCAGACATACCTGTGTGCACTGTGTGTCTGTATTACATGTCACATCCCAGGCATACCTGTGTGCACTGTGTGCTGTATTACATGTCACATCCCAGACATACCTGTGTGCACTGTGTGTCTGTATTACATGTCACATCCCAGACATACCTGTGTGCACTGTGTGTATTACATGTCACATCCCAGACATATCTGTGTGCACTGTGTGTCTGTATTACATGTCACATCCCAGACATACCTGTGTGCACTGTGTGTCTGTATTACATGTCACATCCCAGACATACCTGTGTGCACTGTGTGTCTGTATTACATGTCACATCCCAGACATACCTGTGTGCACCGTGTGTCTGTATTACATGTCACATCCCAGACATACCTGTGTGCACTGTGTGTGTATTACATGTCACATCCCAGACATATCTGTGTGCACTGTGTGTCTGTATTACATGTCACATCCCAGACATAACTGTGTGCACTGTGTGTCTGTATTACATGTCACATCCCAGACATACCTGTGTGCACTGTGTGTGTGTATTACATGTCCAGGAAAAGCACTTTTATTCTGCAGGAAAACAGCTCCCAAGTGCCCAGCTCTGCTGCTGCAAGTGCCCAAAGCAAACCAGACTGAAGAGGGGAGGGCTGCTTTAGCTGCTCACCTCTTGGGATTGGTAGCAGACAGAAAAATGGTTCTGACATTCCAAGCTTTAAAATGATACCAAAATCACATTATATCCAGTATATCAGAAGATATAGCTGTTAGAAATCGAGTTGGGAGAGAAAGCGTTTTTTAGTTTCACTTTCAGCTGGGCACTTGGGAGCTGTTTTCCAGCAGAATAAAAGTGCTTTTTCTGAACATGTAATACGGACACAAAGTGCACACAGGTATGTCTGGGATGTGACATGTAATACAGACACACAGTGCACACAGGTATGTCTGGGATGTGACATGTAATACAGACACACAGTGCACACAGGTATGTCTGGGATGTGACATGTAATACAGACACACAGTGCACACAGGTATGTCTGGGATGTGACATGTAATACGGACACAGTGCACACAGGTATGTCTGGGATGTGACATGTAATATAGACACACAGTACACACAGGTATGTCTGGGATGTGACATGTAATACAGACACACAGTGCACACAGGTATTTCTGGGATGTGACATGTAATACGGACACACAGTGCACACAGGTATGTCTGGGATGTGACATGTAATATAGACACACAGTACACACAGGTATGTCTGGGATGTGACATGTAATACAGACACACAGTACACACAGGTATATCTGGGATGTGACATGTAATACAGACACACAGTGCACACAGGTATGTCTGGGATGTGACATATAATACACACACACAGTGCACACAGTTATGTCTGGGATGTGACATGTAATACGGACACACAGTGCACACAGGTATGTCTGGGATGTGACATGTAATACAGACAAACAGTGCACACAGGTATGTCTGGGATGAAAAACAGGTGAAAGACTCCCTGTAAGTTTTCAACGGCCAACAGCCATGTCTTCTGTTAGAAGTTGTGGCACATACAGGGAAAGAGGATGGATGGGGACATCTCTGGATCCATGTGAAGGTACAGGGCTGGCTCTAGCTTTGTGAAAAAAAACAAGTATATTATGTCTGATTTTCATTTTCTACATTCGTCATGGAATAATCCCTTTGAAGTATTGCTCAAGAAGAGAGAGAAAACAAAACATCCCCAAACTACTATTTGAAACTGCTGTCCATGATATAGAGCAGGAGAAGCTGAGCAGATTGATAAGTAGCAATATGGGAAAAGATTCAACAAAACTTGTCATTTATGTATATGAATCCATGCTCTTTCTGACCTCAGGAGTCCAGTGGGCGGTCCTAGTCAGTGACTGACAGCTACTTCTGTATTCATGCTCATATAAGGGAAACTAAATTAAGAGACTCCACCCCCTGGACTCCTAAGCATACAAAGAGCAGGGATTTATATGAATAAATCACACGTTTTACTGAATCTTTTCCCATAAAACTACATATCAATCTGCTCAGCTCCACCTGCTCTATACCATTCTGTAGATAGGTCCCTCTATGGGGCACAATTATAAAAGATAAGTAAATTATGAAACTGTTGTGACAACTTAAACTAACAATACACCCACTAAACTTAATGAGTGCTTGAATATTAGTAGAATATGGGTTTCTAAAGAACAAGTTGAGAATTACCAATTACTACTTTATGTCAGTTCACACCAAAAATCTTTACAATTACTATAAGTCAAGAAAATATATTTTGAAACCAATTTTTTAAATCTTTCAAGTTTTATACAAGCGTGTCTGGTACAGCTATTTAGTGGTAATTCTTTTGTCGTTGGTTAAATACTATTATCTGGATGTCATGCATGGGGTATTCGAGACATTCCTCTACAATCCAGAGCACAGAGCTCAAGCGATCCGTGTACCACATGGACAACCATCCATCTGAATTGTCCCTATGTAATATAACAGTCTGGCCTCAGTTGTGAAATATTCCCAAGCGGCATGTGACTCAGCAGTGATGCGACACATTGCCTCTGTGGCTGGTCAATGGCTGAAGTGGCACATCAGTGATGCCCAACCTGCGTCCCTCCAGCTGTTGCAAAACTACAAATCCCAGCATGCCTGGACAGCCTACACCGATCCGCCTACAGCAGGGCATGATGGGAGTTGTACTTTTACAACAGCTGGAGGGTCGCAGGTTGAGCATCCCTGGTCTAGAAGTTTACAAACGGAGACCCAAAAAAGGAGGCAGAACTGAGCGGTGGTGTGCAGATGAATATGTTTTTTTGCCCCATAGGTACAGCTGGCTGGGGTTGAAAAAGTAAGAAAATCTTGAAAATCCCTGAGCAAACCATTTTCATAGCAAAAGTTAGATCACATGAGGAAAATCCTGAAAGTAAAAAAAAAAAAAAAAAAAAAAAGTAATTCCGCCATCTACATGGACACAACGTACACTAAAATGGTTCTACAAAGAGTGGTCAACCCTTACAAAACACTTTCTTGTTGAATAAGAGGATTGTCTACGAGCTCCCTGGTTCTGTGCCTTGTCTGCTTTTAATATTCCAGTGATTTCCTGAAAGTTAAGCCCCGGGATTTTGCTGTGAAATCCACTGTGCTAGGAACATAACAAGTTTATGTAACTAAAACCTTCCTAGATTTGCAAACACACCACAGATCTGTAGTGTCAGCTTTCTGAAGTTTAGATTAAATAATGCACGATTATTGGAGATTTGTAAAGAACACCACATTTGTGCAGAATAAAGGCTGCCAGTCTACAAAGCCGCGATCATACAGGGCACGTTACGTTTAACCCCTGCTCCGGCCAGCCTTGAAATGAGACAATAATTGCAGGCAAATATTAGAGAACTGCCAGGACATCAAATCCAAAATACAGTCTTATTGTCATAATTGCATGCGGAGCTTCCCAATAATAATGAGAAAAACTTCCACAGTAAAAACTGAAGTCCCCATGGCTTCCCTGATCACTAGTTTATGGCAGTCTGTAATTTGTAAATGGCATCCAGATTACAGACTGCTGTAAATTAAAGGAACACGCCAGGCAAAACATTATGCCTGGTGCACGGCCTAAGGCGGCATCCCATGACTCATGGATTCCAAGAACCTACATGCGCCTCCCTGTGGCATAACATGGTATCAGTTTTACCACAACAGTCCCTTGAATTTGCTGCCTTCTGGTGGATAACAGGAAAGCTAAACTTTCCCAGTAAGCCAGGAGCTGATAGGGCAACTGCTATAATTACATTACATTCAGAAAATTAAAGGGGTATACCCATCTGGATATTTATGGCATCTATAGGATATGCCATTCACAGCAACTCCTGTCAGACAGAAGCACAGACGGCTCATGTGTAGCCCTCATGTCTGAACTCCCAACAGCTCATAAACACTTATTTAATCTTCGCAGTTTGATAAGAATTGAGCTATAATGAGTGTTTATGAGATGTCAGGAATTCAGAGACAGGGGCTACACACCAGCCATCAGGGATTCTAACTGACGGGACTGTGAACAGAAGGCCTGCCCCCAAA
The DNA here is from genome assembly GCA_900303285.1 of Rhinella marina. NCBI lineage: Eukaryota > Metazoa > Chordata > Amphibia > Anura > Bufonidae > Rhinella > Rhinella marina. The sequence goes on along the minus strand of ONZH01004763.1, from coordinate 248,349 downwards.
GGGGTCCATACGTGACGGATTAATCACATGACAGACACCAACAAAGCGCAAGAGACCCCAATAATTTATAAAGGGATCTTTGTGGTTCTGTAATGGTGTGCTTTACTTTACCAGAAAAAATAATGTTGCATGCTGCTGTGCTATTTTCTCTGGCAAACTTGATGCCGAGTGGGATGGAGGACATAAAAATGGAGCCTCTATGCAGAAGAGAAGAGTACCTAATGCATATTAGATGTTCAGCCGACATTCATCCAGCAGATGGCAGGGGAAAAATAAGGAGCAGGGAATGCTGAAATTCAACCTTGTCCCTTGTTCATAAGGTGTAAAGGTGACTGGCAACACATTCCCCTCTTCCCAGCAAAAACACATGAAATATCAGCAGAGCCAAGCATTCATGTGTACTGACAGGTTGGGAGGAACAGCTGAAGGAGTATCGCCACCCTAATTTAAAGGGTTTGTCCTAACAATCCTTTCCATACAAAACCTAATCATAGGGTGTCCTACATGCTACAATCCCAAGTCATCAACTGTAATCTGTGGGTGAGCCCAGCAACTGTTCAATTTCCCTACAGCTCCACTAATAGGTGAAATGATGCATTACACAGTCCCCACTGAAATTAATGGGCTACTGTGGAAATCATGGACATGGTGGGTCCTCCACTAGCTTCTAAACATTTTGGCTAATAGAGGAAATTCCTTCAGTTAAGACTCCCATCTATCTAGTCCTAATGTGTGAAAATTGATTTTCTAAAGCAGAAATCCCTTTAAGGAATAGATTTGCTAAATGGAGATTCTACATAGAAGAATTATAATTTGAATAAATTAGGATTCAATGGTTGAGATGATTCACAACTTCGTTGATAGGCAGGAGTGAAGAAACCTTAAAGGGGTTCTCCAGGAATTAAGAAAATGAAAATACTTTATTACTACTTTATAATAGATATATTCCCAAATACCTTTCATTAGTTATAATGGTTTGTTTTGCCTGGGGATTAATCATCAGGCAAAACAAAATGGCCACCGTCCTATTAGTACACACAGAACCTGTCCTAATCACACAGGAGGACAAGTTACTTCACAACACTGAGGTAAAGAGCTGCCTCATCCTCCTCTCTGCTCTGCTTGTCAGGGACTATGATCCTGAATACAGTTGAATCTTTGTGGGAATGGAGATGATGGAGACATGAGAGGAGGTGGGGATGTGGCTAATGAGCAGTAGCACTTGTATGCAGCCTCCATTACCACAGTCTGTCCCGTCCGTCTTTTCTGTACTAAATTCCCCAGAGATTCAGCTAAAGTTCTTAGCTGCATTCAGGACCATAATCCCTGACCAGTAAGGCAGAGAGGAGGATGAGGCAGCTCTTTACCTCAGTGTTGTGAAGTAACTTGTCCTCCTGTGTGATTAGGACAGATTTTGTGTGCACTAATAGGACGGTGGCCATTTTATTTCTCCTAATGATTGCTCCCCAGACAAAACAAACCATTATAACTAATGAAAGGTATTTGGAAATATATCTGTTATAAAGTAATACTTAAGTATTTTCCCTTTATTAATTCTTGGAGAACCCCTTTAATGTAATAAGGGTTTGGGGATCAAGTGTAATGAATGCAAGCTTAAATCTTAAGCGAGGACTAAAATAGCAGTGATAATCTTCCACCTCAGTAGCTCTTTGGCTTTCAACAGGTCCACCATGGTTAGCACCAGCCTTTGGGTCTGTAGCTATCAAATGTGGAATAGGAGCCCCGGTGTGTAGAGTGTGTTATGGCTATAGCCAAACCTGAATACGAAGCATTTGCGTGTCGGAATCCGTCATAGAGTCCTCCTGACAGATGGGAACTGTTTCGTGCCTAAGCCGGGGCATAACTAATTGATGACAGCCGTATGTCTCTGTTGGCACGGTTCCACGAGGGTGTGTGTGTGTGTGTGTGTGTGTGTGTGTCACTGAGTCTGGAAACTGAACAAGACATGGTCCTGAGGCAGTGCAGATCTAGTGAAAAAGAAAAAGAAAGGGGGCAGCTGCAGTCAATGAACACCGTGGGAGCACCACAACATGATGAAAGACCTCGATTAAACAAGAGGTTCCTGTCGCGGTTACATAGTAATTGTATGAAATAAATCTGTATTTACAGTTTGCGGTAAACAGACAGGGCATTTAGAAGTCATTTACAATGATTAGGTAGAGTTTAGACACATCTAGCTGCCGGAGTGACATAGGAAATCTTTGATCAGGTTTCCACTCTCCATAGATCAAAGGGCACGCCAGACGTTGTTTGCATTCAATGTTTCATTGGCTTTTCATTGCCACTTAGGACTGCGCTGCTCAAGTGTCAAGCGAGTCAAGGGGGAAACCGGTCTGCTCTTATCAGTATAACAAATAGGCCTTGCATTCGCTTCAAAACAAATGTCCGTCTGAGTGAAATAAATGATGTATCCCTGCAAACGTAACAGGCACATCATGGACCGGAATCGGATAATCGCTAGGAAATATACGTATAAGTGAAGCTGAAATATTACGGGATGTGACAGATAACTTCTCCACACTGATGTCCAAAGCAACAGAAACTAAGGCCCACCTGAAGAGCTGGGGATAACATTTGTAATGAACCTACCTGAAAGAAAAAGAAACCAATTCTGAGCTCTATTAGTGAACTGCGAATCTACTGTAATCCTAATCATTACTCACTTTGATTACTGTAACTCCCTTCTAACTGGATCTTCTTCAACCATCGAGAACACAGCAGCCAGGCTTCTCTCCGTCACTTTAATAGCTTTAAAGGCTATGAGTTTGGGGCTTTTTCATGATTCTATTTTATGGATTTTGGTCAAAAAATCATTTGGTCAATTGGTCTTTATTAAAAACTAGCAGAAGGACCCGGCTTCCGGGTATATTTCATCTATTTCATTTAATGTTTGTTGTGTCGTTAAAACATATCGACAGTGACCTCTACAGCACCCCGCCTCCTTAACAGTGACCTCCACAGCAGCCCACCCCCTTAACTTTGACCTTCACAGCAGCCTGCCCCTTTAACAGTGAGTTCTACAGCACCCACCCCTTAACACTGACCATAGGTTACTGTCCCCTTAACTGACATCCACCATTCCTGGCCCCCTTGACAGAGACCTCCACAGTGACTGCCCCTTTAATACTGACCTCACAGTACCCCGCTCCCTTAACAGTGACCTCTCAGTTCCCCGCTGTCCCTTTAATAGTGGCCTCCACAGTCCCCTCCTCCCTTAACAGTGACCACCACAGTGCCCGCCCCTTTAACAGTGACCTCCACAGAAGCCTGCCCCTAGGATGGCCAGAGGTATGGTTTTAGGCCGGACAGTCCGGCTTTCAGACTCTCTGTCTGGGACACAGGGATGTCCTTTTGAATAGCTAACTCTCAGACAGCAGCACTGTGCAGTCTCAGCATAAGCTGCAGGGAGAAAGCCACCCTCCAATCCACCCCTGCAGTTGACAGAAGTTGATTTTTACCTTCATTTTTTTCAATCCCCGTCAGCTGCGGAGTGGGAGGGGACATGGCCTGACCTGATCATGGGCGTGGGTTTGCGTTACCTGGGGGCAGGGTTTTAAGTCCTTCTTTACAGCAGTGAAGAAAAATAGCTGGGTTGTTATGGAAACCTGGTGTGAAACTGTGTGTGTGGAAACTAACGGCCTGCGAACTTCTACTGGCTGATAAGTGTCATGTGACCAGGCTTCTGTTCGCTAATGCATTTTTGGGAATATCTCAGGAACGTTACGTGCTAGAGAGCTGAGACCCGATCTAAAAGCTTCCCGGACACCTGATGTACCGTGTACCAAATGTCGTGATTGTAAATGCGACGGTGCGGATTGCTTTAGCGGACATACACACATACACTCTGCTTTATATATTAGATTTTGAGCTTGGGTTAAAAAAAAAAGTCAGTCTGTTTGCAGAGCATCCCATCAGCAGACGGTTCATGTGAAGCCTTATCTTTGATCTACTGACCTCCTAAAAACTAATTTAAGTCACATCCTTATCAGCTTATGAGTTTAGAGTTTAGAGTTTAGCATCCTGTAGCCCTCCGATAACTGGCAAGCCTCAGGTTAGAAGGGGAGTGTTAGCGAGTTAAAAGTGGGAAATGGATAGAAAGAAAAAAATTGACTGGGAACCAACTTGGAAATGTCTGTGGTGTTTAGACATACTGGTCCTGGGATAAGAGTAAGATACCTTGTATTTGCCAACTAGTTAAAGGAGTTGTTTGAGATGATAAAAAATTGGGGCACAGGCAGGGGATGGTGTAAAATAACTATATACAACACCCTCCTGCTATTCTGATCCAACCTACTGGACTATGTTTACATCAGTGTTTGGCAGAAACGTCCGAAATAAACACCTTGGGGAATGACCCGAACGGCAGGTGATTCAATAGGTAAATGATGCTTATTTTGTTATATTACACCGTCCATTGCCTGTGCCCCAATATTTGCTAATCTTGGACAACCTTTTTAAAGAGGTATTCGGAAAGAGCGCAATTCCTTCTGCAAAGCCTAGCCACCTCTACATGGGCAGAAAAAAACATCTTGAATTGGATAATGGAGGTCATGGAATCCCCCCTCCTACAGATGTGATGCCCACATCTATAAAACATTTATAGTATTTCCTATGGAAAGCACTATTGGATGCCTCACAACTAGAGATGAGCGAACGTGCTCGTAACAAGCACTGTAGCGCTCGGCTCCCCTGCGCTCGCATGGGCGCAGGCATCCGGATCCGTCCTCCTCACCCGACGGATCCGGATGCCTGCGCCCATGCGAGCGCAGGGGAGCCGAGGGCTACAGTGCTCGTTACGAGCACGTTCGCTCATCTCTACTCACAAAATATGCCTTGAAGAAAAGATAGTAAGCAAGTGAAAGCCGTGCCGCTTCCTTATTATCTTTACATAACACCCTGAATGTTGTGAATGAGCGCACTGTACAGGGACACACTAGAAAGGCCACTTTTCAGATGAGTAATTTAGGATCCAAAGCCGCTGTCCAGGCAGAGAAGGAGGAGGACAGTGAAGGGGAACAGAACATTTTGCCCCGAGCAGGCTACATTTCTGTAAAGATCCCAGACTCCAGAACAGATAAGAGCTGGTACTAACTGTATGAAGTACAGCAGAAAGCCGGTGTCTGGAGACGTGCACACTGAGCCGACGCTGCCAGTCCTGCAAATGTTTCCTTTCACCAACAGTTAACGCAAGATAAGCAGATGGTCAAAGATGGTCCCGAAGGGAATTACATGGGAAGTGAGAGTGAAACGGGATAACCGCCAGGAAACATGAAATGTGTGGCACAGAACATTGCTGACAAGTTCCTCGACAGCAGCACATTCACAAAGTCAGATTCAGGCCGCCACATGTGTCACTGTTGTTTCCACTGAATGGGCAAAGTCTAATTTTAGTGAACACGGAAAGTTGTAGCGAGGACGATAAACCACATGACGCAAGATTTTACTATTGTTTTAGCCTGGAAAACACTTGGAACCTACCAGAGACTTACAGCTCTGAGCGTGTCGTGCACCTCATCAATCTTCCATGTCTGCCTGCTGCATGTTGTATGGATCTACAATGGGTGAGCCTCCTTCGTTTTCAGTGGGTGACAAGCTACATGTCTGCTGCTGCTGCATCTCCTGCAAATTTCACATCTACTACTTTGAGCCAGCGTCACTTTAAACAAGAATCAATGCGAAAATTGACACATAGTGCAGATTTAAAAAAACATCAGCACAATGCAAATGTAACTCATGCAGATTTTGATGCAGGTTTTCTGCAGAAAATGTGGATGAACCCTTAAAGGGCATCTGTCAGCAGATTTGTACCTATGACACTGGCTGACCTGTTACATGTACATTTGGCAGCTGAAGACATCTGTGTTGGTCCCATGTTCACATGTGCCCGCATTACTGAGGAAAATGTTTTAATATATGCAAATGAGCCTCTAGGAGCAACAAGGGTGTTGCAGTTACACTCAGAGGCTCCGCTCTCTCTACAGCTGCTGCGACCTCTGAACTTTGATTGACTGGAAAATATCATCCCACCTGCCTGGCCCTGTCAATCAAGGTGGAGTTGCAAGTGTAATGGTAACGCCCCTGTTGCTCCTAGAGGCTCATTTGCATATATTAAAACATCATTTTTCTCAGCAATGCGGACACATATGAACATGGGACCAACACCGATGTCACCTGCCAAGTGTACATGTAACAGGTCAGCCAGTGTCATAGGTACAATCTGCTGACAGATGCCCTTTAATGTCTATGACCAGTGAATTAGAGATCACAGGACATAGAGACTGCAGAGGCAGGGAACTCACTCAAAGTTCTCACGGTTTGTTAAAATAGAGAGTGGCAACAGAAAGCAGGTGTTGGAGGGAAGAGTAATATAGACTAGAAGCTCATCTGTGTGAGCAGCTAGAGACAAATCTGCTTGAACTGAGTTATGCAGAAGTCGCAGGTAGGGTTGGGCGGTTTACCGGTTCCCACAATATAACCACGGTATTAAGAAACGGCGATATCACCGTTTCTAAAATACCACGGTATTTCAGTGACGTCATAGGGGAAGTGCGCGCACTGACTGCTTCTAATACGGCAGTATGCCGCGCACTTACATGGACTCCGTGCCAGGAGGCTGCTCTGCCGCTATATCCGGCCCTTCACTTTTCCCAGAAACCATAGAACAGCAGGGGGCGGGCCAGAGCGGCGGCAATCAGAAAGAGGCCGGGAGGAGCGATTGCAACTGCACAGAAGTGCAGGTGAGGCTGAGGCAGGGGCTGCTGGGAGTGAAATGTGGAGCAGAAGGGGGACGGAGTCTGGGAGCAGACAGCATTTAGACCATGTAGGCTGTGCCCTACTCCATCTGTATACACTGACCCTGCAATCTGTATACACAGTGCCCCCCACTCCTCCAGTGCCATCAGCCCCTCCATGCCGTGTCCCCCAGTGCCATCAGCCCCTCCATGCCGTGTCCCCCAGTGCCATCAGCCCCTCCATGCCGTGTCCCCCAGTGCCATCAGCCCCTCCATGCCGTGTCCCCCAGTGCCATCAGCCCCTCCATGCCGTGTCCCCCAGTGCCATCAGGCCCTCCATGCAGTGTCCCCCAGTGCCATCAGGCCCTCCATGCAGTGTCCCCCAGTGCCATCAGGCCCTCCATGCCGTGTCCCCCAGTGCCATCAGGCCCTCCATGCCGTGTCCCCCAGTGCCATCAGCCCCTCCATGCCGTGTCCCCCAGTGCCATCAGCCCCTCCATGCGTGTCCCCCAGTGCCATCAGGCCTCCATGCAGTGTCCCCCAGTGCCATCAGGCCCTCCATGCAGTGTCCCCCAGTGCCATCAGGCCCTCCATGCAGTGTCCCCAGTGCCATCAGGCCCTCCATGCAGTGTCCCCCAGTGCCATCAGGCCCTCCATGCCGTGTCCCCCAGTGCCATCAGCCCCTCCATGCCATGTCCCCTAGTGCAACGAAACAGAATGCATTCTGGTGCATTCTGTTCTGTTCAGTTTTGTCCCTATTGACAATGAATGGGGACAAAACTGAAGCGGATGATGGATCTCAATACCAGAAAGGAAATCGCAGATGTGAAAGTAGCCTCACAAGATGTGCCACCAATGTCTGACCAGTGCAGGTCCAGCCCCTCTGATCACCGCCGATCACTAGAATGAAGTGGCAGCGGCACTAGGTAAGCACCATGCCGCTTCATCTCCTATCGGCTACACAGAGACTGCATGGTTAGCACATTACAGGCTTTGTCCGCCCCTGTAGTACCAGGAAAAAGACAGAGAAGAACCAAAAGGAAACAAAGTGACATGGTGATTAATAGTACCAGCCACTTCATTCTAGCAATCAGTGGTCAAACTTGGTCACTGAATCACTGGAGGCATTTCCTAGTGATATGCCTTCGATGTCTGGGAGGACAACCCCTTTAATGCTAAATTTTAGATTTCTGCAGTACGCTATAAGGACCCTGATCATTTCACTGGGCGATTAAGTAAGGTTCCTTTGGTCTTAAGCGGCTCACCACCCATAAAACATTTCAATAGGCTAAACAGTCTTAGCTTTACATAGTTTAAAGAAGAACTCCCACAAAATTTTTATTCTCTGACCTGTTAGAAAGGTGCATGATATAATCTGTAGTGATTGTCATTTTCGTATCAGAGGCTGAATTTGAGAGTTATCCCCTCTCTTCTTATTGTAGCTGGGTCATGTGACCAACTCCCTGACCTCCAACTGACCCAGGACAGGAAGCCAGTCACTTCTCTATTCATTCCTATGAGACTGAAAGTGAGGCTCCCATAGGAATGCATAGAAAATTAGACTTCCTGTCCACACATAAGGTGCTGTGTGAGTTGGTGGGTCTAATTCCTAGTCACATGACACAGATAAGAAACTTCAGGATGATATCAGTCAAACATTCAGCTACTGGTAAGAAAATGACATTCACTACAGATTACATCATGTACATTTCCAGCAGGACATGGAATAAAAAAAATTTGCTGGAGTTCTTCTTTAACATAAATAGACTGCATATACCAATAGATAATAGAGAAAACATTTAAACAAAAAAAAGGAACTAACTAAAATGCAATTTTGTATTGGACTATAAAAGTTTATCAGACTTTAAACTTGCGGCCTGCAGATTCTTCAAGACATGAAGTTAAAATAAGGACATTGATTTGTAAAAACATTCCCGACAGTAACCTCTCCAGCGAACGTGACAACTCTGGTTACATAAGAGATTTCCTGCACAGAGCCCGGCTCGGGGGGATAGGAGGAGCCACAGACCTTGTGTGCAATTACAAGATTATTTATTCTCCGATTCCAAGAAGACTTCGGGACCAAGTAAGCAGTTTACATCGCAGCTGTAACTTTCTCTTCTGAGAAGGGCGGGAGACTGGACGACTAACTTAGGACTGGCCACGTAAAGGAATCAAGAGTAAACAACACTGAGCTATTATTTCAGAATCAAAGCCTTCAATTCAGAGACAAAAGCACCTCCACGCGGGGTCTACAGTCCTAGAACTTTCTGTCTACAGTGTACTCAATTCAGAAAGTCACGCTAACGGGTTCTCTCATTCATTCAGGACGACCCGTCGGCTCCCCTGACTTGTCTGTTCTAGTAAACACATTCATTCCCCAAGAAATAACAATTCGGGACTCATCTTTTCTCAGAACCCTACAATTGGCCATGTTATTCCTCCGGTAACATATGAATAAACTGATCAGACGGAGTAGAACCGGGCTTGTTAGCCTTGTCTAACCCTAGATACAGAGACATGCATAAAAAACTATATGCAGGGAAAGACAAAATCTACCTGTGATGGTAACTCTGGCCATGCGCAGTACTATCTGCCTTGTACTGATGAACATGCGCAGTACTATCTGCCTTGTACTGATGAACATGCGCAGTACTATCTGCCTTGTACTGATGAACATGCGCAGTACTATCTGCCTTGTACTGATGAACATGCGCAGTACTATCTGCCTTGTACTGATGAACATGCGCAGTACTATCTGCCTTGTACTGATGAACATGCGCAGTACTATCTGCCTTGTACTGATGAACATGCGCAGTACTATCTGCCTTGTACTGATGAACATGCGCAGTACTATCTGCCTTGTACTGATGAACATGCGCAGTACTATCTGCCTTGTACTGATGACATGCGCAGTACTATCTGCCTTGTACTGATGAACATGCGCAGTACTATCTGCCTTGTACTGATGAACATGCGCAGTACTATCTGCCTTGTACTGATGAACATGCGCAGTACTATCTGACTTGTACTGATGAACATGCGCAGTACTATCTGACTTGTACTGATGAACATGCGCAGTACTATCTGACTTGTACTGATGAACATGCGCAGTACTATCTGACTTGTACCTGATGAACATGCGCAGTACTATCTGACTTGTACTGATGAACATGCGCAGTACTATCTGACTTGTACTGATGAACATGCGCAGTACTATCTGACTTGTACTGATGAACATGCGCAGTACTATCTGACTTGTACTGATGAACATGCGCAGTACTATCTGACTTGTACTGATGAACATGCGCAGTACTATCTGACTTGTACTGATGAACATACGCAGTACTATCTGACTTGTACTGATGAACATACGCAGTACTATCTGACTTGTACTGATGAACATACGCAGTACTATCTGCCTTGTACTGATGAACATGCGCAGTACTATCTGACTTGTACTGATGAACATACGCAGTACTATCTGACTTGTACTGATGAACATACGCAGTACTATCTGACTTGTACTGATGAACATACGCAGTACTATCTGACTTAGTACTGCGCACGTTCATCAGTACATCTGACTGGATATGGAGTGTGCACATTAGAGGGTATTAAACACCTCTCTGGACTAAGGACTCTGTTACCCAGGCGGATACTGACGGGCGCCAATCAACCGTATACAAGTCAATCAGACTTTCACATGGCCCAATGCAAAATGAATAATGGGCGAACAACCGTTATTGCGATAGTTTGTCTTTGGTCTAGGAAGAGACATGGGTCCTCTTTAAACAGCTGATCAACGGGGTCCCAGGAGTCGGACCCCCCACAAGAGGATAGGTCATCAATATTAAACACCCTGAAAACCTCGATAATGGACATCTAAGCGTTACCATTCCCCTCGTCAATCAGGTGTGCCCTACAGAGTCTGACACCCTCTAATCTGTATATAGTGACACGGGAAACAAGTGGTTAATTTATAGATTTCCAGGAGGTATAACAGAAGAATGGCACAATAGACAGCTCTAAAAACAGATGCTCCATCTGCATCGTAAGGTGGTCTAGGCTGCTGGGAACGGATACCTACCTGACATCTTTACCCTGCTCTTTCAGCATCTTCACCAAATCTGCGATGGGATATTGAGCTTTAGCAGCACACAGGCCATAACCTGCAAATAACAAAGAACATGTGAATGAGCCAAGGTGCTCTATAAGGAGTAAGAACCCATGTTGCTTCATGATGCCTTAAAATAGGCAGCAGATGCTTTGAGGGGTTGTCCAGTGGGGGAAGATTTTAGTAAAGTGTTCAAAAGTTGCTTAAAAAATAATCTAAGGATCAATACTCTCATTATACTCTCTCCTTCCCAGTCCAGTATAGATATGCAGAAATTGTTGGTAAAGGCAACTCTGCTAATTATTGGCTGCTGTGGTCAACGCTGTGGTCAACGATGGTCTGTGTAGGCCTTTCCTGCATGACAAGACTGGACCAGAAGAGAGAGACCACCTTGGACAGGTGGAAAAGTCGTAACAGAGGATTGCTCAGGAAAAGTATCCTTTTTAAAAAAATAAAATAAAAAAAAAAAAACAACAAAACACTGAGCCGTTTGCAAAAACGTTGCCCCACTGGATAACGCCTTAAAGGGGCTGTCCAGGATTTTGATACTGATACCCTATCCTCATGAAAGGCCGTCAATATTAGAACGGCGGGGGTCCAGCTTCTGACACCACCGCTGATCAGCTGTTCTGCAGTAGCTCCAGCACCAGAACTACATGACTGTGTAGTGGACTCAGCTTAGAACTGCAGCTCTGCTCTCACTTAAAGGGAACCTGTCATCTCCGAAACACCCCCTGAACTAGAGTAAGTGTTGTATATTGTAAGTGATGCTGAATCCGAATATGTAAGTTTTATCTTCATACTCACTTCCATTCCGGCGCTGTGCTCCCACAAACCTGCAGTAAAATGCACTGAGTGGACTCCGGTGCTCACTCACATAATGGAGAGGACTCAAAGAAGAGCCTCTCAATGTATTTTACGGCTGGTTTGTGGGAGCAAAACCAGAATAGAAGTGAGTATGAAGATAAAACTTACATAATCGGAATCAGCATCACTTACACTATACACCGTTTACTTTAGTTCAGGGGGTGTTTCGGAGATGACAGATTCCCTTTAAGTGGTTGGGAGCAGCTTCGGGGGAGTGCAGGTTGTCGAAATCCTTCAGATCAGATATTGATGGCCTATCCTGAAGATAGGCTATCAATATCAAAATCCTGGACAACCCGTTTAAAAGCATGTAGCAGGCAATTTTATTATTAGAAATGACCATATACCACAAAAGAGGTAGTAACAGGCAACTGAATTACCCACCGGATGCCATCTTGGTACCAGTTACACTGCCTGGCAACACAACCCGCCATAACCAGCAGCTTTATTCATTATAATGGAAAGGCCGATGTCCACTGAAAGGTCATCATTACAAAGACAGATTTTTTTTAATTCTATTTTAATTCTATTATTCTACTTTTTCTAATAATCATATAGCATCATGAACTTTATAGGTTTTTTCATTGTTATTAAATTTCTCATTTATATAAAATACACATAAAATTAAAGTAATTAGGCTGGTGGTAGTGAAGCAGCAGAAGTGGGGGCATTTTTTTTTTTTTTTTTTTTTGTTTAGTTTCACTTTACCTCAAAATGTAAAAACAACAACAACAAAAAACATTGGGGAACCTTTTATTATTTCAGACCTGATTCTTTAACTGTATCTGGGGCAACACAGGGGAAAGCACCAATGGTCCCTGCTAGGCCTTTGCTTGGTGCAGTTGCTCGGGCACCACTGTACAATGTCACAAGTACCAGGACAACCCACTGTGTATTTAAACAGTTAACATACACATATGAGAAAAGTGTTTTATATTTCATAAATAAAGAAAAACTGGAGTGGCCCCTAAAGGGGATTATTTATAGATAGGGACACATTGCCAATGTTAATGCAATACAAAACTATTTCTTCCGATTGATGGCCAATCCATTACCATCTGATCACCCAAGGTCCAACACCTCACACAATCCCCACCCCAATCATCTGTCTCAGGGTAGCTCCGGCACCAAATCTAAACAGCTCCAACCATCGTGTAGTGGACAGACCTGGTTACTGCAGTGCTGCTCCCATTCACTACCACTTTGTCCATTACACAGTGCATGGAACAGTGCAGTACCAGCACCGGAGCTACAGCAGAATAGCTGATCAGCAGGGGTGCGGAGGATAGTCCATAATAGTAAAATCCTGAAAACCCCTTTAAAAGGCTATTGGGGCAATTGTTATTATTGCATTGTACTCATTTTGAGCTAAAAACTATTTATTCAATTGGTCTTGATTACAAATTTTTAACCACTGTCTTTGTGCAGCCTTCAGTTTATCTGGTAGCAGGATCTGAATTTTTACTTGTTCCATCAGGCAGCTCAGCTGATGGCTCCTTATCTCTGATCTCCTAAACACTCATTACAGCTCAGTTCTTATCTTACTGATAAGAATGTGGCTTAAATAAGTGTTTATGACCTCTTAGTAATTTAGAGATTAGGTTTATTAGGTGAAGGCACAAAGTGAAAGTAAAACATAGGATTCACACTGCTGGAAAAAACAGTTAACCCTTTGTGACAGAACGGCTGAATATTGTTTAGAAAAAACTATTGAAAAAATGATTTTTTTGGTCCAAAATGAGTAAAATGCAATCATTTAAAAAACTTTTCCTTTGAAGGTGTACATAGCCTTTAAGACCCTAGATTTCTCTAAATAACACCACTTAGTGAGATTGCATTACCTGGTGTAATGATGATATTGTTCGCCTCTCGGATCAACTCGACTGCATTGTCTAGATTGATTTCTGTGTGAGTACCAGTGATCTCCATAGGTTTGCCACCAGCAGTAGATGTGGTTCCATAGCCTCCGAGGATCACATTAGCAAGGGATCTGTTCATGGCCTAATGAAATAAGATAAAAATGTGAAAAAAATAAATTATATATATATATACACATACACACACACACACATACACCCCCCCACTTTACGGAAAAAAAATATGACAAACTATCCATAACCCACAACATTGCGATCCCTAGAAAACACAAAGGTTACACAAGTGACTAGTAACGTAACACAATACGCTGATTCACAAGCTGAAGATTTTACCATCAAATCTGAGGAACACAAGGATTGTGTTTAGTCTGTGACTGGCAGTCGTAATTGGTATGTGAGGTATGTAGAAGACGATTCTCTCACGCTGAAGTCTCCAGTGGCATAAATGGGTATTAACTTGATTTCACTTTGATACAGTTCAAAAGGGGTGAGAATAGACAAAACATCGCAGATGCTAATCTCTCAAAAATTACACTCAAAAATGTCCTGCTCTGCTACAAAGGGACATTTCACAGCTAAACCTTTCTATACAGATTAAATTTAAAGCAGATTCTAAAATTCACTACATAGGACTCTGACCATATACCTGACTATTACTGTCCAAAGTACACAGAAACAACAATTACAGGAAGGCAGCTCTTCAAGCCACCGAAGTACAGGTCACAGGTGGCACTTACAGCACAGCGTAGACTACATATGGTCTCAGACAACTAGCATCTTTCCTAAAGGAAATGCAACACCAGAAACCAACATTATTTAAATCCAGTTTTTTTTATATTAAATATATTTGTAAGATTTTTTTGGCGATTTTTCTTTTATTTTCCATGTCACTATATTAAAGAAAAAAATAAATAAAAATCATGAAGTCTTCAGGCTTCACTCTGACCACTAAGCCTAACAGGCTGACAAGTCACTTCTCAGCAGCCATCTCATTATCATTACGGACAGGATTACAATGACATGTATTTATTAACCACATGATCCACCATTCACAATAGGTGATGGTCACAGCTTATCTACCCTCCCTACCTGCACAATAAGCTCCGCACAGATCATAGAGGAGGCCTACAACACTCTCCCATAGAAGTCTATGAGTCATCTCCACTCTACAGGTTTCTATGGTCCTTGAAGCTGCTGGAAAGCATAGGTCTGAATGCTTGTTTCCATCACCCGCTACCACCAACTATTAGCAATTTGAAGGCACTGTACAGCCCTGGCAAGCTCCGAATCCTCTTTAACATTTACGAGGCACAACTATGTACTTTTAGAAGCAGCTTTTATTAATTTTAATCTATTTAGACAAAAAATTATAATGGGGAACTAGATTTCCTTAAAAGGGTTATCCCATGAAAACGATTTGTCACCTATCCACAGCACAGGATAGGTGATAAATAACGGATGGTGGTGGGTAGTCTGACCACTGGGACCTCCTGTGATCAAAGAACGTGAGGTCCCCGAGTCCCCTCTATGCAGTGTCGGACTGGGATGTCTAGGGCCCACCAGTAAAACTCATTCTGGGGGCCCAGTGTACAACGACATGCAAATATAGGGGTAGACGGCAACAAGACGCTACAAAATGATTGATTATGGGTGTACTACAACAACTTCAAAAGCCGGGTCCCAGGGAAGAGAAGATACTGGCTGACCTGCCTCTATTCCTAGAGGCCATCTTAACCTTCTGATGTGTCTATAATAGTAAACTGGATAGTCTACCCAGTTTTTTATATTGATAGAGGTTATTTTAGATGCGGTGCTAGTGGACAGGGGGCCCACCTTTCTCAGGGTCCCACCGGGGATTCCTCTGTTCCCTTGTGGGCCAGTCTGAGCCTGCCTCTATGGATGGAACAGTAGTACACCTGTCAGTCCACTGCTACATCCGGTTTAGTCAGTCCCCTAGCAGCGAATGGAGTGGTGGACTGTCAGACGCACTACCTCTCTATAAAAGGGGAATATCTCTGAATATCAGGGGGCCCCAGTGGTCAGACCCTATAGTGAATTATTTAATCAGCTATAAGTATAGATAATATTTTTGTGGGATAACCCCTGTAAATGTTTCTCCTTTTCATACTCAGATGCAATTGTCACTACGACTATACAACTGCCCCAAAGTAAAAAAAATAAAAATAAAAAAAATATCCCCAAGAAAAGCAATACACTCCTGTTTAAACCCAATAATGAACTTTTCTATGCACAAGCAAAATCTTTATCACCATTACATGACAAAACATCAGCCCGCCATAATGTATTTTAAATGAGGTCATGCACAAAAAATAGAAAAGAAAAAAAAAGACATCGCGTGCGCGGCAAGTACACATGTGCCAGGCAACTCCAGCTCGGCACAGACACACACTTGCTGTGGCCTCAGACTGACCTGGCAGATTATCTGCTTATACGCATCTAATCACTCCGTGTCTGCATCATCAGACACAAAAGTGCCAAACAGCGCTGGAGTCCCCAGAGGAAGGTCTCCCCAGACACGCACAGCATTGGATAATACAACAACTATGCATCCAGCCTGCCATACCAAATGTTCTCCACAGAGGAATGCTGGAGCAATCAAAATATTTCGACTGTCACCTCCTCATCTGCAACAGATTATCTCCAGCAGATAATCCTGTACGCTGGGGCCGCTCGCCGAGCGAGCGGGTTATGTAATGTCTGAATGCTGCCCCACTGTGGCGAGATGACAGTACCGACCAGTTTGCTCTAAGCCATCCTGAATACAGATCACTGCAGGGTACTTTAATAGTCGTCGAGACTGGAGCCGGAAAAACAAAAAACGTAAAATAATGTAATAAATGTCGTTTATTAAAATGGAGCATTTGTTTAGCGCATACTTTGAGTTTTGATATATCTAAAGTCCAGGAGGAGGTCTACAGTCATGGCCAAAAGTTTTGAGAATGACACAAATATTATATTTTCACATGATCTGCTGCCCTCTGGTTTTTATGTGTGTTTGTCAGATGTTTTTATCACATACAGAAATATAATTGCAATCATATTATGAGTAACAAAAGCTTATATTGACAGTTAGAATGAGTTAATGCAGCAAGTCAATATTTGCAGTGTTGACCCTTCTTCTTCAGGACCTCTGCAATTCTCCCTGGCATGCTCTCAATCAACTTCTGGACCAAATCCTGACTGATAGCAGTCCATTCTTGCACAATCCATTCTTGCACAATCATTTTGTCAGAATTTGTAGGTTTTTGTTTGTCCACCCGTCTCTTGATGATTGACCACAAGTTCTCAATGGGATTAAGATCTGGGGAGTTTCCAGGCCATGGACCCAAAATCTCTATGTGTTGTTCCCTGAGCCATTTAGTTATCACCTTTGCTTTATGGCAAGGTGCTCCATCATGCTGGAAAAGGCATTGTTGATCGCCAAACTGCTCTTGGACGGTTGGGAGAAGTTGCTCTCGGAGGACATTCTGGTACCATTCTTTATTCATGGCTGTGTTTTTAGGCAAGACTGTGAGAGAGCCGATTCCCTTGGCTGAGAAGCAACCCCACACATGAATGGTTTCAGGATGCTTTATAGTTGGCATGAGACAAGACTGGTGATAGCGCTCACCTCGTCTTCTCCAAATAAGCGGTTTTCCAGATGTCCCAAACAATCGAAAAGGGATTCATCAGAGAAAATGACTTTACCCCAGTCCTCAGCAGTCCACTCCCTGTACCTTTTGCAGAATATCAGTCTGTCCCTGATGTTTTTTCTGGAGAGAAGTGGCTTCTTTGCTGCCCTCCTTGAGACCAGGCCTTGCTCCAAGAGTCTCCGCCTCACAGTGCGTGCAGATGCACTCACACCTGCCTGCTGCCATTCCTGAGCAAGCTCTGCACTGCTGGTAGCCCGATCCCGCAGCTGAAACACTTTTAAGAGACGGTCCTGGCACTTGCTGGTCTTTCTTGGGCGCCCTGGAGCCTTTTTGGCAACAATGGAACCTCTCTCCTTGAAGTTCTTGATGATGCGATAGATTATTGACTGAGGTGCAATCTTTCTAGCTGCGATACTCTTCCCTGTTAGGCCATTTTTGTGCAATGCAATGATGACTACACGTGTTTCTTTAGAGATAACCATGGTTAACAGAAGAGAAACAATGATGCCAAGCACCAGCCTCCTTTTAAAGTGTCCAGTGGTGTCATTCTTACTTAATCATGACAGATTGATCTCCAGCCCTGTCCTCATCAACACCCACACCTGTGTTAATGGAGCAATCACTGAAACGATGTTAGCTGGTCCTTTTAAGGCAGGGCTGCAATGATGTTGAAATGTGTTTTGGGGGATAAAGTTCATTTTCTAGGCAAATATTGACTTTGCAAGTAATTGCTGTTAGGCTGATCACTCTTTATAACATTCTGGAGTATATGCAAATTGCCATTATAAAAACTGAAGCAGTAGACTTTGTAAAAATTAATATTTGTATCATTCTCAAAACTTTTGGCCATGACTGTAGACAACCTCTCTCTGAAGACCTTGACTGCTAACGGGACCCCCTTTCAGCGGTACGGTCTTGGATAGATTTGTCTTTAGAAAACATGGTTTCTTTACATTTTAAAGTGTACTAACCCTTCAAAGCATTTTCAGCCTTAGGGCTCATACACACGGCCCGTTTGTGGAACCATTCACTTCGATGGGTCCGGGGAAAAAAAAAAAAAAAAAAGGAAATACAATACGAATGTCACCTATATTCTCTGCGGATCTGTGTTTTGCGAACCGCAAAATACATACGGTCATGCGTATGTATCAAGAGGCCTGCGCCCGTGCGGTCTGTGGGCAGCGGCCTCACCTGATGTACTGCGCCTGCGCGGGATTTCAGCCGCGCCGGAGCTTCACTGACTCAGTGAAGTGAATATTAAATAGGTGGGCGGTCCTGGGCTCCAAGGAATCGCCGAGCCCGGGCTCCTGCAACGCTTGTCAACTCCCCTTGGGCTCCTTATAGTAAGTGACTGACAGCTGCTAAAAATCGTTTTTTTTTTACCTCAAAACTGCATCTATGCCCTATAACAATTACCATTTAGAACTCCATATGACTAGATGAATCCGATGGTATAAATAACTTAATTTGTAAAATGGTGGTGACAGAATCCCTTTAAAGGGGTGGTCTCACTTCAGGAAGTGGCATTTATCATGTAGAGAGAAAGTTAATACAAGGCACTTATTAATGTATTGTGATTCTCCATATTGCTTCCTTTGCTGGCTGGATTCATTTTTCCATCACATTATACACTGCTCGTTTCCATGGTTACAGACCACCCTGCAATCCATCAGTGGTGGCCGTGCTTGTACAATATAGGAAAAAGCACCAGCCTATGTGCACTCCCATGGTCCCGGCCACCAGAAAGGCTGACGCTTTTTCCTATAGTGTGAAAGCAGGACCACCACTGATGGATTGCAGGGTGGTCTGTAACCATGGAAACGAGCAGTGTATAATGTGATGGAAAAATTAATCAAGTCAGCAGAGGAAGCAATATGGATAATCACAGTACATTAGTAAGTGGCTTGTATTAACTTTCTCTACTATGATAAATGCCACTTACGGAAGTGAGACAGCCCCTTTAAAGGAGTTGAACTCCAAGAGGGTTTTTTTTTTTAAATTTCTCCTGCACACAGCAGAACCTGTGAAGAGAACAATATTTACTCGCTGCCCAACGCTGCGTTCAGGCTGTCTCCACCCCTAGCGGCGCGCCATTGCTGGGTCATATGCCTCTTAGGCATGTGTCAACATTGAGGCTAGTCATTGGCTGCAGGGCCGCATGTGAACCCTGTCCATGGATGTTTACTGATGGGGACCAGAAGTCCATTGGGGCTAGCCTGGGATCTACTGAGCTAAAATAGATCAGCGGAGAGCAGGAAAATATATTTCTTTCACAGGAAATCTGGGAAAATTAAAAAAAAAAAAAAAAACCTTTGACAAACCCTTTAAGGACCGGGTGTTCATAATTTTTTTATTTTATTTTAGAAGGACATACTTGCACGAAGCCTTTGTTTTTCTGCAAGAATAATTGAACTTTACTTTGATACTTATAAAATATAAATGAATAAAAAGTTTTTTTACTTTTTTATGGCATTCACTAGGGATCAGCGAATTTCATATTTTGAAGTTCGTGTGGGGGTTGGTGTTGCGGTATATACTGAATTGTGTTATGGATTCCGTTACCTTGGACCATGACGCAATTCCATGACGTAAGGCATAACACAATGTCTTTAGAGACATTCCGTTATTCATTCCGTCACAATAGAAGTCTATGGCCAGCAGAACGGATCCGTCCGGTCTCCGTTATGCAGGAGAGGACTCCATTATGCAGGCCATAACTTTCTATTATGATGGAACTTCGCTAACCCTACCATTGACTAACCACCTAAAATAACCAAACGGGCAGCTTATTACAGCAGTAACAGTATATGACTAGTACTGCTGCTTTGTAACAGATATACAATAAAATGTATTATCACTATATCATAATGTTTTACTTTTTTCACAGATATTTTAATTAATTTACATGTTTTTAAGTCCTTTCAATGGACGCTGGGCTGTCTGCATATGAGCTCAGATCGCGTCACTGGACATCCCTGTGATTCGATTAAAGAGGGATCACTTTATTTCCATTTGGATTAGTGCAATCTGCTTTGATCGCAGCGTACACTGTGGTATAAAACGGCACTAGCGCCATCACGTATTCTAGCTGCAGTCATGACCCAGCGCAGATCTCCTGCCTGCGCTGTACTATTATGGCGTGGGTCGGAAGGGGTTAACCTACAATCCTCATTACTGCCTGCCTACATAAACACCAAAAATGTGGGTGTTCCCATATAAGCCAAGTTACAGTAGACACAAGGTCAATAAAAGATTTATTATATGGGGTTGTAGACATTATAGACATACCCTCATAGGCCTCTGACCTATTTGCCGGAGCAGACAGTCTCTTTCTCTGGAGGACCCAACACCTCCATGCACTGCACAGGCAGCCTACTGACTTCAATGGGAACCATGTAATGTTTCACTTTCCCCTGTGGTGGCGCTGCAGGATAATGTAAGACTCCCGATAAGATCCGGCCAGGATCGTTCATTTATGTGGGGGGGTAAATACTGAAGTTTTAAGACTTTTACTGGGTGGTATACAGATGCTGGCACACGTTCTGCAGTTGGACCACTCTCATAATGGAGGATAACCACAAAGCTCTTACCAATTTTGCAATGTCTTTTTACAAGCAGACACATTTGCAAGCTGTAAAACGTCCGTCTGTAATACAAGAGAAGAGCGCAGACGGGAGCCTGGACACAAATTACACTGATGGTCTAAACAGAAAACAAAAATATCTCCTCGGCCCGCCATTAGCAGTTATGACATCATTAGACTTTACGGTCAATTAGCTTCTATGGAATGACTGCTAGTGTGGTCCAGGGTACGAGGGAGCGGCGGTAATATTGGGTAATCCCAGCACTAGGGGGCGGTGACGGTAAACAGAGTGCATAGCCTATCATTATGTCTTCTCAAAAACAGTCTGATTTTGTGCATTTACATAAGCCACATCTACGCCCTTAACTATTTTGATTTTTACGAGACGTAGCAACTTATCCGCACAAATCAACCGGTTTAGAAAAAAAAAAAAAAAAAGAGAATTCGCCATGCAGCCATTAGATGACTCGGAGGTAAACAAACGTGCTATCTGTACGCTTTAAAGGAAAGCAATTAAAGATGACACTGATTAAAAGCACACAATATGGAAGACAGACGCAAATTTGATGCAGATCCCCTCAATTTCCTCATTTACATGCTTCCCCTGCCCATCAAGCCACTTTCTGACATCAAAGCACGCCGCCGCATTTAACCCCTTAGTCACCAGCCGGGGGAAAGCATTAAAGGCTGCAGATTTACTGGATTCTCAGACTCATTATATCTTGCATCAACTCGCTTCTTTGAAATAATAATTATTTTAGGGGCAGGAAAGTTTTTTTTTTTTTAGACTGTGTGTGGTTTAAACAGGAAGAGCCCGTTTTACTTCTGAAGCGCTGTCTGCCTCTGGCCCCATCTGGCAACCTCAACCGCTAAACAGACCATAGTGGGCGACCCTATCATTACAATGGTTTTGACCCCAAAAAAACTAAGTAGGACAGGTTTGACAGCTTTATGTCTGGTGAGCAAATATATGCACTAAGAATGATGTCAGACAATTGCTATACAGGCAATTCCATAATAGACAGTGCATTAGGATACAAGTCGTCCCATGTACTCCTCTGCTCTTGTACTTACCACACACATGATGTAAGACAGGATTGCTCCAGAGGAACCAATGAGAGCACCAACGATGGTCAGCAAGTTGTTATTCAGCAGGAATCCTTCAGCACACAGGGCCCATCCAGAGTAACTGTTTAGCACTGTAATGACCACAGGCATGTCAGCACCTCCAATGGCCGCCGTCAGGGTGACGCCCTGTGACAAACACAAAAGGACACTATTCAAGTTGTCATCCGCAACTTTACGATTGATGGCGTATCCTGAATCTGATAGGTGGGGCCAGACTCTCTCCAGTCCCACCAATTAGCCATTATAAAATGCCCTCTACAAAGTTAACCAGGCACGGCTCCTTGAGTTGTCACTGTTATTACAAGTCCCTACAGCTTCATTTCATAAAAGTAAATGGGCTGCTATTAAAGGGGTTCTTCAACTTTTTTAGTACTGAACGGCGGGGTCTGACGCCCCCGAACTTCCACCGATCAGCTGCTTGAGGTGATCAAGGCGCTCCGGTGAGCGGTGCTGCCTCCTCACAGCGCCGTACATTGTATAGTGGCTGTGCTTGGTATTGCAGCTCAGTCCCCATTCACTGAGCGGTGCTGCTTCCTCACAGCACCGTACATTGTATAGTGGCTGTGCTTGGTATTGCAGCTCAGTCCCCATTCACTTCAATGGGACTGAGCTGCACCTAGGTCACATGACATCACTGGCCTAGCATAGGCTGCAAGAAGCTACTGATGATCTATCTAGAAGATAGGTCATCAGTATAAAAAAAAAGTCAGAAACCACCTTTAAAAGTATGGAGCTATTCCTGGCAAAAAAGGAAGGAGAAGAGGTGCTCAGTGGAGATCCATTGCCCCTTCAAATAGCTGAGGGTGCAGAGAGTCCCCACCAATCTTATACTGATGGCCTATTGTAAAGATAGCATCTGCCTGTGTCTATTGTGGTCATCAGAAAAAGTCACGTATTGCTGGACTAGTGACTGAACTATCCATAAGTTCGTCCAAAATCTGCTCTGTGCTGTGTAGAGAATCTCCACCTTTTAACACCATGTCATTTCTGGGTCCAACATTTTGTGCTGACAATAGTGTCCAAGTTGTGATTCATACTGGAGGGTAACATAGTAACATAGTTTATAAGGCCGAAAAAAAGACATCTGTCCATCCAGTTCGGCCTGTTTTCCTACAAGTTGATCCAGAGGAAGGCAGGGTGATGACAAGTTCTCCACAGACTGCAAATTTTTGAAAGATTTAACACAAAAGGGGTTGTCCAGACTGGGAAAAAGTGGGGCACAGGCATAAAACAAGACAATAAGCATTACTAACCTGTTAAATCACCTACCATGCCACCGCCCTTCTGTTCTCACCGCTAGTCTCGTTACGGGGCTTTGCAGTGCTGACATCACATTGACATTTAACCACTGCAGTTAACTAAGTCCATTGATTGGCTGCAGTGATCACAAGTGTTTGAGGTGACGCCCCCACTGCAGCCCTGTAAACGGAGACCGGGGGGAGAACCGGAACAGCAGCCCTGATGCAGCAGGCAACAGACAAGAAATGTATATTCAGTTATTTTACACCCTCCCCTACCTGTACCCAACTTTTTGCTAATCTTGGATAGTCCTTATCAATGTGTCGCTTAGTCCTAAACATCTAGGAGTTGCTACAGACATGAAATAAAGGCATGGTTATAGGACAATTAAAGGGGTTGTCCAGGTTCAGAGCTGAACCCGCACATACCCAGAATTTCACCCAGGCAGCCCGCCTGACTAGAGCAAAGGCATTTTGCCCAGTTCCGGTGACGAACCGGGCTCTGCCAGGCGGAGGCTTCTGCCCAGCAGTGAGCCCGGTGACGTCACCGGCACTGATGGGCGGGCCTTAGCGCTGCCCTAGCCAGTAAAACGGCTAGGGCAGCGCTAAAGCCGGCCCATCAGAGCAGGGGACGTCATCAAACACACTGCCGGGCGGAAGCCTCCTCCCGGCAGTCTGTTATTGTGAACAAAAGAGCCCTTGCCCTGCGCGATCCAGCTCAGGGCAAGGGAGCGCATCAGAGCATGAAATGCTCCGATGTTGTTGTCAGGCGAGCTGCCTGGGTGAAATCCTGGGTATGTCCGGGTTCAGCTCTGAACCCGGACAACCCCTTTAACTCTTTTCCCACTATATTCATTCCTTCTTGACCTGAAGTCCATCATTATCAGACACAGAGGGATATGAAGTATGAGCTTCCTGGGAAACCTGACTGTCAAACATGACTAGGCCTAGGTCTCCCAAGCAGCAAGATGACTATTTGTCCACACGTCTGGTCACCGGAAGGCAGAGAAGTCAGTTGTCACCTACCATAACAGCAGAGAGGGCGGACACAGAGCCCAGGCAGGTCATGCCGGTTGTGTAGCTTGGGTCCAGCATGTATGGGATCATACCACCAGCACTGGCAGCAAGTAAACCAGCATTCAAAGCATGTCTTCCCGGCAGCAGCAGGGGAGCAGAGTTGAGGACACCTGGCAAAGAAAAGAAGCAGCAGTGTTACCCAGTGGAGTACACATAGATAGGTCTTCACAAGCAACAAGTACAGCCTTTTTTCCACAGTTCCCTAACTAATTCCCCCAGCACTGGGCACACCTGCCATCTTGTGCCTCAAGCCTAGTATTAAGACAAGACCTCCTGCACACGATCATATTTATTTTGCAGTCTGTTGCTTCCACATTTTCTGCAGAACCGTTGACTTCACTGGGTCTGTGGTCCACATTTTGCGGCCATGTATAGGACATGTTCTAACTTTTTGCGCAACGGACATACGGATGCAGAAAGCTTTCAGTATAATGTCCTTTCACCAAAAAGATAGAATATGTCTGCAAAATGTGGACCATGCACCCAATGAAGTCAATGGGTCCGGAATAAAAAAATGCAGATGGCAGAACACAAAACAGATACTGTCGTGTGCATGAGCCCTAATTGTGACCTCTGAACTACTAATCCAGTAACCCTTCTGCTATCTTGTGCTTCAAGACTAACATTAATATAGTAGTGAGCCTCTGAACTACTAATCCAGCAACACAGCTGAGGATAAATATTCAGACCTATTCCGGGATATGGGATTTGGAGCAATTCATTTATTGTGATGGTTCTGTACAGATGGAATTTAAAAATGAAATTATACCCCAGAAAAAGTTATGGAAAAGTCAACTTTGTCTTCTGCGCTTTTCATACCTCTAGAGTATGTCTGTCTCTCTTCTAATGCCAGTGCCCACTTCATTCAGTGCATCTGCATTTATGAGATGGCATCATGGAGGAGTATATGGTCCCCTGCAGCTGCCATCCCACCAGACAGCTCAAAATTGTCTTGAAACATTTGAAAAATGCATCTAATTGGTCATCATGAACCAGTGGCATGTACTCATCTAATAAGAGCATCCGTCCCAAAGACAGACCCCCTGACATCATAGAGGGGACATTATGGAGAGCCACTCAGCATCATTGACCCTGCCCAGCTATGCATTTCACAGACGACCATTGAGGTGTTTTGCCGTATACATAGGAGGTAGGGTTGTCACGGGTATCGAAATTTCAATACTGAATCGATACTTTTATACCACTATCGATTCGGTACTGGAATTAGCTCTTTTTCGATACTAAAATAAAAAATTCTCTTACCTTTCCTGCGACGCGGCTCCGCTCCGGGTCCGGCGCTTCTCTTCTTCTCCAGGCCCGCGCTGCACTGTCCTGACCGCGTACAGCGTCAGGACGTAGTGCATGTACTCTGACCTGACACTGCACGCAGTCAGGTGACAGTGTAGCGCCAGGAGAAAAAGAGGGGCGCCGGAGCGGAGCTGCGGCGCAGGACAGGTAAGAGATTTTTTTATTTATTTTGATGGGGGCACGGTGGGCTGATGTGAGGTCTGATGGGGGGCACGGTGGGCTGATGTGAGGTCTGATGGGGGCACGGTGGGCTGATGGGAGGTCTGATGGGGGCACAGTGGGCTGATGGGGCACGGTGGGCTGATGGGAGGTCTGATGGGGGCACGGTGGGCTGATGGGAGGCTGATGGGGCACGGTGGGCTGATGGAGGTCTGATGGGGGCACGGTGGGCTGATGGGGGTCTGATGGGGGCACGGTGGGCTGATGGGAGGTCTGATGGGGCACGGTGGCTGATGGGAGGTCTGATGGGGGCACGTGGGCTGATGGGGGCACGGTGGGGCTGATGTGAGGTCTGATGGGGGCACGGTGGGCGATGTGAGGTCTGATGGGGGGATGGGCTGATGGGTCTGATGGGGGCACGGTGGGGCTGATTGTGAGGTCTGATGGGGCACGGTGGGCTGATGTGTGAGGTCTGATGGGGGGGCACGGTGGGCTGATGTGAGGTCTGATGGGGGGCACAGTGGGCTGATGTGAGGTCTGATGGGGGGCACGGTGGGCTGATCTGAGGTCTGATGGGGGCACGGTGGCTGATGTGACGTCTGATGGGGGCACGGTGGGCTGATGTGAGGTCTGATGGGGGCACGGTGGGCTGATGGGACGTCTGATGGGGGCACAGTGGGCTGATGTGACGTCTGATGGGGCACAGTGGGCTGATGTGACGTCTGATGGGGGCACAGTGGGCTGATGTGACGTCTGATGGGGGCACAGTGGGCTGATGTGACGTCTGATGGGGGCACAGTGGGCTGATGTGACGTCTGATGGGGGCACAGTGGGCTGATGTGACGTCTGATGGGGGCACAGTGGGCTGATGTGACGTCTGATGGGGGCACAGTGGGCTGATGTGACGTCTGATGGGGGCACAGTGGGCTGATGTGACGTCTGATGGGACAGTTGAGTGGGGCACAGTGGGCTGATGTGACGTCTGATGGGGGCACGTGGGCTGATGTGACGTCTGATGGGGGCACGGTGGG
The DNA here is from genome assembly GCA_900303285.1 of Rhinella marina. Classification (NCBI taxonomy): domain Eukaryota; kingdom Metazoa; phylum Chordata; class Amphibia; order Anura; family Bufonidae; genus Rhinella; species Rhinella marina. The sequence goes on along the minus strand of ONZH01004763.1, from coordinate 221,559 downwards.
CTGATGTGACGTCTGATGGGGGCACGGTGGGCTGATGTGACGTCTGATGGGGGCACGGTGGGCTGATGTGACGTCTGATGGGGGCACAGTGGGCTGATGTGACGTCTGATGGGGGCACAGTGGGCTGATGGACGTCTATGGGGGCACAGTGGGCTGATGTGGACGTCTGATGGGGGCACAGTGGGCTGATGTGACGTCTGATGGGGGCACAGTGGGCTGATGTGACGTCTGATGGGGGCACAGTGGGCTGATGTGACGTCTGATGGGGGCACAGTGGGCTGATGTGACGTCTGATGGGGGCACAGTGGGCTGATGTGACGTCTGATGGGGGCACAGTGGGCTGATGTGACGTCTGATGGGGGCACAGTGGGCTGATGTGACGTCTGATGGGGGCACGGTGGGCTGATCTGAGGTCTGATGGGACACAGATTTTTTTGTGTTTTATTTTTTCGGCGTGGTATTGAATGGTATCGAGTATCGAATACTTTTTCTTGGTATCGAAATCAAATCAAAATTTTGGTATCGTGACAACTCTAATAGGAGGTATTCCACAATGTACACCTCTGATGAATGCCACTGTATAGGAATACAATGCATCCGTCATCCATAGGATCCCATTATCAAAAAACGTAAATACCCTTTTTTTCTACTGGAAATCTCGGTATGGAACAGCAACCGTACACCAGTCAGACAAAGCGTAAAGGGGCATCCACAGATACCTGATATATGTGCTGGAACTTTCCAAACAAATATGGCAAAATGCAGTACAAACCCCCTCCCCTTAATGCCAACCAGTGTGCCATACTATAATGCAGCACAACATTTTCTGGTTGGGGGCCACATTGTCAGACTGAACCAATCCCAAGGGCTGAAAATAAAACTTACCGTATTTTTCGCCCCATAAGACGCATTTTGCTGGGGGCTGAAGAGAGGAATGGGGCTCTTATTTGAGGTCCAATTGGTGGTCATTCACATTGGGGTCTGAGCCAAGGTCTGATCTGAGGTCTTATTAACATTGGGGGGTCTTATTGGGGCTGTCAGCTGAGGTCTGATTAACATCGGGGATCTGATTTGTGGTCTTACCCGAGATCTAATGAAAAATATTTTTTTTCTTATTGTTCTCTTCTAAAACCTTATAAGGCGTCTTATAAGGCTACTTTCACATTAGCGGCAGGCCTGATCCGGCAGGTGAAGGGTGCTGCCGGATCAGGACTGCCGCAGCGACACGTGTGGAGCCGGAACAGCGCTCCGGCCCCACACGTCACACAGTACATACATACACACACACACACACATACTTACATGTTCCCGGCAGGTCTTCGGAGCGCCGGAGTAGCAGGACGGCTCGCACAGGTGACGATTCCCCACAGCACCCTCTGCTGGGCGCCTGGTGGAATCGTCATCTGTGCGCGCCGACCTGTCCCTACGCCGCTCTGAAGACCTGCCGGGGTGCATGTAAGTATGTATGTGTATTTGTCTGTGTATATGTCTGTGTATGTTTATGTGTATGTCTATGTCTGTATGTGTGTATGTGTAGCCGGATCCGTCATGAACTCCACTGAAAGTCAATGGAGGGCGGATCCGGTTACCATTGTGGTCACACCAGACGGATCCATCCCCATTGACTTGCATTGGGGGTCATTCCGGATCCGTCTTGGTGCGGATGCCTGGACCGGAGAGCAAACCGAGCATGCTTTCAGGAGCATTCCGTTGTCTTCAGTTCAGTTTTATTGAAGCGTTTTATTCCGGTATTGAGCCCCTATGACGGAACTCAATACCGGAATTTTAAAACGCTAGTGTGAAAGTAGCCTAAGGCAAAAAACATGGTAAAGGGGTCTTAACAACTGAAATACTGTATTGATGACATACTGAAAACCTAGTACATACCATAAATGTCTGGTTATACTTCCAGGACTCCTATTTAATGGGAGAATTCATGAAAAATACATAAGAATGCAGCCGCAGGACAAAGACATACATGTCTATTACCAGAGGATTGGGGGCCACCATGTTGTGCCCCCAGTCTACAGCACATCCAGCCTGCTGTCACTGTACTATATCCATTTTTATGTAGTAAGCAAAAAAAGTACTACTGGCTTCACTTAAGCTGTGAGGAGGATAAAATGTTTTCTGCTTAAAGCCCGCCACACATCATAGAAATGTAGAGCCTCCGCCAAGAGGTAATAACCCCGCTCAGCAGGCTGAGCGCAGTCTTTGGGGAAGGGTTATTTAATATGATTTGGCAGAATTGTAGGACACAAGCCGTGGACAGAGATGTATGCGAGCCGAGGCCCCTGATCTACGAGATGTGTATCTTTTACTTAATTGATGAGCTTAATACACGCCGTTATCAAAGTTTTCTGCTAACAGAGCAGCTAGCCGCCTGCCAAGAAGCTATAGCGGGACCAAAAATATTCAGCGAGATCTTGGAACAATTTAGAAGGGCCATTATTGATTATTGTACAGATTACATAACAGGCAGGCCGATCTCTACAGACGCCGGGTTCACTGGCCAGTCAGACCAAGCATAAAAGCTGTATGGTAAAGGGTATCGGTCTTAATTCACCCTCAAATTCGCCACAAATTTATTACGAGGTGCCTGCCCCTTAATAAATGTGTAGCATCTTAAAGCTGTCAGTGCGCCAGAAATGTAATCTAGTACAGCTAGGAGCCAGAGTAGATTTCTGGCAGGACGTGTGCCATGTTGTTCAATGAGGGAGGCCACGTGGCCCAATTGCTCACTTTTCGGTAAATTGGCAAAGGCATCAAAAAGGCAAAAAGTGGCAAATAAGGCATAGAGCATTTATAACTATCCCCCTTAATGCTCGATAGTGCTGATTTCTTACCTCAATCAATCCGTTGCGCCAGTGTTTCAAAAAGCGAAGTAAATTAGTGCTTAAGTGCACTGAGGATAGGACCTAGCCACTCAGTGCACCTTAGCTCTTCCACTCTGCTTCCAAAGCCTGGCCTCAACACGACTGATAGGGCCAGGTATCCCAGGACTCCATTCTCCTGGCCCTGTGATCTCACCTATGCGGTATTCAATTCATTATCGGCACATGCACAGTCGTTTTCGTTGTTGTGGGGTCAGGAGTGAATGGCACAGCCACAGTACTGCAGAGCAAGGCAAGAAGACGCTTTGAGCCACCTGGACCTACAAATAAAGTGTACGGTGTGCATCTTAAGAAGCACAATGGAGGAGTAAAGGTGCACAGATGGGCTTGGGCCCACCCTCAGTGCACTTAACTGTTCATTTGCAAGTGGATTACGTGAATTTCCTGGTGACAGATTCCCTTTTACGTAGCACTCCCACAAAAAGGTTTATTCTCTGACCTGTTAGAAACTATAGTGAAGGTAATCTTCTCACCAGTGACTGTAGTTGTGAGTTATATCCTCCCTTCTGATTCGCAGTAGTGTCATGTGACCAGCACTCTGATCTCTGACACGAGACTGGATGTCAGTTACTAATCTATTCATCCCTATGAGACCGACATTGAGGCTGCCATAGGAATACATAGAGAAACTGACTTCCTGTGTTATTAGGAGAGGGAGAGTGCTGGTCACATGACACAGCTGAGGATCAGAAGGGAGGTTATAACTCACACATACAGACACTGGTAAAAAGATTACCTTCACTACAGTTTACATCTGGTACTTTTCTAACAGGTCAGAGAATAAAAAATTTTGTGGGGGTGCTTCTTTAAGCCTTACCTTGGAAAATATAGAAACCCAACCATGCCAAAGATCTGGGAGTTCCATAGTTATCATGTATGTATATTTTGTATCATGTTGATAACTGGAGGCAGAAAGCATCCCCTCCCCATCACGAGACATATGGCTGTTGTACTTAATACTTTGCTGTCTTCCCCGGGATAACCTGCTTTACAATAAGTTGAACTCGATTGACTCGTGCCCTTCTTCATGTTACTATATTCAAACCCCGCCATACTGACCTAATCACATTTCTGTCTTGTGGTATTAGATCAAATCCCGCGGCAGACGGCAGAACTGACCCGGCAAAATCACTTTGCTATCATAGTCAAAACCAAGAATAAAAAGGCCTGTTTTGAAGGAAACAGATGGCAGCATTTTGGGGACCACTACACCCAATTAAAGGATTATTTATAGAACTTTCACGTCTGCCATTAACATTGCTGGAGAATTTAAACGCTGGGTGGTGAAAGGGGCGAAGACAGAGCTTTGTATGGCGCCAGGACGCAAAATCTACATTGTGCACGCGGCGAACACAAACCAACACAAAGCAAAACACATGTACTGGAAAATTGCTCCCAGATCCCTGTATATACGACACCTGGAGCACCATCTCGCTGTATATCTGCTGAAATAATAATATCTTACAGTTTATCTAACAGAGATTATTAAAGGGGTTCTCCCATGAAAAATATTCTACATTTTTCAAACCAGCCCTTGAATCCTAATACTTGAAACTTTTAGTATAGCCACTCAGTTATCAATAAATTCTATTGGTATAGCGCCACCTGCTGTTTGCTCTTTTCCTCATTTCTCTGTGCACCTCGCTGAGGTGGACGGACAATGCTCAGTTCCATCCTTCAACCTCCACAAGACCTCCCTGTGAAAGGGAGGGAGAGGGTTTCAGCAGAAAGGACATGCCCATTAGCTGCGATAGGAAGAGAGCTGCAGAAGAGACCCCCCTGAGCTGTGATAAGGAGAAAACTGCAGTAGAAAGGACACACCCCCTGAGCTGTGATAGGAAGAGAGCTGCAGAAGAGACACCCCCCTGAGCTGTGATAAGGAGAAAGCTGCAGCAGAAAGGACACACCCCAGAGCTTCCAACTTAAAATAAATGTAGCAGAGCATTTGTAGCAATGAATGATGAGACCTCTGGATCCATGTGAGGTACAGGGCTGGTTCTAAATTTGTTAGAGAGAGACTGTCATGTATTATGTATTATGTATTATTACCGTGACTACTCTGTACTTTGTGGTAGGTCATGGCGCACACTCACCTTGAAGTTTTCCGTAGGCCACCAGAGAGCCGCTGAAAGTGACACCGCCAATATAAGTGCCAAGGTAAGCGACAATCTTTGTGAGATTGGCAGCTGGATCCGTTGCAAAGTGTGGGTACTCAATCATGTACTCGGCTACACAGGTGAGGACAGCAGCCAGGCCAACTAAGCTGTGGAAGGCCGCCACCAGCTGGGGCAGGTCAGAGATCTGGATACGCTTGGCGATGGTCAGACCTGATAGTGGGAGAACCAAGAAGACATTAGACGTTATTGAAGCTGCAGACTGATTCAGGAGGGTCTGTGCTTATCATACACATGTATAATATGATGTATACCTTGTACCTTGATGTATATCTTGTTGTCAAGGCAACAGAAAGCTGATGCCAGTGTGAACACAGCCTAAGACGACACCACTGAATCCAGATCAACAGCATAAATCCAGGGGTCAGCCTCAAATTTCTTCAGTAAATACACATCAGATTTTTTCATGTATGTAATAACATCAGGTGATGATATTATGGGGGTCAGCATTTAACACTTGCAGCGCTGTGGGGTCCCGGATTACAGAGTGACCAAGGAAAACATCAGCATGAAGATCGTATGTTCTCCCTGTGTTTGCATTGTTTCCTCTCAAGCTGCAAAAAGCAGACTGGCATGTTAATCCCTATCACACGGGCCCTGGTGTACGTGCGGATGGTGACACCCTTTGTACAAAGCCCCAGAATGTGTTAGTGCTATGTAAGCAATGGGACTAAATAACGCTTTAGGGGGTCATTTATTAAGACCAGCATTTTAGATGCCGGTCTTAATAACTCCTATATGTGGCGGTAGATCCACCAAATTTATGAAGAGGTATAGGCCTCCACATAACTTCGGCGCATCCAGAGCCAGTCTAAATGTAAGCCAGCTTCCAAGCTATTTTCTATGTTTGAAATAGGCATAGAAAATGGTAAATGGTAAAGACGGGCCTCCCGGCACACCCACATTTTTTACATCTGGTGTGAGCAGGGACAAGTCGCAGATTAACTAACCGTTGTGCCGCCATCTGCGCCTCAAATACGCCTATTATAGGCGTATTTCAGTAGAATAAATGGCCCCCTTAGTCTCCGAGCTGAAGATCTATATAGCCTGCTGCATGGATGGACAAGTATACAGCGGTGAACCCAGGGTTTGGGGCTCATGCACACGACCAAATATTGGGCCCATGTCATTTTTTGCGGATTACTTGCGGTCCCATTCAATTCTATGGGGCTGCAAAAAAAAACGCAGTAGCATTCCGCATTCGTGTGGCTGTTCAACAAATTACAGAGTGGAATAAAAAGGGGCATTTCTACAATAGGGGACACAGAAAGTGTGGGCAGACCGCAAAACGGCAACGGTCGTGTGCACGAGCCCTTAAAGGGGTTCTGCAGTTCTGTAAAACTGATGATCTATCCTCTGGATAGATCAGCATCTGATCGGCGGCGGTCCGACACCCGGGACCCCCGCCAATCAGCTGTTTAAGAAGGCAGTGGCGCTGCAGGAGTGCCGCGGCCTTCTCTGTGTTTACCGCAGGCCCAGTGACGTCACGACTAGTATCACTGGCCTGGGCGGGGCTAAACTCTGTTCACTTGAATGGAGCTTAGCCCCGCCCAGGCCAGTGATAGTAGTCGTGACGTCACTGGGCCTGAGGTAAACACAGAGAAGGCCGCAGCGCTCTTGCAGCGCCGCTGCCTTCTCAAACAGCTGATTGGCGGGGGTCCCAGGTGTCAGACCGCCGCCAATCAGATGCTGATGATCTTTCCAGAGGATTTACAGAACTGCAGAACCCCTTTAATAGTAGTAACTGTCCAGCAAATCCTATAGATTTTTAGGGGTCATTGACTCCTGAGCTGAAGTTTTTACTGCAGTCTTCCCAAAATCAAGCCAAAACTGCAGAATTTTGCCTCCGTTTTTTTGAGAAATGGTGGTAAAAACAGCAACATGACCTCCACGTGTGAAAAAGCCTTCACTCTCCAAGCCAGTGTTCCCCAACCAGTGGCTCTACAGCTGTTACAAAACTACAACCCCCAGCATGCAGCTGTTAGGGTGTGCTAGGAGTTGTAGTTTTGCGCTGCAGGAAGGCCACACAGTAGGGTATAGACTCTGTCTCTCTGTTGCCTATAGTTAATCCCTGCATGACATACGGGGTGGAAGCACAGGACTGGAGGTTGATGGTGCTCCACTAAATGGCAGCGTATTAGGGTTTGCATGGAGGCAAAGGTCTTTTACAACCTCTGCAGATAATACGACTTGATGGCGAGGGCTGGATTCTCGTGCGGGCCGCGCACAGCTGCAGGACCTGACAACGTGCTCAGCGTTCTGGATTATTTGCCGTTTGAAGATAAAAGGCCTGTTCAGGGATCATGCCATCAAAAGGCACAACATTCCAGCTTTCTACCCAAGAACAAGTCAGCAACATGCCTTGGAGGAAGGGAGGCGTGCGGCAATCGTTTGGAAAAGTTTGCTCCTTTCTAAAATAACTCTCCATTACTTCAAAGGAGCCACCGAGACAAGACAGACAATAAAATAATATGGATGGTGGAGGAGGGGCGGCACGAACCCCGACAGGACTGCAGGTCCATTATGTAAACCTGTCAGAGTGAATTACTAAAGCATTTGTACCGAAAATGACTTTACATCGTGCAGGCCGGTCGTGTAAAAGGCACCGCACCTCCACGCAGAGCGGCGGTCATTACACAGGATTTACTAACCAATATTACAATATCGAGGCGACCAACCCAAATTGTAAAAACCGCCATATATTAGTCAGACATCGAGGCAGCAGCTGAAGTTTAGCAATTATGTTTGCTTTTTTGTTTGTTTTTTCTGTTCTGGTGTGGAAGCCATTTTGTAAATATGTCAACGGAAGAGCAGCCATTTTAAACTAGTTTCTTAAAAAACAGATTGAAAAATTGTTGCTTTTTATTGAATGAGCAAACTGACAAATTGATAGCCTGTTTGTGAGAAATTAGTTTGAACGAGGCCATCAACATGGCTGCTCTTCTTGTTTACAATTTTCCAAAATTGGCGGCCACTACAAAAATTCGGATTTCCAAGTAATATAAAAAAAAAAAAAAAAGACACTTCTTTAGCTTTTGCAGTTAGGCTACTTTCACACTAGCGTTTAGGTTATTGAGTTCCGTCATAGGGGCTCAATACCGGAAAAAAACGCTTCAGTCTTTCAATGGGGACAATTGTCAAAACTGAACTACTCCAAAATGCATTACGTTGCATTTAGTTGCGTTCCCAGACCGGAGAGCAAACCGCAGCATGTTGTAGTTTGCTTTCCATCCTAGGATGCAGAGCAAGACGGATCCGTCATGACCCCCAAAGCAAGTCAATGGGGACGGATCCGTTCTCTCTGCCACAATAGAAAACGGATCCGTCCCCCACTGACTTTCAGTGGAGTTAATGATGGATCCGTCTTGGCTACGTTAAAGATAATACAACCGGATCCGTTCATAACAAATGCAAATGGTTGTATTATCAGTAACGGAAGCGTTTTTGCTGAACCCTGCCGGATCCAGCAAAAACACTAGTGTGAATGTAGCCTGACTTACCTTTTAGCAATGGCCTTCGCCTACAAACCAGAGTTAACCAGCTTGAAGCTTTTAAAGATTGAGGCCGCATTCACACAACTGTATGACAATCGTGTCTGTTTTGTGGATCCACAAAACACAGGAATCGGCCACGTGCACCCTGCATTACGGTGCAGACCCACCGACTTCAGGGATTTCCATGTGCTTCCACTGCACCACAAAAGATAGAACATGTGCTATCTTGGGCACATCTTGTGGATTGGGGGCTTACTGAAGTCAATGGGTCCGCACCGAGATGTGAGGTGCACATGGTGCCTGTGTTTTGCGGTTCTATGGTTTGTGGTCATCAAAATGGGCATGGCCGTCACACGGTCGCGTGAATGCGGCCTAAGGCTGAGGCTACACGTTGACTTGCAGCGGTGCAACATAAAAGACAGTCATGTTGAGCTACTACATCTCAACTAATCATAGCGGCGCACAAGGAATCCAACCCTGTTCAACTTGAACCTTGCAAGGCAGCATTTGCAATCTTAACGTCACACAGCCCATCAGTCGCCATGTGGCCCTGGCCTAATGCCACTTCTGGAATACACCGGGCGTCATGCAATCTTGTGGAGGCCATTCTCAGCATTGTGTGAATAGCTCTGGCCAGAAGTCCACAACTACCAATCAAACTGTAAAAAGCAGCACAAAGTCGGAAAGATAAAAACAAACAGATAAAACGGTAAAGTACTTACCGATAGTGCCACCAAGCGCCATAGCTCCTGACATCTGGGCTAACAATTCAGGGTTTGGCTTCAGGGCCCCTAAAGTTGCGGCAATTCCTCCGGCAACTCCTATCATACCCAGCGTGTTACCCAGACGGGCAGTGCCTTGAGTGGAGAGGCCGGCGAGGGCACCAACGCAGCACAAGCCAGAGCCCAGGTACATCATCTGAAACACAGCGACGGCAGAGGAATTAGAATTCACTTTGAACGACCCCCCATTACGTATTGTAATGTAAACTGCTGCAGATTGGGCGCCGCCAATCCGCCACTTCTGAACACGATCTTACGGATGATGTTCTTATTGGGGCCATGTGGCCAAAGTCACCAGAACAAAAAAAGTTACTATTTTTACTCATTCCTTAAAAAAAAAAAAAAAAAGTCTAGAATTTGCAAAAGCAGCTATTAAATATCAGCCCGTTACATAAACACACTAATAATATTACGAGCGATGAATCCCGCCATCTGTCTAGGAGCCATCTCAGCGGTTTGTGCTTGTACACAATACTAAGGTCATGGATTACACTTTTATTATCACATTATTAAATATATGAACCACCTCGTATATATGAAAGAAAGCTCCTGGCTCCTTCCCTTGGCACGGCGTGGAACAAATCCCCTGCAGACTGCATGCAATACTAGAGGTAATAAAGACTCAAGATCTGGCTTCACTGGACGGCACAGGGCCCTGCTGACTTTGGAGGCGTCTACTAAGAATTTGGGTTGGAACAGTTATATCTACAGAACTCGGCCATGGTCAGAATTGGAGGAGGGGGATCTGACTATTAATTTACTCATAGAGGACTTCATATTGCTTTTGAATAAGATTTCAGCCATGTTCAAGCTGTGCATGCGTCCATGATGCTCACAAGTTGTTCCCGTTTGTGTTGGAGAAGCAGAGGGACACAGGTATACAGAATGAGTCTATGTTCAGTATGGATAGTAGTAACTCATGAGGTCAAATAAGCTCTTGTACTACTATTTGTAAGGAGGACTGAGGTAACACTGATACATGGATAAAACAGTCCCAGGATGACAGCATAGGTGATAAGTGTCTGACTGATGGGACCCCTGTTCCTGTAATTGATTTTGGTCCCATGTCCCCCATTTGACTGGACCATGCACACCGCCACTCCATTCAATGTTGTATAGCAAGGTGTTTTAGTGGTTCTTTCCCACTTAATTTGTAACCTAGTTGGTTAATGGTACGTGGCGTTCCTGAAGTCGGAAGTATCTGTACAAGCGTACTGCACACTGAAGACCTTTAGGAAGGGCCAGGAAGCTAGAAAACATCTAGCTATGTAACAAAGAGCTTAACTCCATTGAAGACATCATCAGCGTAACGTGTCTTGCTACCATCACCTTTGAATCATACGCGAGTCGGCCTGGTGTCACTTTGGGAACTGGCCCATTTGTTTGCGGCTTTGGTGACCATTACTTTACTCGGTGTGTTATCCTTTGTATATATCTTTCATCATAGCTTAGTAAACATTTATACACCTAAAACATGTTAAGTCTATTTTTCCCAAATGTCAGATCTCACAGTAATACAAGTGTACTCCGGCAGTCCCACAACATGTTTGACTACCGCTCCATTCAAACGGGGGACATGCTGCTGATATCCAGGGGTTACGACCACCCTGAAATCCAGTAGCAGTGGTCGTGCTTGCAAACTTAGGGAAAAAGGGATGGCCCCTCTCGTTGTCTGGACCGTGGGAGCGCACATAGGCATGCATTGCAGCTCCTGTTCACCTCGTATTTGCGCTGTAGCGGTGGCCATAACCCCTGGAAACGAGCAGTGTATGATGCAATGGAAAAGTAAATCAAGGCAGCAAAAGGAGACAATATGGACAAATCACAATACATTATTAAATGCCTTGTATTAAAAGGGGTTGTCCAGGCTTTTTAATATCAGATCGGTGGGGGTCCGACACCAGACACCCCCACCGATCAGCTGTATGGGAAGACAGCGTGCAGTGCGCATGTGCTGTCTCCCTTCTCTCTTCCTGTCCGCTGCTGAAGTCCCATAGACATACAGTAGTGGACACAAAGAGAGAAGGGAGATGGCACGTTCACACGCCGTCTTCCCGTACAGCTGATCTGCGGGGGTGCCAGGAGTCAGACCCCCGCCGATATTAATGACCTATCCTGAGGTGAGGTCATCAATATTGAAAAGCCCGGACAGCCTCTTTAACTTTATCTACATGATAAATGCCATTCACTGAAGTGAGAGAACTCCTTTAAGTAGGAGTACTGGGAACACTGAACCTAATCTCACATTGCCTCAATGATGGCCCCAGTAACATGGAAACCCTCCATCATTTAGGGTTATGGCATCTCACCAGGACACGCCATAACAATATGATCAGTGGAGCTCAGACTTCTGGGACCCTAGTATCTGGAAAACAAAGGAGTGGTCCCGTCTGCATTTGTTAATGTTCCCAGGGTAAGATGAACAGGGCTGAGTTGCAGACCCCGGCAGAGCGGGTGGCCGAGAGGGTTGTTGTGCTGGGACATCAGTGAAGGGTCTTCAGTACAAGCATTGCGGATGATCCAGCCTGTTGGACCCCCAGTGATCAGTATGTGATGGTATATGCCATAGTGGGTAAACCGATTATGTACACGTTACAAACTGAACAACAGGAAAAGGTTAATTGCTGCTAATTACGTATTCTGTATCCAGATCCTTACTAGTTGCAGTCAATAGGTTACTTGTCACAAGGATCCAGATTCAGGAGATCGGGGAACTGTAGATGTGGCAGGGTGTGCAGGACGGGGCACATGAATACTGCTCAATACCATAATGAACTGTGTGGGAGAATTACTTGTACTGTAATATCCCCAACAAATAGAGGAAATATCTGTTTTAAAGGGGTTTTCCGGGAATTAAGGAAATGAAAATACTTAAATATTACTTCATGATAAATATATTTCCAAATACCTTTCATTAGTTATAATGGCTCGTTTTGTCTGGGGAGCAATGATTAGGAGAAACAAAATGGCCACCGTCCTATTAGTACACACAGAACCTGTCCTAATCACACAGGAGGACAAGTTGCTTCACAACACTGAGGTAAAGAGCTGCCTCATCCTCCTCTCTGCTCTGCTTGTCAGGGGTTATGATCCTGAATACAGTTTAATGTGATCTTTAGCTGAATCTCTGTAGGAATGGAGTTCATGACATGAGAAGTACAGAGAGGAGGTGAGGATGTGGATAATGAGCAGCATCTCTTGTATGCAGTCTCCATAACCACAGTCTGTCCTGTCCGTCCTCTCTGTACTTCATGTCTCCTCATGAACTCCATTCCTACAGAGATTCATATCTCATCATAAATATCATATTGAACTGTATGCAGGATCCCATAATCCCTGACAGTCAGAGCAGAGAGGAGGATGAGGCAGCGCTTTACCTCAGTGTTGTGAAATAACTTGTCCTCCTGTCTGATTAGGACAGGCTCTCCGTGCACGAATAGGATGGCGGCCATTTTATTTCGCCTATTGATTGCTCCCCAGACAAAACAAGCCATTATAAGTAATGAAAGGTATTTGGAAATATATTTATAATAAAGTAATATTTACATATTTTCATTTTCTTAATACTCGGCAAACGCCTTTAAGAAGAAAGGAGATTCAATATGGGAGCTGTCCTTCCACTCCCCCCACGAGAGCTCATAGGAGAGTAGATTAAGGCTCAGAAGGGTTATCATCACATATAGCTAAGTGCCTAAGGGGTTATCCATGAGTATAAAAATGTCCCCCATATGCTGGGCCCCTCACACTGAATCTACTTACCTGGCTCCCCGCACCGCCGCTGCAGCTTCTCCCGGTGTGCTGACGAAAACATCCGTGTCTTGGAAGCAGCCAATGGTAGGCGGGGATGGGCGTCCCTAGCATCAACCCGTGATGCTAGGGAGGCTCATCCCCACCTGCCATTGGCTGCTCCCCCCGACAGCAGATGTTTTCATCCGCGCAACGTGAGAAGCTGCAGCGGCGGTGCGGGGAGCCAGGTAAGTAGATTCAGTGCGAGGGGCCCGGCATATGGGGGACATTTTTATACTCATGGATAACCCCTTTAATTGCCATTTAAAAGCAAAAATATAAAAAAATATATTGCACAGCATGCAGCCAAGGACTGCTTTTTCTTTCCAGAGGAAGCGCCATGCTGACCTACAGCCTGTGTCTCATATATCAAGGCTAGCCCCCATTCAAGTAAATGAGACCGAGGTGTAATACCAGTCACAGCAAATGGACAGAAGTGGCGCTGTTCCCATTTGGACCTTTTTAGGTGATTACAATTCATATATGAATACAAAGGAAATTGGCTCCTCACCTGCTCAATAGTATATCCACTGTTAAGTGCAGCAGCATACCCCCCAACAAATGTACCCGCGGGAAGCAAGTACAGGTAGTTGTACTCCGGAGGATCAGTAGGACGCTTGAACATGTCCAGCATTCTCTGTGTCACCAAGAAACCACCTGCCGAGAAGAGGATAAAGAATCATAAGAGGACATCACAGGATAATGATGAGACGGTGAACAATCAAGCAACTACACCGACGACCACGTACCGACAAACTAATCAGCTTTTTATGCAGCCTTGCATTTTTTAAGTTTTCTTTTAACCAACATACTTTGGCTGATTTTATATCTTTGGGTAGATTGATTACACTGCGCTAGTTATGTAGTGTATATACACGGCCAGCAGGTGGCAGCCTCGCCTGCAGTTTGCAGCTGTGATAGAGATGCTCGGACAGGTTTCACCCCACAGGGGGGAGAGTTCTGCTTGTCACTATATTTGGGAGGGAGGAAGCATCGCTTTTGGTACTAGATTTGGGAAGGAAAAGACGCCTTATTTACAGCTGCATGCTAACGACAGTACAAAACAGAAAGTAACCAAGATGTCTTCTGCACTGCCACCTAGTGGAAGAAGCCACACTATTAGTCAATGTCAGACCCTTTAAAGGGTTACTCCCATCTCAGACAATGGGGGCATATCACTAAGATATGCCCCCATTGTCTGATAGGTGTGGGTCCCACCCCTGGGACCCGCACCTATATAGAGAACGGAGGGTGCACTGCGCATGCACAGCCGCTCTCCATTCATTTCTATGGGGCCGCTGAAAATAGCCGAGCACTGGCTCAGCTACTTCCGTCAGCTACATAGAAATGAATGGGAGCGGTGGCCGCGCATGCACGGTGCGCTCCCATTCTTTTTTATGGGAGAAGCGGGGAGCTGTGCCTGGTGGTGGCCGGACTCCGGGAAACCCGGGATCCTCCAGGCACAGCGCTCCCCACTCCGTTCTGGATATAGGTGCGGGTCCCAGAGCTGGGACTCGCACCTATCAGACAATAGGGCATATCCTGGTGATATGCCCCCATTGTCTAAGATGGGACAACCCCTTTAATATGCCTGACCAGATAACAAATGAATAGAAGTGATTTTCAGTCACTGAAAGTTCTACAACAAAATCTGCAGCGTGTGAACGCACCCTCAGACTCCCAACACCCGTTCGGACGGTAACTAACTATGAACACCTTGTCGATTAGAATTACGTCTTTGGCTTTTTCTTGAAGGTCTATATTATCTTAAAGGGGTTCTGCAGTTCTGTAAAACTGATGATCTATCCTCTGGATAGATCATTAGCCTCTGATCAGCGGCGGTCTGACACCCGGGGCCCTCGCCGATCAGCTGTTTGAGAAGGCAGCGGCGCTGCAGGAGCGCCGCGGCCTTCTCTGTGTTTAGCGCAGGCCAGTGACGTCACGAGTAGTATCACTGGCCTGGGCGGGGCTAAGGTCCATTCAAGTGAACAGAGCTTAGCCCGCCCAGGCCAGTGATACTAGTCGTGACATCACTGGGCCTGCGGTAAACACAGAGAAGGCAGCGGCGCTCCTGCAGCGCCGCTGCCTTCTCAAACAGCTGATCGGCGAGGGCCCCGGGTGTCGGACCGCCGCCGATCAGATGATCTAGATAATCAGTTTTACAGAACTGCAGAACCCCTTTAAGCTTGGTATTGCTAGTAGGAATAATCCGGCCAAGCTTTAGCATATTACACACTGCTGCTTTAGATTTTCGGAGCAGAGCTTGGCTCTATTTGTGACAGCCATTTAAAGAATTACTTACACAAAGACAGTGAGTAAGGGAAAAGCAATATCCTGGCACGAGGACAATTTGGCTCAATTAGCTGCTTATATTTTTCCATATTGAATTGATTATTGAAGAATGCCGACGCTGATGCCAATAAAAATCACTTTCTCTGCAGACTGGGACCTCCTTACCCCCCAAATCCATGTCCTCGGGGAAAGTTCCCAGAAATGATCCAGATAACCATGACAGCGCAAAATGATCCCCATGTATAATGTATTACTTTCCCCAAAAGTACAATCATTCATGTAGGCAAAACCTGCTAAACTAGAACATGAAGGCAACCGTCAAAGGGATCTGCTTATAGTCGCGTAAAATTTGGAAAAACAAGTGCTCGCTGCGAAAACCTCATTCAGGTGAGCAACAAATCTGCTGCGTATGAATGCACCCTAATATAGTGACTAGCAGTGATTGCTTTCTTCAAGTCAGATGTGCAGGGTAACAAAGAGAGCCATGGTTTATACCAGGGATGCCCAACCTGCGGCCCTCCAGCTGTTGTAAAACTACAACTCCCACCATGCCCTGCTGTAGGCTGATAGCTGTAGGCAGTCTGGGCATGCTACGAGTTGTAGTTTTGCAACAGCTGGACGGCAGCAGGTTGGGCATCCCTGGTTTATACCATTATAAGGGCTCATGCACATGATCGTATTTATTTTGTGGTCTGCAAAAAACCGAACCATAAAAAAAACGGATGACGCCAATGTGCATTCTGTATTTTGTGGAACACAACAGCTGGGCCCTGATAGAACAGTCCTATCCTTGTCCGTAATGTGGACAATAATAGGACATGTTCTGTTCTTTTGCAGAACAGACATGGTGAAACGGAATGCACACGGAGTAACTTCCGTTTTCTTTGCGGACCCATTGAAATGAATGGTTCCGCAAAAAACACACATAAAGAAAATACGTTCGTATGCATGAGCCCTCATACTGATTGTCACACTTTATGGGTAAAACAGTAAGGATTGGAGTTCTCCAGTTCAGCCGGCCTCACCCTGCACGTTATGGCGTGTGCACACCTGCTGTGCCTGAATAATCATAGAACCGTAAGGGCACGGTCACACGGTCAGGTTTCTGGAGGCAGTTTTGGAAGCCAAAATCAGGAGTGAATCATAAAAAGGAGAGAAAGTATAAAGGACAGGTACGACTTCTCTTTTTTTATTCACACCTGCTTTTAGCTTCCAAGGAAACCTGAGCGTGTGGCCGCACCCAAAAGGTGCAACTACCCGGGCATGTTGGCATGGGCAGGTAGCTAACCGCTAATTGGCACGTGCTTATGGATTTGCCATCGTTTTAGGTGCAGTCTAGTAATTTGTGCTACCACTGCCCATGTAATACAGAGTTACATACAGGTCAGATCACCGCGTCTGAGAAACATTCTTCTGGAATATATAAAATTTCCCTGGGAATATTTCCTGCACTGTGAGGGTGAAAACGATAGGCAGCTATACAGTAAAACATTTGTACCAGCTCCCTCTCCATATGACACCTCTTTTCCTAAGCATAAGCAGTTTATGTCCATCCCTCCCATTACCTGCAATGTTGATGGAAGACACGAAAGCAGCAAGTACAGCAAGGAATTCGGGACTGCTTGAGGGGAGATAAGAACCCCCCATCAGAGCGAGCCCACCGACAGCCGTCAGACCTGCAAGAAACAAGACAATGTCAGTAATAGTCCTATACATCCCCTGATAAAGGGGCAAGGTGAACAAAAAAAATAAGAATGTGTCCAAGAAATCATGTTCCTTTCCGATATGTTCATATTAGATGTCCTGGCACCTAAACTTCAAGGTGGACGGCAACATCCAACAAGACTACGTTTATACTGTATGTAAGAGAAGATAATTATCATCATGAAAAAGTGGCATTTAACAAAAACTAAAAAGTCCATTTTGATTTTGAGTTTAAGTTCTCATAGCGGCCACTAGGTGTCAGCACATCACGAAAGTCAGTAGATGGAGGTCAGTGAAGCCTGACTGCTCATGGCCGTGTCTGAAGACAACCATCATCTGGGAATATGCAGTACACGTGTAATGCCACCGTAGCAAACCAGAGAGTAAGCAGTGGATAGTGCACTACATTTACAGGAACTGTGTAATGCCACATTTACCCAATGGAGGCACTGCAAGGAAAGTGAACACTGGTTTCAGCATGCCTCCACAGATTATAGCTGAGATCCTGCAACTGAAACCCCATGATCAGCTTATCAGGAGGCATTCGTCAAACCCTTCAAGATATAGGCCCATGTCCCACTACCAAACAACCAGCAATCGACTGTTATCTGTGGAGAAACATGGCAGAAAGTTTTCAGCTCCCCCACGGCGCCACCACAGGGGACATGAAACATTACACACTGTTCATTCAAATCTATGTGTTCCCCAAACCAGCTCTATTCAGGATCAGCATACTGATAGGCCATTAATATAACATTAGGGGGGTCTAACACTTGCCACCCTCATAGAGCAGCTTTCTGAAGGGGTCAAGGAGTTTCTGCAAGCATTGCAGCCTCTACAAGGTCTACCTCAAGCCATCAACCTCTCCGTCTTCTATTTAGTAGTGGTGGTATAGAATAATGCAGCTTTGTCCTATTCACTCAAAAGAGTTGTCAAACCAGTTCCTGAATCTGAATACTTTTGTAATTTCATGCAATTAAAACATTTAACACAGCCACCGAGTTATTCAATAAAATATATCTGTATAGCACCGCCTGCTGTTTGTTCTTTTTCTTATTTTTTGTCCGGCTCACTGAGAAGGTCGCACATGCTCAGTTCCATCCTTCAACTGCTTCC
The DNA here is from genome assembly GCA_900303285.1 of Rhinella marina. Lineage (NCBI taxonomy): Eukaryota > Metazoa > Chordata > Amphibia > Anura > Bufonidae > Rhinella > Rhinella marina. Next base: position 203,317 of record ONZH01004763.1, on the reverse strand, counting down.
TGAGCTGTGATGGGGAGGGCATGGACACGCCTGACCCTGGCTGTGATAGGGGGTATGGACACGCCTCCTGAGCCGTGAATAGGGAGGGCATGGACACGCCTCCTGAGCTGTGATAGGGAGGGCATGGACACGCCTCCTGAGCTGTGATAGGGAGGGCATGGACACGCCTAATGAGCTGTGATAGTGAGGGCATGGACACGCCTCCTGAGCTGTGACAGGGAGGGCATGGACATGCCTCCTGAGCTGTGACAGGGAGGGCATGGACACGCCTAATAAGCTATGATAGGGAGAGCATGGACATGCCTCCTGAACTGTGATAGGGAAAGCATGGATACACCCCCTTAGTTGCAGCAGAAAAAAACACTTCCCTTGATATAAATCTAGTAGAGCAATTAGGGAGATCTCTGGATCTATGTGAGGTACAGGGCTGGTTCTAGATTTGTTAGAAAGAGGTTGTCATATACTATACGACTCCTGAAGCTCATAACCCATTCAAACAGCAGATCGCCAAGGGTGCAGAGTCCATCTGATATTGATGGCCTAGCAATATGGTGACCCCAAAAAATACCATTAGCATAGATGCCATGTTTTATTTTCTGAGCATCTAGAGATATATATATACACACACACACACACACACACACACTCACACATACACACAAACTTAACAGGCATGTAAAAGTTCACTTAATAACTTCATGAATGTCAGTAAAACAGGCGCTGACCTGGACCGCAGGCACGGAAATCCATCCCCGGTCAATAAGCTGCCAGTCTGCCCGTGAGGCCGCGTAAATTTTAAAATCTGTTAGATGTTCAACAAAAATTGCCATAACACGTTTTATGATTTTTTTTCTCTTTCTCTCCCTGAAAGGATTTTTATTGGGAAGGAGAAAGAACTGAGGCTATAAGCAGGGTTTATAAGCCGGCTCTGTTTCATATACTGCATTCCTCAGCAGGAGGCATGATGGCCCCAGCAGGATGCATATTACCGCACCGTGTAGCACCGGCTAATAAAAATCATTTTTAATGAACATGTTTCTGAAACAAGTATTGAAATTTCACAGCCTGGACCCTGCAGTGCAACTGGCCTGAATACAAGGGGAAAAAAAAAATCTGCAAAAATGAGCGGGTGGGGGAGCGGGGGTGAACCGGCGCGGTGTAAAGAACAGGAAGAGGCACAATACTGCGACTTACATCAGGACCTACAATCCGGCTAAAGGGAAAAAGGGTTAACAGGTTGTCTGGTTTAGATCAGGGCGCCCGTGTAGTCCACCGCTTGCCGAGTACATTTTGTTTAAAGGGGTTGCTTTTGTTAAAGAAAAACAGCGCCTTTTAACAGGGTGCATAACGTCATGTGAACAGGCCCTAAGAACTAAGAGGCCCCAAAAATAAGCAAATCACAGGGTGTCCTGCTGCAGGAACGAGGCATTAGCTATAACTTTGCAGCGATGATACATGGACATACCAGGAGCGGCAGAGAGGCAAAAGACAGATCTGGGCTCCAAATAATTGATGGGCCTCACAAATCAGAAACTCTCTCCATTAACTCATTAGGCCTTAATACAGTAGTAGTAAACAGGTTTCATACCTCATCTTTGTTGTATGAAAAAAAAAAAAAAGTAGTGTTGTATTGGAGCAAAAACCGCCATCATCGGATGTTACATGTTGACCAATAGGAAATTATAACTTTTTTATAGTTGTATCTTAAGCCATGTCCTTGGTTTTGTTTTTCTTAAATAAAATTACAGCATGCTCTGGATGTGGTTTATTTCCAGAAGTTTCCCCATAGACTTCCCTACAGGGAAAAACATCAGAAAAACTGGGGGGAAAAAAAAGTTGCAACTAAAAATGCCACCCCAGGAAAAAAAAAAAAAAAAGCTTGCAAAAGCCACACTACTTTCAAGTAAGCCAAAACATTCACATTAATGGGGCTGAGCTGCACCTAGGCCATGTGACCGATGAACATGGCTAAGGCTACTTTCACACTATCCATCAGGGTTCAGCAAAAACGCTTCTGTTACTGATAATACAGCCATCTGCATCCGTTATGAATGGATCCGGTTGTATTATCTTTAACATTGCCAAGACAGATCCATCATGAACTCCATTGAAAGTCAATGGGAGACGGATCCGTTTTCTATAGTATCAGAGAAAATCCGTCCCCATTGACTTGCATTGTGGGTCATGATGGATCCATTTTGCTCCGCATCCCAGGACAGAAAAAATAACCACAGCTTGCTGCGGTTTGCTCTCTGGTATGGGAACGCAACCAGTTATGTTCAGTTACATTCTGTCCCCATTGACAATGAATGGGGACAAAATGGAAGCGTTTTTATCCAGTATTGAGCCCCTATGACGGATCTCAATACTAGAAAATATTAACGCTCGTGTGAAAGTAGTCTAAGCTGCAAGAAGGCCATGGCTGATGGGCGGGGGTCCTGGGGTGTCACCAATCAAATATTGATGACGTATCCTGAGGATGGATCATCATTAAAGAGATCTCAGAAAAACACCAACACTTGCAAAATTGATATTTTAAAGTATATACTATTGAGCTAAAAAAAGTATAGATTTCTGTTTAGAACTGTACAGGACTATGCGGGACTTACAATCAGTCTGAAGTTTTATCTTATTATAAAGGTTGTTTCCAGCTTTATGTCCTACCCTTAGGATCCTCAAATCAATGGGAGTACTACTCTTGGCACCCCCCACCGATCAGCTGATTGTAAGCGACAAGGCACTCCACCAATTTTCATATTCATGGCCTATCCTAAAGATAGATCATCAATTTAGTAGAGCTGGAAAACCTCTTTAAATATGGCCATACTAACTTTCTCAAAGGCAATGGGCTTTGCTAACAATCTAACATAGAGGTCAATGGCTGGTGGACCTCAGACCTCACCCTTGATGGGAAACAAGGATCTGAAAGGTTGGCGTTCTGCATATGTCGAACATCCACTGCTGTACTGAAAAGCATAATAGACAGGACTCACTGGAGCAAGCACTTACCTGAGATAGCGTTAGTTACGGACATGAGTGGAGAGTGCAGGGCGGGCGTGACTCCCCACACAGTGTGGTACCCCACAATCCCAGCCAGGCCAAAGGTTGTCACCATCTGAGTAAAGGCAGAATGAGGAGAAGCAATGCCGAGACCTAACAGGGTGCTGAGGCCTAGAGGGGCAAACAAATAAAGTAAATTCAAATTAACAAATATTTTTTCCCCTTCCAATGAGTATGATAGGCTCGGCATCTCCGTACCAGCAGTGTAGGCAGTGGCATTGGTCATGGTCTTCCTAAAGGGAGAAATGGAGGCCGCCTTCTCAGCTTCCAGTTCGGCCACACTCTTCTGTTTGACAGGTGCTGCTGTTGGGACATTATTCGGCGGTGGTGCTGGGAAGATCGTTCTCCCGTCCTACAAAAAGGAAAAAACAGTGTCAGAGAAAGTTTTGTTTTTGGAATTTCAAAATTTACAGACGTAAATTATATACAACTGGAGTCCAAACTACTTAACTGGAGTCCAAACGACTTACAGTATATTACCAGTAAAATCAATGGAGTTTCCCATTCCCATTGTAATATGTTTTCACCTACCCAGAGGCCTAGTCATCCAGCTTTCCTGTGGTCCTGGAATGCCAACCTCTCTAGTTGTACAGTGATGCAGGTGTGGAGAGGGAACTGCTGTACTACTAGGCAGGTTGGTTATTCTGGGACTTTAGGACAGCAGTAATGGCTGCCCACCAGGTCCATGGGGAGATGTAACAAAGCCAAAGGTTTACTAGAACTTTTAGCAGCTTGACAGAAGGACTCAATTTTAGTGACTATGTCAAGCAGGACAACTGACCTTGAAGAACTCCCGCAAAAAATTTTATTCTCTGACCTGTTAGAAAGGTGCATGATATAATCTGTAGTGATTGTCATTTTCTTATCAGTGACTGTTTCTGTCAGTAAAAATCTCTCTTCTTATTGTAGCTGGGTCATGTGACCAACTCCCTGACCTCTAACTCAGTGATTTTCAACCAGTGTGCCTCCAGCTGTTGCAAAACTACAACTCCCATCATGCCCAGGCAGCCTACAGCTATCAGCCTACAGAAGGGCATGGTGGGAGTTGTAGTTTTGCAACAGCTGGCGGCACACTGGTTGAAAATCACTGCTCTAACTGACCCAGGACAGCAAAGCCAGTAACTGCTCTATTCATTCCTATGGGAGCCTCACTTTCAGTCTCATAGGAATACATAGAGAATTAGACTTCCTGTCCACACATAAGTCTCTGTGTGAGTTGGTGGGTCTAATTGCTGGTCACATGACACAGATAAGAAACTTCAGGATGATATAAGTCAAAAATTCAGACACTGGTAAGAAAATGACATTCACTACAGATTATATCATGTACATTTCTAGCAGGACATGGAATAACATTTTTGTCGGGAGTTCTTCTTTAATGCAGAATAACATATGACAACAGATGCAGTCTAGTACTATGCCGGCACATATTCCGTCAATGTGACCTTCAATGAAAAGCTGATGCACCTTACAGCCAGCTGCAGAACCTGGAGCCACTCTAGATCCCTCTGTTACTCATCTCGCCCGCTGCTACGTCCTGGTGAACAGCCTTGCTGCTTCTTCGCCTGCTATTCTAGTCCCCATCATCTATCATGGCCTGGTTAGATCAGGCCACGGCTCTCCAGCTCTCTCCTCACAATGGCACCAAGATGATGTCAGGCCTGGCTTCAGATTAGAAGGAGAATCATCCTCCATGCCTGCTGACTGAGGTTCCTACCATGTCCTGGCTCTCACTTCTTGACTACTTTTCCCGGTTCTGGCTCCTGAGCTTTGCTTTGCCCTGGATGTTGCTTGTTTTTTGAGTACCTGTTGTTCTACAACTGGCTCTGACCCTTGGCTCCATCCTTGACTAAGCACTCATCTAATTCTCTAGCCTGTCGTATCCTGGCCGTTCTCCTGGTGTGGACCCTTAGTTCCGTTTCTGACAAAACTACTACTGCTACAATGCTACTGCCACCAATCCATCACTAGTCAGTGGACTAGGAAGTCCAAACCTCCTTGTGCGAGTTAAAGGCATTGTCTCACCTCATCAAATGGCATTTATCACATAGACAAAGTTAATACAAGGCACTTACTAATGTATTGTGATTGTCCATATTGCCTCCTGGATTCATTTTTCCATCATATTATACATTATGCTCATTTCCAGAGGTTACGACCACCCTGTAATCCAGCAGCAGTGGTCGTGCTTGCACATGAAAGGAAAAGGCTTTGGTGAGCGAAATGATTCTACAGAATCGATTTGTCCAATCAGCAGGGTTTATGCAAATGAAGAAGCCCTGCTGATTGGACAAATCGATTCTAACAGCCCTGCTGATTGGATAAATTGATTCTGTAGAATTATTTCTCATATCTCTAGCACCAACCTTTCGGGTGGCGGGACTGTGGGAGCATGCACAGCAGGTCCTGTCCTGGACACCTTGTAGATGCGCTGCAGGAGATGAGCAGTGTATAACGTGATGGAAAAATGAATCAAGTCAGCAAAGGAGGAAATATGGACAATCACAATACATTAGTAAGTGCCTTGTATTAACTTTGTCTGCATGATAAATGACATTTGCGGAAATGAGACAACTCCCATTATGGATGAAGACCAGGGAGTCTCTTAGACTGCACACCAAATGGATCAGAAGGAATCCACGTGATGGTCACAACAAAATCCAGGGAGAACTTGACAGTAACTGGACCTATAGTCCAGTGGGACTGTATTTGACACACAGGATCTCCAGATTGACAGGTGACAGATTAGTGGAATTTCTAAATAATATTTTTTTCTGCTGTCTTTGCTCCTATTTTTAATAAGCCAAATAGCAGAGCCCAATCTGCGGTGCCAGCCTCACGTTAAACTAACAGTGAAAACCTTGCCTCTGGTGATTTACGGCCTCGCGTTCGCTTATTGTTCTCTACCGTCGCTTTTCAAACAAAAGAGCAAACAATTGTTTTGGAACGGCTCTCGCCTCACCCAAAAATGGTTTAATAAAACAGAACTGGCACGGGATACGGATCATTAAACCGAGCGCAAACACAAAGCAGATAGGAAATGAAGGCCTGCGCCACTCGGGCCTAGACTGAACACAAGGCACAGTGTCTATTGTAAGACTTGGCATGGACAGCCATGATGGCGGCCAGTAACTGGTGTGTGCAGTGGGCTTACACCAAGATGTTTAATAAAGTGTTACGCACTTTCAGCTATGTATTAAAATGCTCGGTGCTGGAAGGAGAAGAGGCGTAAGCTGTACAAAGGAGAAGTGAAAATCAACTGCAGAAGATCCTTCATATAAAAGAAAAAAATATATAAAGCTGCTGCCAAGCCAAGAATGAGAATTACAACCTATAATATAACGTACTGCACAATCAGACACATGCAATGATGTGAGAACCCTGTAATAAGATAAGGCACTCCATGAGGGCATGAGAGCTAATGATTGGAGATACTATACTAGCAGCCTAGATCCCTGAAGGATCCAACAAGGTTCCTTACACATTGGATGGTGATAGGTACTATAGCTACGTCAGAACAGCTGATCAGTGGGTTGTTGGACCTCTGCCAATCAGATGTTGGTGGCCTAACCCCAGGACAGTCCATCAATAGTAAAATCCTGAACAACCCCACCCCTTTAAAGAGGACCTTTCACCACTCCTGACATGCCTGTTTTAATAGCTACACACATTCCCCATGTAATAACAATTCTGGAACATCTATTCTTATGGCTCCATGTTGTGCCATTCCTTTATTATTTGCACTAGACGTTATGAATGAATTGCCATTTGTCTTCAGTAAAGGAACAGAGGGGTGTTACCAGTTGGGGGTGTGTCCGTGCACAGACTCACTCTATCCTATCAGTGCGGCTATTTTCAGACTGTACAGGTACACACCCCCAACTTGTTACCTCCCCTCTGTACCCTTAGCGCAGACTGCTAGCAATTCATTCATAACCTCTAGCAGGAATAATAAAGGAATGGCACAACATACAGACATAAGAATAGATGTTCCAGAATTGTTATTATGTGGGGAATGCTTGTAGCCATTAAAACAGACATGTCAGGAGTGGTTAAAGGTCCTCTTTAAACAGCATCTGGATAGTAAAAAACTTTGGTCTCCTCAGTATTGATGATTATGTACGTGTAGGCATAAATGACAGTATCAGCCAGGATCAGACCAGGGTTGCCAACTGTCCAGAAATTTCTGGACAGTCCGTAAAAATAGGTGAAAATTTTGTAAAAAATAAAAATAAAAAAAATAAAAATAGATGTGTTCATGACTTTTTTGATGCTGGTGGTGCTTGACTAGATTTTTTTTGATGATTATATTATTTTACAACTCAGTATATTGAGCTATAGACCTCTATTACTTATAATCCTTATCATTCATTATCCTTTTCCAGTTTGTCCGTAAAAAATGTTGGCCATCCGGGAATTTGGGATACGTTGTCCAAAAAAAATAAAAATTCTTGTTAGCAACCCTGGATCAGACACAATTTGAAGAGAGCCTCTGTGCAAAGAATGTGTCTGCCATGTCCTCCCCCATGTATTGAAGCTCTCATTAAGAATTCAGATCTCCTATACAGCGTGCTCTTCATTAGTTAAAGAAGAACTCCCGCAAAAATTTTTATTCTATGACCTGTTAGAAAGCTGAATGATATAATCTGTAGTGATTGCAATCTTCTCATCAGTGGCTGTATCTGAGAGCTATCCTCTCTCTTCTAATTGTAGCTGTGTCATGTGACCAACTCCCTGACCTCCAACTGACCCAGGACAGAAAGGCTAGTAACTGCTCTATTCATTCCTATGAGACTGAAAGTGAGGCTCCCATAGGAATGCATAGAGAAATAGACTTCCTGTCCACACAAGTCTCTGTGTGAGTTGGTGAGTCTGATTGCTGGTCACATGACTCAGGTGACAAACATCAGGGAGATATAACTCACAGATACAGACACTGGTAAGAAAATGACATTTACTACAGATTACATCATGTACATTTCTAACAGGTCAGAGAATAAAATTTTTTGCAGGAGTTCTTCTTTAAATATCAGGATCTTGACTGCAGCTAGCAACAACCCGACTGAATCATGACTGTGCTGTGTGGTCGTACTCGTACAGTCTCTAGTCTGGCTTTCTGCAATACACACATTGTTAGTTGGAAGGAAGCAGCTGAGATTGATAGGTCAATGAGTTTTCTGCAAACAGAGACACAACCATTGGTGGTGGTCTGAGCTCTGAGATCCACACAGATTGCTAGAACAAGGGGAGAGAAGCGCTCACATATCCCACCCTCCCTCTTCGCTGCAGGAGACGGACTCAACAGAAAGTCTATGAGCCTGTCTCGATTCTTCTGTCCCCTGCTGAGAGGAGAGAGAGGGGGGGGTCAGCACTTAGACCACCACCGATCAAAACTTTTACTACGGCTCTATGACATATCAAAAGTTTGCTAAAAACTCAGTTACAATTTAAAAAGCTGCCCTAGAACTCAAACCTCACCACATACAATAAGAGTGCCTCCCCAGCCTCCCTCTACCTCCTATCACTCCTTCCTCTACCTTCTGCCACAGTGCAGAACAAAATACTTCCACAGCAGCGCCAACAAATATCACAGTGAAGCGTAAAATATGTCTCCAGCAGCATTTCTCCTTACCTTCATGACCACTGTTCCCCTGATGACATGGTCCATGGTTCCATAATCAAACTGATCCTTGATCTCATAGTGGAAGTTGTCCTTGTCTGGACTGATGGCCTTCAACAGCTTTATGATGTTGTTGGAGTACAGCGTGCTAGCTTGTGTGGCCATTCGGCTTGGTAAATCTGTATAACCGATGTGTGTCACTCCCTAGAGAAAAATGGGGAAAGTAAGCTTGGTGGACACGTCTCTGTCATCCAGCTGAATAGACTGTGAGCTGTTCAACACCCATGACTATAGGAAAGAGCTTTATCTTCATGCTGCCAGGGTGACAACACAACGAGCCTCTCCTGTGTCCAACACCTCATTTCCACCTATATCACTAACAGCATTGCTTCACAGATGATTGCAAGCACATTCCAGACATACCTGTGTGTATTTTGTGTCCTGAGTCCATGTCCAGAAAAAGTGCTTTTAGGCCTTATGCAAACGAAAGTAGCAGGTCTGTGCCCATTTTGCCGCCCGCAAATAGCGGGTTCGCTATATACCGGCACCAGCCGTGTGCACACCATATCACGGATGCAGACCCGTTGACTTGAATGGATCCGCAATCTAGACGATAGGCATGCACAACATTTTTGCTGTGCAGACTGTCGGATGTGGATCAAGTGAATGGGTCCACGTCCGCAGATGACTGGCACACTGCTGCTGCCTGTGCATCGTGGACTGCAATTTGCAGTTCGCAGCATGGGCAAGGACATCACAAGTTCGTGTGCATGAGGCCTTATTCTGCTGAAAAAACACCTCCCAAGTGCCCAAAGCAAAACTAGACTGAAGCAGCTTTAGCTGCCAATATCTTGGGACCGGTAGCAGCGAGACATCTATAGTAGCTGCCATTTCAAGCTTTCAAACAATACCAGCACTACACCAGTATATCCACTACCTCGGAAGATATAGCTGTTAGAATTCAGACTGGCAGAGAATGCAGCTGAACGTAAAAGTAAAAACAGGTTTCACTGCTTTCACTCCCAACTCGACCTTTAGCGGCAATATCTTCCAATGTACTTAATATAATTCTGTGATTCTGGTACTGTTTGAAAGCTTGGAATGTCGGCCATATCTCTAGCTGCTTTCAATCCCAAGATATGAGCAGCTAAAGCAGCCCACCCCTAGACTGTTGTGCTTTGGGCACTTGGAGCAGCAAAGTCCATCCAGCTGGGCACTTGTGAGTCGTTTTTCAGCAAAATAAAAAATGTTTTTTTTCTGGACATGGAATAAAGACAATATACACACAGGTATGTTTGTGATGTGTTTGCAATCTTCTGTGGGGCAAGGCCGATGTTATACTGGTGAAAATTAGGTGACAGAGTCTATTCGCACACTGCAGCTATTTGGCATTTTTAGCCCCCAAAAAATGTAATAACTGTTGTTAAAACTGTGATATTACTGCAATGTGTGACTATTTCCCATCCCAAGTGGGATTTTTAGAGAAAACATATATAGAGGGCAACCAATCTGGGACGTCCTGGCTGTCCAGAAAACTAAACACTGCCTAGGGCTCAGTGCATTAGAATGGCTGCCACAAGAGGTCATTTTTCTTATGTCCCCTATTGCACGAGGCACTGACAGACTCTGTCCCTGCACCCAATCTTAGCCTTAAAGGGGTTATCCCATCTTGTACCACCACCAGGCGCAGCCCCCCGCCTTCCCCCACTGCGCTAATAGAAACGAATGGGAGCGCACCGCGCATGCGTGGCCCGGCTCCCATTCATTTCTATGCCGCCGCCGGAAATAGCCGAGCGTTGGCTCGGCTATTTCCGTCGGCTCAATAGAATGAATGGGAGCCGGGCCGCGCATGCTCAGGGCTCCCCCTCTTCGTTCTCAATATAGGTGCGGGTCCCAGCGGTGGGACCCGCAACTATAAGACAATGGGGGCATATCCTAGCGATATGCCCCCACTGTCAAAGATGGGATAATCCCTTTAAAGGGGTTGTCCGGGTTCAGAGAAGAACCCGGACATACCTGCAATTTCACCCAGGCAGCCTGCCTGAAGAGGACATCGGAGCATCTCATGCTCCGATGCCCCCCCCTTGCCCTGCGCTAGATCGCGCAGGGCAAGGTCTCTTGTTTTGAAAATACTCGCTGCCGGGCGGGTACTTCCGCCCGGCAGTGAGTTCGGTGACGTCACCGGCCTTAATGGGCCGGCTTTAGCGCTGCCCTAGCCGTTTTACTGGCTAGGGCAGCGCTGAAGCCTGTCCATTCAGCGCCGATGACGTCACCGACTCACTGCCGGGCGGAAGCCTCTGCCCGGCAGGGACCGGTACGTCACCGGAACCCGGCGAAATTCCTTTGCCCTGCGCTAATTAGCGCAGGGCAAAGGAGGGCATCGGAGCATAGGATGCTCCGATGCCCTCTTCAGGCGGGCTGCCTGGGTGAAATTGCAGGTATGTCCGGGTTCTTCTCTGAACCCGGACAACCCCTTTAAGTAAGTATGGCCACGTGATGAAGAGAGCAGCAAGAAATAATAACCCTGGAATAATATATAGCTGCCATACCTTATGTACATACAGTTCCCCTGGTTTGGTAGTCTCAATGTTTCCACCGGCCTCTGACGCAAGGTCAACCACAACCGAACCTTCCTTCATTAACTCAATCATGTCTTTCCGGAACAAGATGGGGGCTCTTTTACCTGCACACGTAACAAACCACAACTCATAAGTGACATGGCATCTGTAGACAGGACAACAGGCCGACTCTGGGACCCCCGCCGATCAGCTGTTTCAAGAGCTCGCAACCACCCTGTGAGAGCCGCGACCTCTTCCTAAGGCCAGTGACATCACGTTCATTGGTCACATGACCTAGGCAAAGCTCAGTTCCATTCAAGTGAATGGGCCTTAACAGCAATACCAAGCACATCCACTAAGCAAAGCATGGCGCTGTGTTTTGTAAGCTGCGAGGAAGCCCTGACGCTCACCAGAGCGCTGCAGGCTCTTTAAACAGCTTATCCGCAATGGTGCTGGGTATGGATGAGCGAATCGATAACTTCATAAATTCCTTACCGTAAAAAAAACATTTCCTGAACTCAGGTTCGGTTCCAAGGTACCACTTGGAACTGAACCCCAGTTCGGGAAATGTTTTTTTTTTTTTTTTACAGTATAAATCAATTTTATGACGTTATTATGTGAAGTCTTGCGAGGGGGAGCTGTTCAGACCCCGGAAGCACAGGAAAGTCACCTCAGATGCCCCTGTTAATGGCATCTGAGAGGTTAAATGTCTGCGATTGGCATTAAGGCTGATCACAGACATTAGCCCTGGGTGTCTGCTGTTTAACCCTTAGAGTACCAGTGCCGTACATGTACGGCGCTGGGGCGATGCGGACACATGGCGCCCGCTCGCACGTGCGGCGTTTCTAACAGCAGAGACTTGCGGGTACTTACAGCCATCGGCGGCGTCTTCCTAGGCCTTTAGATGCCGTGATCACGGCATCTAGTTGCGTCTAAACCCGGAAGCATACGCTTCCAGGTGGTGTACAGACACCCCGTGTGGCCAATCGGGGTGTCTGTACACGATCTGAAAGCTGTAAACCTCGCTGATGAGGTTTACAGCTTTCAAAGTGCAATTCTTATTCTGACCACTAGATGGCAGGCCAGGATAAGAAATGAGCAAATTCGGTCATTAAGTCAAAAATAAAAGACCCTCATTGCTCATAAGGAAAAAATAAAAAACACAATCTATTTGCTCATATTTGAGCTTTAAAACAATCACAAAAAATTTTAAAGAAATGTTAAAAAATATATAAAAAATAAAAAAATATAAAAGTTCAAATCACCCCCCTTTCCGTATAATTAAAAAATAAATACCTAAATAACAATAAATATAGACATCATGGGTATCACAGTGACCGAAAACGTCCGTACTTTTAAAATATAAAAAAAAAATTCCAATACGGCAAATTGTGTGGCAGAAAAAAGCGTCCAAATGGCGATTTGTCGCTTTTTTTTTTTCTAAAAAAAATTAAATAAAAAGTGATCGGTGAATGGTATCAATAAAGACTTCAGATCGCCCCGCAAAAAATGAGCCCCCATACAGCTCCGTACACATAAATACCAAAAAGTTATAGGGGTCAAGATATGACAAAAAAAAAAAAGGCCAACTTTATAATTATTTTATCACTATCAAAACGCAGGAAAAACTATACATATTAGGTATCACCGGATTCGTACTGACCAGTAGAATGAAAGTAACTGGTCAGTTTTAACGAACATCGAACGTTGTAAATAAGAAACCCGTAGAACTGTAGCGGAATAGCGTTTTTTTTCAATTTCACCCGATTTGGAATTTTTTCCCCGCTTCCCACTACACCATATGCAATATTAAATGGCGGCGTTGGAAAGTACAACTTGTCCCGCAAAAAACAAGCCCTCATACAGCTATGTGAACAGAAAAATAAAACAGTTATAGCTGTTTGAAGGCAGGGAGGGCAAAACGAAAACGCAAAGCCGAAAAAACCTCCAGTACTGAAAGGGTTAAAGGGTTAAAATTTTAACAAAGGCTATATTAATAAGTGCCATATAATCATTGGTGAACAGTAACCAGAAAGTGGTCAACCCCTTTAATAAAACTGTTGCCGGTGCCATTTGGTTTTGATTATGTGGAGAAGTGGTTTGCCCATTTCACCTTCATACCTGGAATGAGGGCAGTGGTGATAATAATGTCCACGTCTTGACACTGCTGGGCGAAGAGCTTCATCTCGGCATCAATAAACTCCTTGGACATTTCTTTAGCATACCCGCCCTGTCCCTCTCCTGATTCCTTCAAATCCACCTCTAGTGGTTCAGCCCCAAGAGACTTAAACTGCTCTAAAGCCGCGGCCCTGCATCATACAAAGGGAGACCGTTCAAGAGTTATACAGTATTACTGCAAAGACATACACACAGTGGGAAATAACGAGGAATTCTCATTTAATTTTTATTTTATTTTATAATTTATTGCAATATATAATTAAAAAACAAAATTATTTTAAAAACAATAATAAAATAAAAAATTCTTTGAAGGTAGGAGCAGCTGTTGACATGAATCATAAAGAAAAACAATGCTGATGCCTAAAGGGAAACTGTCAGCATGCTGCTAAACCTAAAGTGCGTAGTGCACATAGTAGGTTGGTGGTCTATTGTTACTATAGTATGTTACACCTACTTCTTTACTATTTGATCTCAAATACACTTTCCCATGCTTTACCTGGTATCAAATCCGCGAACGATGGCGCCCATAGATTTAGCAGCTCCTGCAGCAGCCAGGCCAGCGACACCACCACCGATAATTAGGACCTAGTCAAGAAGCAAAAAGACAAGCTCCTATTAACAGTTTCCATCAGAACATTGCTTTATTCACACAGAACATGCCTCATGACACCAATTCAATATTGGGGATATAGCGCCAAGTTTGGGGGAAAAAAAGGGTTCAGCCATGCAAATATGGCCGCAGAAAAGCTGGTGAATCCTGTCAGTACAGAGAAATTTATTCTACAGGTATAAAAGCTGGCCATACATAAGAGAAAAATCTCCTGAACTTGCTGACTAATGTGTTTGGGGGCCGCCTGACCCTCCCCAGATTTTGGGGAAAAAGAGGATTGGGCATGTCAAATCATATGTTCCTGTGGGAGTCCCCACCAGAGTCCCCACAGAGCTCCGCTTCCTGCTGATGTCGCGACACAGCAGGAAATGGCTAGAAATGCTGCTCAGCCAATCGCTGGCTGAGGCGGGCCATCACTGCAGTCTGTGATTGGCTGATCTGCATTCACAGTCATTTCCTGCTGTGTCGGGACAGGAGCAGGAAGTGGAGCACAGCAGGGACCCGGGCACCATCTGAAAGGCAGCGGTGTGGGATCGGCAAGGAGAGTATGAGATTATACATATATTTTATTAAAAACTAATTTTTAACCATTTCCATAGGACAGCTTTTTTTATTGGGATGGAATTCCCCTTAAAAGGGTTATCTGGTACTTATAGGTCATCAGTGCCCAATTGGTGGAACAAAGCTGTAGAGAACTGTACTATCATCCACAGATGCTACTAAATTTATGGGGCCTAGGAAGGGTGATGATAAATAGACCAGTCTTGGATCGAGACGTATTGGCAATGCTTCATGTGAAATGAATATGCAAAAAGGTATCTCCCAAGAAAACCGTCTTGCCAACGCCACCTACTGGAAGTGGCCCCTTACGAGTCAAGATCCAACTTTCCAGCAAGCCTTGAGGCATGGCATGGCGCTCTGCCTAGTAAGCTGTGAATAGAGGGGGTGCTTGAACGCGGCTGCCCATTCACAAAGCTGATAAGCAGGGCAAACGAGAGTCGGAGCCCCACCAACCTCATATTGGACCTGCCATAGCAATACGTCATCTGGTCAATATCCTCACAGACTGGTTGGGCGGCACAGAGAGGGACAGGTGATGTAACCTTTGATAGTCCCCGCACCCGTGCCTGGGGTCCTAACTGTCCATGTACTCTGAATGTGCCACATGGCTAAAACATGGAGTCATATGGAGAGGGGGAAGAAGTACACATTTACACTGGGTGCCAGACAAGATAAGGCCAGCCCTACCAGAGGACGTCAGCAGGACACAGTAATAACCACTGGTGACCAATTATAATAAATGACCATCACCCATAATGCATATATTTCCACAGAACAGAGGGAGCCATGGCTCCTTCTCAGGGCACGTTCACACATGGAAGATTCGTGGCAGACATTTCCACCACTGAAAAGAAGTCCCATGTATCTAAACGGGGTTGTTACTGCACCAAGACGTTTCAGTGACAAATCCGCGGTGTGTAAACACGTCCTTACAGGTCGCACTCTTGCATCTTACATTCTCCAGGTACTGAAGTCATTCAAGGACTGCAGTAACTGCATGAGGCGCTCCTGATGGTTTCCAGACCGTCGGAGAGGATGTTTATTTTAAAGCACAGACCATAAAGGGTCCAAAACAAAAGTTTTCTAATTCATTGATGAAATGGCAGAAAAAAAAAAGTCACAGGTGTTCATTGCTATGAAGACATTTCTCCTGAATAAATGGAAGCCCTCGCACAGAGATGGTAAAAACACGTGGAGTGTAGACACGAGACAGGTGATTCATATCTGGGCAGAAGTCACGGCAGTAATTGTCTCAAGGAATCCTGAGCAAAAACTGCAATTTAATCCAAACCTGTAACGCACTAACAATCCACTAGAGGGGGCAATTTTCATAGATTCGGGATAGTTACACAGTAACTTGGAGTACAGGTAAAATACTGACTTTTTAATGCAGAATCTCATGCCAAATGTATTAAAAAATGGTCATCCTACACAACGCATAATTAGCAATTCACTAATGGATGCCCATTTTTAAAGGGCATCTGTCAGCAGATTTGTACCTATGACACTGGCTGACCTGTTACATGTGCATTTGGCAGCTGAACACATTAGTGTTTGTCCCATGTTCATATGTGCCTGCATAGCTGAGAAAAATGATGTTATAATATATGCAAATGAGCCTCTAGGAGCAACGGGGGTGTTGCCATTACACCTAAAGGTTCTGTTCTCTCTACAACTGCCGTGCCCTCTGCACTGTGATTGACGGTCAGGTGTGATGATGTTTTCACTGCCTGGCCCTGTCAATCAAAGTGTAGAGGGCGCGGCAGTTGCACATATGGGACCAACACAGATGTCTTCAGCTGCCAAGTACACATGTAACAGGTCAGCCAGTTTCATAGGTGCAAATCTGCTGACAGATGCTACTTTTACCAAGCTGGGGTGAATAGGGGGATTAATGGGAGAAAATTTAGTCACTAGCAAGCTTACTGGGGAGGGAAGATTTGGGAATGTATCCCTTTTTCCCCCTGGCCATCCATTTCCTCCATAATGGCACATCTCCAAAACACTTTGTGAATGCAGACCCACATAATTCATACAGACACCATTGGAAAATGATTGAAAATTAATACATCTTCCTTTCAAACATCAGTCTGTACGTCCAAAGCTGATATCCAAGCATCTATCAGGCATTTCTACTGCTCCGGGCACCGACGGCATTTCCAGGGCAGCTCAGAATAGAAGTTAATGAAAAAAAAGGCCCAGCTGGCACATAAAAGGCATTCACATTACACTCAGGAGCAGGTGCAGCTTTACATCACATTACATCTGGATCGGAACAATCTGGTGCACACCGTAAAATAAGCACAATAAACAGCCATGATCGATGCCAAGGCCTGAAGACTGGATAACTGGCACAATATCGCCATCTGCTGGCTGCTACTGAAATGACATCAGCACACTGAAAAATGTACTTACCTTGGCAGGTGGGACCTTGCCTGCGGCGGTGATCTGACCAGTAAAGAAACGCCCAAAGTTGTTAGCGGCCAGGACAACAGCTTTATAACTGCAAGGCACAGAAGGCAAAAGAATCACCATCTTTATTATTTGTTTCCTCATGAGATAAGATAACTCACTTTTTAAAAAGATTAGTCAATAGCCAGAAGCCCAGAGCCTATTGAATATAATGGAATCCGGCCTGTTTCTGGCATTAAAAATGCCGGCCAAAACCCAGCACTAACCAGATTCCCACCAGGTCCCATTAAAATCAGACTCGGGACGGATATGTTATGCAGGCCATAAACGCCTATTATGACGGAATGAATAACGGAATGTCTCTAAAGTCATTCCGTCACAGAATTGCGTTATGGTCCCGTGGTAATGGAATCCATAACGCAATTCACCTTTTACCACCAAACGAAGCGTGAACAAATTTCAAAATATGAAATTCGCTCATCTCTAGTAGCTTGTTCAGGTTATTTACAATCTAACCTCAGCTGTTGGGGGTGTCTGATGAGGAGTCTGAATTAAGACCAGGGTGGAGACCGTACATTTGGATCACACTGAGGCAAAAAGGAATTTGGAGAAACGCGATTGGTGACCAAACTGTCAGCCAAGCATGCATGTGCCCTCTGCGGGGAGACAGCTCTGCTCGATATATTTATCTACTCCAAAATCAGCTGGTTAGGCCAATATATATCCAACATGTATGGCTAACAAAACTGGTGATAAATATTTTTTTCCATAGTGCTGAAGTTCACTGACCCATCAAATCGTAGTCAGAGATTTCTCGCTCAGGAGCAGCACATCAGCTTAATGGGGTTATGCTATGATTGATGTAAAAAATGAAAATCAGACATAATATAGTACATGACAATCTCGTTCTTACAAAGCTAGAACCAGCCCTGTACCTCACATGGATCCAGAGATCTACCCATTCATTGTTCCAGTTGTTCTGCTAGATTTATTTTAGGCTGGCAGCTCAGGGGGCATGTCCTTCCTGCTGCAGCTCTGTTCCTGTAACTGCCACAGCTTCCAACAGATAATATGGCTGGTGGCAGTTGAAGATTTAAACTGAGCATGTGCGACCACCTCAGTGAGGTGGACAAGAAATGAAAATAATGATCAGCAGGTGGCGCTATACAGATAGATTTCATTGAAAAACTCAGCGGCTATGCTATATTTTTAATTACACGCAATAACAAAAATATTCAGACCCAGATGATGGTTACAGAAGCTGCGGGGTCGAAGGAAAAGATATGAGTGGACTTGGCTGCAGGCACATTATATATAATGTCTATATGTAACTGCTGTCAAAAAACATTCAAACATCTGTGTCATACAGGAGAAAAAAAATGGCTGTGCAAAGTTCACACACAACCAATAGTAAATCAGGTCAGCACGTTTTGTGCTCATGGAATACGGATTGCTCAATGACCACAACGTGGCCCAATGTGGGTGGCGTATAAGCATCAAAAGGATCCTCACCCAGCAATGTTTGCCATGGAGCTGAGAGCATCATATCCCTGTGCGATGGTGACACGTGGCACCTGGTCCATGGCCAAGACCGTCGATTGTTTCTCGGAAAGTTTGTTCAGCAGCTCAGAGTTTTGTGCGGGGTAAATAAAACTGATGAGAGTGGAGGATGGTTTCAAGAGGTCCACTTCATGAACTCCCAGAGCTGGGTTGAGTATTGGTGCTCGTACCTAAAGGAGAGGAGAACCAAATCATAGGGTCATGACACAAACATACACTAGCTGCATCATAGTCTATGTATACTGTGGACCCATAGGCACCTTACAATGGCGTCTAGGTGTAAATGAACACCATGCAGGCTTTGTGGATCAGGCTAATCTTGAGAACAATCAGACAACTCCTTGTATTTTACAACCAGTCAATCAGAGTAAGGATACATGCACACGACAGTGAAAAAAAAGTTTGTTAAAAACGGACACACTGTCAGTTTTTCATGGCCATTTTGCATCAGTGTGTGCATCCATTTTCTGGCCGTGTGTCCATTTTTAATGTCCGTTTTGCATCAGTTTTTCATGTCCGTTAAAAACGGACATGAAAAATGGATAAAATGGATTGGCAGTTATTTCTTGCCCCCAACTATAATTATGACCCCCATGATGCCCATAATGTCCTCCATAGTGCCCCAGCTAAAATAATGTCCCCCATAGTGTAGGAATGTTTTTAATATCCCCAGTGTAGGCCCCCATCTTAAATAATGTCCCCAGCTTCAATAATGCCCCCAATGTAGGCCCCATCTTAAATAATGTCCCCCATGGTTTAAATAAATGCCCCCACAGCTGCTTTTTGCTGATTTAAAAAAAAAAAAAAAACCCTCACCTTATCCAATTGCTCGCGCTGCAGCAGTCTCTTCTCTCTTCAGTGAACAGGACCTGCCGAAGGACCTGGGATGTGCGCGATGACATCACTGCGCGCTCCCACGTGGTTACATCACCGCGCATATCGCAGGTCCATCGGCAGGGCCTGCTCAATGAAGAGAGAAGAGACTGCCGCAGCGCGAGCAAGTGGATGAGGGGAGTTTTTGGGGTTTTTTTTAACCCCTAAAATGGCCATATAGGTAAAGCGTACCCGTTTTTAACAGCCGTTAGACGGGAGCACTCCTGTCAATCGGCCGTTAAAAACGGTCCCATTGATTTCAATGGAGCCGTCTGGCCGTGGAAACGGCCAAAAAATAGGACATGTCCTATTTTTGGATGGACGCTATTCACTGGCCGTTAAAAGAACGGCCATGTGAATAGCCCCATAGACTTTCATTGGTGCTAAAAATGGCCGCTACTTAAACGGCTGTCACACGGCCATTATTCACGTGTGCATGAGCCCTAAGCTAGGTGGGGGCCAACCTCCGAAACCCAGACCGGGTGAGCATTATATACGAGATCCAACAACTATGTTCTATGATAATCCAGGCCTAGGATCAACTAGGAAACCACTGGTGTTCAGCAGAACATATTGTGGAGACGAGAGACTCCTGAAACTACCAACACCCATAGGAAGCTGAGATGTTCTCCTCATCTGAACTTCCTCACCCACACGTGCAGACATGACCACTGTGCCTGGTGGAGACAAGCAGCACATTTGGAAAAACATCCTTTCCGTGTGGGGGAAGAAAAGGGAAGCAAACAATATCTGAGTAAAACATGGCTTTTTGTGATGAGGGAGCCGGTTTACTTCATGCTGACTGTGGTTAGGGAAACATGAATGTTCTGAATGGTTCCCTTTAAGACCCATTACACTTTTAAAGGACATTACACATTTAAAGCAGATTTTCTAGCTATGAAACTGGCTGGCCTGTTACATGTGCTCTTGGCAGCTGAAGACATCAGTGTTGGTCCCATGAAAAATTAAGTTTTAATATATGTAAATGAGCCTCTAGGAGCAACGGGGGTGGTTCTGTTACACCTCAAGGCTCTGCTCTCTCTGCAACTGCCGTGTCCTCTCCATTTTGACAGGGCCAGATATTGAAAATGTCATCACACCTGGTCCTGTCAATCAAAGTGGAGAGGGTGCAGCAGTTAGTAGAGCCTCTAGGAGTAAAGGCAACGTCCCCGTTGTGCCTAGAGGCTCATTTGCATATATTAAAACATCATTTGTCTGGGCACATATGAACATGGGACCAACACAGGTGTCTTCAGCTGCCAAGTGCACATGTAACAGGTCATAGGTACAAATCTGCTGACAGATGCCCTTTAAAAAGAACTTATGTCCCCCAAAAACTCCAGATCTCTGAATCTATTCATGGCTTTTTTTCCCCTCATCTCGTCCCCCCTTCCTAATCATCATAGACAGTGACCGCTCTTGTAGAATTCAGGCTGCTGTGAGAACAGAGTTGATGTCAAGATGACTACTCTAAAACAGCCGCTCTGAAGACATCCGCGCTGGGTGGACAGTGTCAGAGCCCACAGGTTTAGCCCTCCTTGGGAAATGAGCATCACGGATTGCCCCCTTCATAGAGCAAGCGCTCAACAGCGGGTCAGAAAGGAGAAAAAAAAAATGGAGGGGGGAGACCAAGCAGTGATAGTGATAAAGGATGGGGAAAGCAAGGACAAGCCAGGTAGGCATGCTGGCAATGAAACAGGCGGGCATGCTGGCAATGCCAAGTGGACAGACATGAGCACCAATGGATCCCAAAATAGTCTTGGCAAAGGCAAATATATTTAAAAAAAAAAATATGAGGGAGATTTAGGAAACTGGTGTGAAGTAGAACTGGCTTAGTAGCCTATAGCAACCAATCCAAGTCCATCTTTCATTTTCCAAAGGAGCTGTGAAAAATGAAAGGTGGAATCTGATTGGTTGCTATGGGAAACTAAGCCAGTTCTACTTTACACCAGTTTGATAAATCTCCCCCAATGTGTTTTCAATTTCTGGACTATGAAGGGGTTGTACAAGATCTAGGCATCCCTCCTAATATTTGGGATCTGCTTTATCAGCAATATTTGTAATAGACATCAACAGGCAACAGAGTGGTGACATCCTCTGTACAGCGCTACAGACTATGCTTGCCCTATATAAACCAAGAGGAATAAGACAGACTTGGTCTGCGCAGAGTAGACTTACTACAGATCATATAAATGAGTTATACTGATTTCAGATATTGATTAAATATTGCTAGGATATGCCATCAATGTCAGATAGGAGCAGGTGCCAGATGTTGGACATTGCACCTATCTCCAGAACGGAACTCTAAAGCAAAGAGAGTGAACCGTGCAAGCTCGGCCACCCTCCAATCGCTGCTATGGGAGTTCCGAAAATAGCTGCGCATGCTCGATCCACTATTTTGGGAACTTCCATAGTAATGGACGGAGAGCAAGCCGCTCATGCATGGTGCACTCCTTCACTTCGGGGGCCCTGTTCTGGAGATAGGAGCAGGTCCCAGAGGTGGAACCCGCAGCTATCTGACATTGATGGCATATCTTAGTAATATACCATCAATGTCTGAGACGGCTATAATACTTTAATGTTCAGTGCTTTACTCAGAATTTGATCCCATTGTTCAGCCGTCATCTTCTCAATGTGAGAACTGCAGGTAAAATAACTCTAATATATTAGTCCATCTCCCCGTAAAACTGGGCAAGATTCACATACCTTGACAACCAAGTCTGAAGCCAAAACTTCCTTTGTTCCCTGAATTTTGGCCCCGGCCTCTTTGTACTGGTCATCAGAGAACTTGGAAGCATCGCCAGCTCCAGACTCTACTATGACATTGAAGCCTTGTTTAACCAGGGCCTGGACCCCGGCAGGAGACAACGCCACTCTCTTCTCATTCTGGAAGATCTCCTTCGGGACTCCCACAGTCAGCTGTTTGTATGGGATACCTGAAAGAGACAAATCAGTACATTATGCAGTGTAAAGAAGGAATGCTTTTTTTTTTTTTTTTTTTACATGGCGGAAACCTGTACAAGAGATCAGTGACAAGGAGGACCGGGCCTGTGCAATTTTGAGGCCATTGTTTCTTCATTGCTCCAATAACTAATGCCTGTATTAGACAGGTAGATTGTGTGCCTGATGATCGCTAACGAGTGTTCGTAGTAACGCTCGTTAGCGATGATCTGGAAGTGGTCAACTCCAACGCTTCCCTCCCGACGATCTCCTGCCCAATCTGGCTGTCTAATACAGCCTTAAAGGATTTCTGTCACCATGTTTGACCATATTAAACCAGATGACATTTGCAATGCGCAAAATGTCACCTGATGTCTAATATGGCCTTCTTTTTAAGATTTGTGTCCCCTTTTTCTTAAAAAATCTACTTTTGTAATATGCAAATTACCTTCACTAGGTGCAAGGGGTGGTAACCCTCCACCTAGTAGCGCCGTTTTCCCCACCTTCTATATTTCGTCATCAGCGCTGATTGACAGGGCCAGGCAGCTCGCTCTATCTGCTGCTGGCCCTGTCAGCGCTGCAAATCCCGTGCCTGCGCCGTGGGTCCGTCATTCGGCGCAGACGCAGTGAGTGCAGCTGGCTCCTCAGTGCGCCTGCGCCAATGACGTCACACTACACCCAGAAGAGAAGGCAGCGCAGGCTGCACTCACTGCGCCTGCGCCGAATGACGGACCCACGGCGCAGGGGCGGGATTTGCAGCGCTCACAGGGCCAGCAGCAGATAGAGCGAGCTGCCTGGCCCTGTCAATCAGCGCTGATGACGAAATATTGAAGGTGGGGAAAACGGCGCTACTAGGTGGAGGGTTACCACCCTTTGCACCTAGTGAAGGTAATTTGCATATTACAAAAGTAGATTTTTTAAGAAAAAGGGGACACAAATCTTAAAAAGAAGGCCATATTAGACATCAGGTGACATTTGCGCATTGCAAATGTCATCTGGTTTAATATGGTCAAACATGGTG
Source organism: Rhinella marina (assembly GCA_900303285.1). Lineage (NCBI taxonomy): Eukaryota > Metazoa > Chordata > Amphibia > Anura > Bufonidae > Rhinella > Rhinella marina. The sequence goes on along the minus strand of ONZH01004763.1, from coordinate 179,924 downwards.
ACAGAAACCCTTTAAATATAAAATAAAGAAACCTCACAGTTAGGCCCCATTCACACGACCGTATGTACATTTCTGCATCTTATCCGCATTTTAGCGGATAAGATGCGGAACCATACGGACCCTATTCATTTTTCCATAGGAGAAAAAAAAATGCGGAATGTACACCGTGTGCATTCCGCATCCGTATATTACGGAAGTTCTCCCGCAAAAAAAAAAGGAAACATGTCCTATACTTGGCCGCAAAATCACGTCCATAGCCCCATTAAAGTCAATGGGTCCGCAAAAATGCGGAACACTACGGAAGACTTTCCGTATGTCTTCCGTTCCGTTTTTATACGGATCACGGAATACATACGGTCGTGTGAATGGGGCCTAAGTCTGTCTTAAAAACTTTTTTTACTGTGTTGTATTTACAACTCCAGCGCAGACTCATGTATCTCCATGGTTACAGACTACAAACAAACCCTGTGTGCGGTCTGAACCCTTCAGGTGGAAGAAGTTTCTTCAAATTCTGCTTCTAGATTAAAAGAAGTTACAATACAAAAGCTTCCAGCTCAACAGCACGCGTTTCAAGTGGCATACCCACTCTTAGTCACAGCATCACTATGACATCTCATATGACAGAGTCGGTATACCACTCAAAATGCATACGTGGTTTTGTGTTACAGGAGTCCACAGTGGCTTTTAACAAGCTCTGAATAAAGGAAGAATGGTTTTAACAGCTGGGCTTTCCTTCGAGGGAAAACAAAAAAATAGGAAACACCGCCCAATCTTCTGCAGATCGAGCGCTGACAGTCTGGTGGTCAATGTTACCAGCACATGGCTCCCACGGCTAAGTACTGATGCCAGTAGTGCCGGTCCCACCTCTGAGACCAGCCCCTATCTCAAGAATGAGCCCTGTTCCACGAAGCTGGGAATGACAGGATACTGCACGTCTGGTTCACTCCATTCACTGCTATGGCACACTCTTACTCTGTCATTTCCGGAAGTCTCATAGCAGTGAAGGGAGACAGATGCACATGTGCAGCCTCCTCTCCTCCGCAGCGGCACACAATGTGGACCTGTTCTCGAGATTGGGATTGGGTCTCAGAGGTGCCATCTGCCCCTACAAGACATTTTTGGCACATCCTGTAGATACGCCATAAATATCCCAGATAACAATACCCTTTTATCACATATTGATAACCTAACCTCAAGATAGGTCAATATGAGATCGACAGGGGTTCAACTGCCAGCACCCTTGCTGGTCAGCAGTTTGAGGAGGCCACAGCGCTACCGTGACCACCACAGGCTCCATGCAGCTCACCAAGCACAGCGCCATGCATTGTATAGCGGCTGTGCTCGATATTGCAGCTCAGCCTCATTCACTTCAATACGGCTGTGCTACACTTAGGCCATGTGGCCAATAAAAGTGCTGTCACATTGCTCATGGAGTGCCAAGGCCCCTTCATACAGCTGATCGGCGAGGGTCCCAGCAGTAAGATACCGGCCAATCTTTTATTGATAACCTATCCTTCTAGAATCCACAAGAATCCCTGAAATCTGCTTGCATTTCTTTTCTGCTACAGTCATTTTCTGCAGATTTTCAGCAGGAATATGCATCAAAAATCCACCCCATCTGACTGTGGCCTTAGCAGCTCTAACCGTCTTCTTGTATAAGGGACGTCCCTTCATTATCCTACCCCATGTCTCTTCCATACTCCCGCAGCAGTAGCCGCTCATACTACGAACTAGGGCTGGGCGATTAATCGAATTAATTCGATTAATTCGCCAATTGCAAGCCTCACGATTTTATTTTTTAGGAAAATCGTGAATTCGATTTTCCTAAAAATGGCGCCCGACATATAAAATAAAAAAAATATCTCACCTGTCCTGCGCTGCGGCTCCGCTCAGGTGTCCAGCGCTCCTCTTCTTTTCCGGGGCTGCGCTGCACTGTCCTGACCGCTTACAGCTTCAGGACGTAGTGCGTGCACTCTGACCTGACGCTGCACGCAGTCAGGTGACAGTGCAGCGCCAGGAGAAGAAGAGGGGCGCCGGACGTGGAGGTAAGGGATTTTTTTTTTATTATTATGATGGTGGCTGATCTGAGGTCTGGAGGGGGCACTTTGGGCTGCTCTGAGGTCTGGAGGGGGCACAGTGGGCTGTTCTGAGGTCTGGAGGGGGCACAGTGGGCTGCTCTGAGGTCTGGAGGGGCACAGTGGGCTGCTCTGAGGTCTGGAGGGGGCACAGTGGGGCTGCTCTGAGGTCTGGAGGGGCACAGTGGGCTGCTCTGAGGTCTGGAGGGGGCACAGTGGGCTGATCTGAGGTCTGATGGGAGCAGTGGGCTGATCTGAGGTCTGATGGGGCACAGTGGGCTGATGTTAGGTCTGATGGGGGCACAGTGGGCTGATGTTAGGTCTGATGGGGCACAGTGGGCTGATGTTAGGTCTGATGGGGGCACAGTGGGCTGATGTTAGGTCTGATGGGGGCACAGTGGGCTGATCTGAGGTCTGATGGGGGCACACTGGGCTGATCTGAGGTCTGATGGGGGCACACTGGGCTGATCTGAGGTCTGATGGGGGCACACTGGGCTGATCTGAGGTCTGATGGGGGCACACTGGGCTGATCTGAGGTCTGATGGGGGCACACTGGGCTGATCTGAGGTCTGATGGGGGCACACTGGGCTGATCTGAGGTCTGATGGGGGCACACTGGGCTGATCTGAGGTCTGATGGGGGCACACTGGGCTGATCTGAGGTCTGATGGGGGCACAGTGGGCTGATCTGAGGTCTGATGGGGGCACAGTGGGCTGATCTGAGGTCTGATGGGGGCACAGTGGGCTGATCTGAGGTCTGATGGGGGCACAGTGGGCTGATCTGAGGTCTGATGGGGCACAGTGGGCTGATCTGAGGTCTGAATGGGGGCACAGTGGGCTGATCTGAGGTCTGATGGGAGCACAGTGGGCTGATGTGAGGTCTGAGGGGCCGTGGCTGATGGGTGGGGCACAGTGGGCTATGTGAGGTCTGATGGGGGCACAGTGGGCTGATGTGAGGTCTGATGGGGGCACAGTGGGCTGATGTGAGGTCTGATGGGGGCACAGTGGGCTGATGTGAGGTCTGATGGGGGCACAGTGGGCTGATGTGAGGTCTGATGGGGGCACAGTAGGCTGAGTGAGGTCTGATGGGGGCACAGTAGGCTTTTTTTATATTTTTACTAACATAAGAAAATCGAGATTTAAATCGTGAATCGTCCAAATTAAAAAAAAAAAAATATATTTTTTTTGGCCCATATCGCCCAGCTCTACTACGAGGCATATATTACGTGGCTTGCTCCAATCACTAATTTCATCCAGCAGCAGGACTGACATCACGCTCGTTGATAACAACCCTATTATTGTGTAATATCATTCATCCGGAATGATGTCCTTGTTGTCTGGTGCCAGTGACACATTTCCAGTTCTCTTATTTACAGAAACACTGGACATGGCATGTCAAATTATTCAGTAATGGCTGGCGGCGGACTAGCAGTGAGGTGCGGCCCCCGGTTTATCATAAGGGTGCGGGTATTGTATTTGCCGATCAATAAGCCTTTTTGTGTGACGTCATGATGCAGAACATGTCTACAAGCTACAAATCACAAACCGCATAAATAGCTGGCAAACGTGATCTCACATTATTTATTCTGCTCCATGCACAACCAAAGCAGCATTTAAAGTTCAGCTGCTTACCATTCATAAGTGAGATTACACTTCTTAGTTCTAAGCTAGGATGGAGGATGTCCCAGCTGCCAGCCAAAGAGATTGGGAAGGCATTACCAATGTCCAATCCGTGGGAGTCCGATTGCTGATTACCAGAATAAAGTGGCCACGCCTATCTTTTACCATAGACTGAAAGGTTAATGTGCAAGTCAGGACAAAGCGAGATGAAGCGACACTTTCCTTACATCACTGCAACTTTGTACTAGTAATCAGTAGGGGGCGCAAGAGTTTCATGGCATCTCCGGGCAATATACCATCTGTGTCTTCATGAGGATACCCCCGGGGGTTATAATGAGGTTACGGATATGTTATTTTTGTATTTAATTTTTAGGAGGAACGTTCCCTGCAAGGTGCGCACAGCGATCATGAAGCGGTCGCCCTTACATTTGTCCTCTGGCGGCAGCAGTGAAAGTCAGGCAGGTCGTCCATCCGCCATCAATCATTAACCTTCCGGCTTATCTGGTTTTCCTCACGACTGGTATGCACTAAACTTTCTAGCACATGATCTTTACAGGCTACACGGGTATCTGGCTGTGGCTGGAAAATTCTCAGTCTGAGCAGGAGGGTGTCTCCCGTATGATGGTTCCTCACATTGAGATCTGTCGTATTTGTGTCATACTACATGCATGCTCCACACAGAAGTCAGACTTTTTTTTACAAAACCATTTTTCTTTTTTTGGACAAAAAAAATAAAAATAAAAAATCAGACACGGTCTAATGAATAAGGGACTATTAACACATCCGCAAGTTCCGATCACACATGGCAGGCACTATGATAGAAATGCCTATCCTTGTCCGTGGACTAGAATAGGACATACTTTATTTTTTTTGCTGGGCCGCAGAACGGAAAGACAGATGCAGACAGCACACTTTAGTGGTCCCATTGAAATGAATAGGTGCACACTCGTTCTGCAAAATTGCGTAACGGATGTGGACCCATTCATGCAGACATGTGAATGGACCCTAATGCCTAAAGCTGAGACTCATCTGAAGTGCTTAAAGAACTCCTGCAAAAATTTTTATTCTCTGACCTGTTAGAAAGGTGCATGATATAATCTGTAGTCATTGTCATTTTCTCATCAGTGACTGTTTCTGTGAGTAAAAACCTCTCTTCTTATTGTAGCTGGGTCATGTGACCAACTCCCTGACCTCTAACTGACCCAGGACAGAAAGCCAGTAACTGCTCTATTCATTCCTATGGGAGCCTCACTTTCAGTCTCATAGGAATACATAGAGAATTAGACTTCCTGTCCACACATAAGTCTATGTGTGAGTTGGTGGGTCTAATTCCTGGTCACATGACACAGATAAGAAACTTCAGACTGATATAAGTAAAAAATTAAAACTGGTAAGAAAATTATATTCACTACAGATTATATCATGTACATTTCTAGCAGGACATGGAATAAATTTTTTGTCGGGAGTTCTTCTTTAACTATAAAAGAACCTGTGGACTCCCCCACTTTTATTTTGAAGGGAAAAAGTGGAGACAAGTAGGTCCAGCGTAAACTATAAGGGGCCGTTCAGACAGCCGTGTTAATGCGGAGCCGCAAAAACACGGATGCTGGCCTGCGTGTGTTCCGCAAAACTGCGGAACACACGGGCCGGCACCCCATACAAAATGCCTATTCTGGTCTGCAATTGCAGACAAGAATAGGACATGTTATATTTTTTTTTTCGTGGAGCCGCAGCACGGAGCCCCCGCTGTCTGCCCCCATTGAAATGAATGGGATGACATCTATTTCACAGATGCGGACCCGTTCACACGACCCCTAACTCTAATCACCCTTATATGGGCCAGTAGAGGGCAGCAATAAACTTTCCATACATTATTCCTCTGAAAAGGTGTTCGTTGAGACCTTCATGTTGAGCTGTATGTAGCCAACCAGGTTTATTCCACGCAGGGATAAGTATGGAGGCCAAGCACAGCGTTAGAGGGATTTCCCTGTAAATATAGATCACTTCTGGCGATTTATACGAGAGAGAGAGAGAGAGAGAGACTGCTAACAGTGCATGAGCTCCTAAGGCATACAGTCCTCCCAGCCTGCATGAGAAGCTCGCGCACCATCAGCACTCGCCATACCGTCCAGTTACCTGAGCATAAGCACAAGTGTCCTTCCATGTTGGCGATGTCAGCAACCTGTGCGGTGTGTTGCTTGCATTGCTACTGTTTTAATACATACAGACAAGTGCCTGCCCCCTACATGAGCTGCACTTACCTTGTTTGACTGGCTGCTGACACCAGAGAACCTGATGGGTGCGAAACATCCGCAGACATGGCGTCTTCACAGTCTGCACCTTCACAGAGATTACGCCATTGAACAGGGGACTGGTGCAGCTGGTAGCTAGTGATCTCAGGATGCTCGCCATGCTTGCTGGAACTTATTCAAGATTTTCTATGTTTCTTACAAGTCCTTCTGGAGGCAAAAAGAAAAGAAATTAAATTCTATATGTAACAAATGGAATTGGCACAGACAGATATTAAAACTCCCAAAAACATATTAAAAGTCCAAGTCATTTTGAGCAGAACATCAGCTGCAGGGGAAACTGCACAAACAATGCCTGGAATGTCCCCCGATGGGTCCGTCTTAGTAAGTATTTGTATTCCCCATGTAATCACAATTCTGGAGCATCTATTCTTATAAACACTATCCAACCAGGGCTGTTATACTGAGTAGGGACATATCACCAACTGGTAACACCCATCTGGACCTTTATTGCAAACTGCTAGTAATTCATTCATAACTTTTAGCAGCAATAACATAGGAGCGGTACAACATAAAAATGATAGCAACAGATGCTCCAGAATCCTTCCAAAAAGAAAAAAAAAAAAAAGCACATGGATCGCACATCCACATACTGTGCACTGATCTATTGCTTCTCAGCATTGTGTACAACCACATACTTTATACAAGACCTTTTGTATAGTTTTTGATTAAAACACACAGGCTCACTCACCACGTCAGGGTCACCTCTTCCGGGTGGGTCACTACTCCAATTTGGCACAGCACCATGTGCCGACCACCGCTGCCGGAACATAGGCGGCACGTCCCATCAGTCCAATAGCACCCCTGCCGTCAGACACCGTTGGCACTGGGCCAGGGCAACCACGCAGCACTGCACTATGGTGGCGGGGCTCATCTCTTGGTGCTGAGATAAGTTAGAGAAGGGACCCACTCCAAAGAAGCAACCGTGATCTGGTGACTGGGTCTATGCACTTTGATCAAAACACAGAAAAATAGCTTTGTAAGCAGTTTATAAATTATGACGTTATATACATGTAATTATACAGAGAGCCAATGTAAATTATGCTGAAAAACAATAGATTAAGGCACTCATGGAAGTGCCATCCATGAGCTCTCTTCTTCTCACATGGGGAATGCAAGTAGTTACTGAAACAGACATGTCAGGAGAGGTGGTTGGCTTTGGCTTCGTTAAAGGGGTTGTCCAGATTTTGAGATGAACCCGGACATAACCCCTTCTTCTCTCATTCAGCATGAATAAGTGGAGCATCAGAGCATTTCAAGCTTCGATGCTGTACTGCACAGGGCAAGGGCTTTTTCAGCAGATCCAGTGACGTATCGGGTCTCCGTATGGAAATGCTAGGAGGAGACGTCCGCCTAGCACAGCCTGTTGACGCCCCCGGCACTGATGGGCGGTCTTTAGTGCTTCCCTAGCCTGTAAAACAGCCTAGAGCAGCTCTATAGACACCACATTAGTGCTGGTGACGTCACCAGGATCAATTTTGCGGAACGGGTGCAGACCCATTCATTTCAGTGAGGCCGCAAAACAGGCGGACAGCACACAGTGCGCGGTCTGCATCCATAGTTCCGTTCCATGACCCCGCAGAGCATGCCCCATTCTTGTCCGCAATTGCAGACAAGAATAGGCATTTTCTATGATAGTGACAGCCATGTGTGTTCCGCAAATTGCAAAACGCACATGGGCCGGTATCCGGGTTTTGCGGATCCACAAAACACTACGGTCGGGCTGAATGGATGAAGAAGGAGGGATCTGGACAACCCCTTTAATGTATGGTTTTTTGGCTGTTTTTTACTAAGCAATGACTACTAAACAATGTGCAACTACAAAACAGACTGTTACCAGCAATATATATTCTACCACAAAGCAGAAGTGGAATGCACGATGAAAGAGTCCGACAACACCAGGGGGTAGCTTAAATGGCTGCACGTGTTTAGCAAGGTCTACAAGCTCCATAAGATTTGCTTCAGATGTGCGAGCAGGCCGGTGACAACCCTAGGTCTGGTGTGGAGGACCCTTCTCTGGCCCTGTTCTCCGGGACAAGTGTGAAGCAGCTGTCTCTCCAGCCTCTAGAAGCGTCTGGGCAGTCACGTGAACCCAATGACATCATGGTAATGTCCCGTGTCATATGTCTATTACTAAAATTAAGCGCAGCACCTGACAAATCATTGCCTCCTGCTAGATCTGATCTGGTCTCAGTCCACCCCAACCTTGGGAACAAAAGAGGTGAGGACTGAACACAAGGAGACACTAAACCCCAGACAACACTGTGTAAATGGGAGGAAAGTGAAAGAACAAAGTAATGACAGAGTGTGGAGCAGGCCGAGCTCTCGTGTCCGGTGTTCTAGATGTTTAGATCTGTAGATGTGTTTTCCGTACTGTTCTGTCTCCGCACCAGAGATTTTCCATGAACTGGAATGTAAAATAACATGCTCTAACTATGGGCGCACCCTGGACGCACAGAGCAGCCGCTAAGAAAAGTAGAGGGTACGTTCTATAAGGTTGTATTTAGATTCTGCTGTTAAAACAGTCCAAAAAAAAAGAAATAAAAAGTCTAGTGTAGTTTTTGCAGATTTTCTGCACTGATTTTTGAGCTCTTTTCACTGCATTCCCGTGTTGCTTGTGGATTTTGTGACAGATTTCAGTGCAGATTTGCCCCAGATCTTACCTTCCCATTACAAATGGTGAAACCTGCACTGAAAATCACTTGACATGCTGTGAATTTCAAAATCCATACCGAAGGTCAATTTCCGCGCGGGAAATTTCCACACAAGATTCCTGATATTTTGAAAATCTCATCTCCTTAGCTGGTACTGTGCTCGGAAAACTGAAGTGGAATCCGCAACATGCGCATATACCCTTACAGCTTATGTGTTCTGGACCCCAGAAACGGAGAGCAGACTAAATCCTGACCACCCACCCTGTCAAACCACAAGACCTGTGATCTCCTTGGATCACACAACTAGTAACCCTAAGGGGCACTTCACACAGCATTATTTTACAGTCATAATTTTGGCATCGACACCGTGCCAAAATTTCACCAGCGGTCACATGGTGTCTTCCTCCAATTCTCTCAATGGGAGACAGCGTTGAAGATCGCCGTGCGGCTTAAAGTCGCCACTGCGCCAAGAAGGTGCATTCAATAGAGCCAAGCTCACAGTATCTGGCATTGCCAGATACAACCATGTACCGCCAGATTCCCATTGATTATAATAGGATCTGGCGGAGATCCGGTTGCTACAGTAGAAATATGCTGGGATTCAGCTGGACAAAAACCGCTGCATGCAACGGTTTCTGTCCAGCCGAGTTCCGCCATATATGCCGGACCCCATCAGAGTCAATGGGGAATAGCATAAATGCTTGTATCTAGTAAGTTCCAGTAGCCAGATCCTCAGGTGGATCCCAAGCTCAACTGTGAACCAGGGCCTGAACATCTGCAGTGCGATCAGGCACCCGACAGTATACTGACATGATAAAGCTGTGCAAATGGCATGAAGCATAGCCAGTATGAGGTAGCCATCAGGAAGCGTGTTTGCACTACAACGTTTACACCAGTATTAGCCTAAGAATTTTTTAGATGAAAAGGTCAATATTGTCAAACATGGGCGGTAGAAGGTGGAACTTATCAAGTCGAGCGCTGAAGTAGATGTACTACTACTCTCACAGTGCAGAAACATATCAAGAACCTGACCAGGTCAAAACTGCCTTCCCTCACCTCACATACACACTTGCTGTAGCCAGCAGCTTCCTGCCAGCCAATCAGATTGGATTACTGAGACACACGCCTCCGCACCTGAAGCCTTTCACACGAGCGTCACGGATTCAGTCCAGATGCATTCTGGAAAATCTGCACGCATCCGCACCAATCCACACGCAATCGCAGTCAGTTTTGACTGCAATTGCGTACGTTCGTTCAGTTTTTTCCGAGCGGGTGCAAAGCGTTTTGATGCGTTTTTCACGCGCGTGATAAAAAACTGAATGTTTACAAACAACATCTCTTAGCAACCATAAGTGAATCACTCATTGCAACCGCACTTGCATGCGGATGCAATGCGTGATTCACGCAGACCCATTCACTTCAATGGGGCCAGGGCTGCGTGAAAAACGCAGAATATAGAACATGCTGCGATTTTCATGCAATGGCGAACTGGTGCGTGAAAAACATCGCTCATGTGAAAAGCCCCAAGCCCCCCAAAAGAATGAGTCAGGATTCAGTTCGCATCACGCATTGCACCCGCGCGGAAATCTCGCCCGTGTGAAAGGGGCCTAATGCAGGTATGCAGGGTGAAGAACCGCCCCTCTGTCTTCTTAGATGAGCCATAGCAACAGTCTTTTAAAGGGGTTCTCCTAGTCAAATTTATTGATGACCTATCCTCAGGATAGGTCATCAATATCAGATCGGCGGGGGTCCGACACCCGGCACCCCTGCAGATCAACTGTTTGAAGAGGAGGCGTGCGTCGTACCAGCGCTGCCTCCTCTTCACTGTTTCCATCCTAGCCGTAACAGGGGTAGCGCTGAGCAGGTGTAATTACACCTAACCGCCCCATTCATTTCAATGGGAAGGATCGCTCCCATAGACTTGTATGGGAATGATTCTTCCCATTGAAATGAATGGGGCGGTTAGGTGTAATTACACCTACTCACCACTACCCATGTTACGGCGAGCAGGTAAACAATGAAGAGAAGGCAGCGCTGGTACAGTGCACGCCTCCTCTTCAAACAGCTGATCGGCAGGGGTGCCGGGTGTCGGACCCCTGCCGATCTGATATTGATGACCTATCCTGAAGGGGTAATTGGACTTCGTTTGAAGGGGTAAAAAAAAAAAAAAAAAAAAAAAGAAGAAGTTTTCCGGGACTCAATCACCTTAATTCCGTTCCAAAGTTGCATGATTTGGCATCTCAAGAACCAAGCTACGCGACACTCCTCCTCTGAAAATCCAGTGCCCTCGTGATTGGTGGGAGTCCCAGAAGCAAGACCCCCACTGATCTATTAGTTAACCCCTATCCTGTGGATAGGGGATAACTTCAAACAACCAGAATACCCCTTTAAAGTCTCCAACCTGGCACTATTGTTAGGTATTGTTGGTATTTAGGGTCCCTAATACACAGGGCAAATATCAGGAATGCGGTAATCATCTCCTCTGTATGAGATTAAACCAGGGGTCCCCAAACTTTTTACACAGGGGGCCAGTTCACTGTCCCTCAGACCGCTGGAGGGCCGGACTATAAAAATAACTATGAACAAATCCCTATGCACACTGTACATATCTTATAGTGCTTTGCCTTTCTTCCTACTTCTGCTGTTGTTTCACACTGCTTCCGGTGATGTGGGGCACTGCAGCAGCAGACCGGATGTGCATCATATGACGCGCTTCCGGAGCCATGACGCATGCATCCCGCGTCACCAGAAGTAGTACTGTACGTGAGTAACACCGCGCTTTGTGGTGCCGCCACATAAGTACCATAACTCAGGAGCACAGGATGTGGATGCATCCTGTGCTCCTCTCACTGACCACCAATGAAAGAGGTGCCCCTTCAGGAAGTGCAGTGGGGGCCGGATAAATGGCCTCAGGGGGCCTCATGCGGCCGTGGGCCGTAGTTTGGAGACCCCTGGATTAAACAGTCATTACGATGATCACTCATCCCCATACAGTTCCCCTATTTGTCAGCAGCACTTACTGTTCAGACAGTTGCCCATGGATGGCGATTTCAAGTGTAAGCTACTGTATTACCCAACAAACATGGAGTCTATCCCGGCGCACTCTATATGCGGCCTGTTAACGGCTTACATACTGCTCTGTAATATACTACAACTCAGGAACACTCTCTTATCTCCTGACCTTGGGCTGGAGCGCTCTCTTTCCCTTTCTGATTACAGGACAGTAGTTTGTCATTCGGCTGATGCTATCTCTGCTCTGTCTTTCCTCCCCTGACTAGACATCCCATGACCTCTCTTACAAATGTGTGCCGATTTACGTTGGGAATCCTCGCCGTCTGAATACACGCACAGGACGTCCGTGGTGCACAATAATTTGCTGTAGTGACTTGGAATATATTTTATGTTGATTTCTCCATTCAGATACACGGCGGCCTCCAAACTTCTGCCATTGCCCTGGTTACCAGATATCAGGTTCCCCTCCACTCACATGGTCTAAGGGTTTAGTACTAAGGACTCGTTCACATTATGTTTTCCAAATTTCTGTTCCCTCATTGAAATCTTATTCACTGAAAACCTCCCATTTTTGGAATGAGTTACTTTGTCCATTCCGGCAGGTTTCATTTATTTTGATGGGACAAAAAGCCCTGACGGCTGAGCTCTTTTTCTTGCAAAAAACAACAGAAACATGGAGGAAAAGAGCAGATTTGTCCCTATGACACTGGCTGACCTGTTACATGTGCACTTGGCAGCAGAAGACATCTGTGTTGGTCCCATGTTCATATGTGCCCGCATTGCTGAGAAAAATGATGTTTTAATATATGCAAATGAGCCTCTAGGAGCAATGGGGGCGTTGTCATTACTCCTAGAGGCTCTGCTCTCTCTGCAACTGACGCGCCTTCTACGCTTTCATTGACAGGACCAGGCGTGACGACGTTTACATTTCCTGGCCCTGTCAAAGTGCAGAGAGTGCAGCGGTTGTAGAAAAAGCTGAGCCTCTAGGTGTAACGGCAACGCCCCCATTGCTCCTAGAGCTCACATGGCCTAAGCACAGCTCAACCCCATTCAAGTGAATAGGGCTGAGCTGCAATACCAAGCAAAATCACTATACCATGTATGGCGCTGTACTTAGTGATCTGAGAAAAGGCAGCGGCACTACTGCGTGTACCGCTGCCTCCTCAAACAGCTGACCCCCACCAATCAGATACTGATGACCTATCCGGAGGAAAGCATAAAAGTTTCGGAAAACCCCTTTAAAAAACTGCCACAAAAAGCTGTGTGTGACACTACATTGTAGTTTGTTTTTTTTTTGATCACACAAAAATAAAGCCAGTTTTTTTTTTCATATTGCATGCATTTTTTAAAGTATTTTTCCCCCAAAACAAACGTGAGGATTGCATGTTATTTTCAGGCAGTTTTTACCCCTACAGAGAAAGAGATGGAAAAATGTCGGAAAATAACACCATTAATGTAGTTTTTGGGTAAAAAATAAATAAATGGGGAAAAAACACCAATCCAAAAAACTGGTGTCTCCTACATTTCATATTTCCCAGATTTTTTTCTGCAAAAAGCATCAAAAACTGCAGGCTAAAAAAAAAGCCTTTAAAAACACAAAAGTGCTAAAAAAAAATACCACAAAATACCTGTGTAAAAGCTTTTTTAGCTTTTTTCACTTGTAAAAAATGTCAGGAAATTCTGACATTTCTCCAAGTTTTTTTGGCACAACCTTTTATTTGTTTCTTCACTTTTTCCCCTATAGAGAAGTATATGAGAAAAAGGCAATTAACCGAAAAAAGTCCCCTCAAGGTAGAAAAAAAACACCACCATATAAAATCCGGTCTGCTCTGCATTCAGTATTTTCCACAGACTTCTATGCAACATCTGGAGCTGGTGTTTGTTGAAGGCTGCAGAAAAACGCCAGCTATTTTTTCCACTGACGGAGAAGTGCGAGGGCTTGCTTTTGGGGGTACATATGACTTTTTAATCACTTTATAATGCAGTTTTTTTGGTTGCTGATGGGACAGCACTTTGGGCACTTTTTTCCACTTGTTTTTCTATGGTGTCCACTGTGTGGAATAACAGATTTTATTAGATTTTTAGCGCAAAGGTCGTTATATATGTGGATATATCAATAGGGTTTTTTTGCATTCAGGGAATTTTTTATTTTATTTTTAATAGTTTATTTTTATTATATTTTCTAAAACTTTTTTTTGTCTCATTTATGTTCCATTGCTCTGTCCAGTCACTTAGAGGCATGTGAGGGGTTAAACTGCCCAGACAGCAGCTATAGCTCCGTCTCTAGCGTATGTCAGTCACGTTACGGCTGCTTCCCGTGCCCGGTGGTGACCTGCGATAAGTCCCGGGTGACCTATGCTGGAAACTAGAGGTTGACAGCAAAGGAGAACGCTTCCTAGGCCGCCACTTGGTTTCTAGGCAACGACCCGTGACGTCACGCCTTCAAGGACAAACCGAGAGTCACCTACACAGAGCCACGCCAGTTACGTTGCGTCCCACAACGTACGTCACCACGTAAGACCCGTCCACATCGAACTGGATCGCATCCCATTGGTTGTGCTGAGGAACGGCGAAATTTCTATTTTATGCTAGCGTACGCGGCACGAATGTGATTGGACGCTGTAGATGTCAATCATAACGCCGAGTGCCCATTCATCACAACACGAGAGCAGCTGCACTTCCAAATAGAGACATGGGGAGAACGCGGCCCTGCACCTATATGTACATGTATAGACCCCACGGCGCCTGCACTGCACCTATATTTACATGTATAGACCCCACGGTGTCTGCACTGCACCTATGTGTACACATATAGATCCCACTGTGCCTCTACTGCACCCATGTGTACACATATAGATCCCACCGTGCCTGCACCTGTGTGTACATACATAGATCCCCACCAAACCACCACTGTGCCTGCACCTTCCACATATACATTTACTGCACCTATACGAACACATATAGATGCCACCTTGCCTGCACCGCACCTATATGTACATATATAGATTCCCACCGTGCATGTACTGCACATATACGTACAGATATAGGTCCCACTGTGCCTGCACCGCACCTATATGTACATATATAGATTTCCACCATGCCTGTACTGCACATATAGGTCGCACGGTGCCTGCGCTGCAGCTCCAACCTGTATGTGCTGTGCCAGGACAAGGCCCCATTCAGTCACTCACTGCTTTTCATTATACTGGGCAGCATATGCAGCTACACAGGCACACCTCTCACCTGTCACTATTCTTTCTTTGCTTCAATACTGTCATGGTCCGGGGTTACTGAATGAAAGCGTACAGTGTGAGCCTAACCTAGTGTTACATGAACACCTGAGCAATGATGCATGCTGGGAGTTGTAGTTTTTACAGCAGCTGACGTGATAAAGGTTGTGGAGACTTGCCTTAGAGAAAGTCAAAAAGTTGCAGTTGACACTGTCACACGCCATAGAAGTCAATGGAAAGTGTACATAAGAGTGTCATCTCCATGACAATATTACACCCCATAACAACAGACACATGGTGCAGGAGGATCACAGCTGAAGAGGTCACCCTGGATGAGAGGGTGACAGGCCACAATAAAAGTGATATATATATATATATATTACACTGTATATATTTATATACAGTATATATCGTGCATGTATACTGTTATATAGTGACTGTATACAGTGGCAGACATACCTCATACAGGCAGCATTACTGGTAAGGTCACCCTCAATGGACATATAACGGTGTATTATATATATATATATATATACACACAGTATACATCATGCATAGTATTTTATATAGTGACTGTATACAGTGGAGGACATGTCACACAGTTCTGTGCAGGCAGCATTACAGTTACAAGGGAGGTCACCCTAAATGGACATAACAGTGTGTATATTATACATAGTATATATCATGCATATATATTGTTATATAGTAACAGTATATAGTGGAGGCAGACACAGTGCAGACACAGTGCAGGCAGCAATACAGGGGAGGTCATCCTGAATAGACATATAACGGTGTGGGTGTATACATACATACACACACATCATACCTATATACTGTTATATAGTGTCACACACAGCCCCGTGCAGGCAGCTTTACTGGTGAGGTCACCCTGAGTGAAGGGGACAGCACTCCTCCTGGGGACACCTCACTGCACGCACAGCTCATTGTCCCGCACAGTGCGGCCACAATACGTCCTCCCCCAGCATGCACAGCCCCCCGAAGCCTGCACCACACCGGGTCAGCTGCACATATGGTCAGTGCACGGCTCCAGCAGCCGCTTCTGCCGCACGCTGCACTCTACTCCCAGGCCCGCCTCATCCTCCCACAGCCTGCGGGCACTGACCTGGAATGAGCCGCTGCGGTGCCTGCACGTCCCGCTCCGGCCGCTTCTGCAGGCAGGGAGACTCCGAGCACAAGCTGCCGGCCGGATCACTCAGCTCCCCCGGAAGAGACGGAGCAGAGAGCGGCCGCCTGACGTCACTGGCCTCTGCCCCGCCCCTTCTGTAAGGGCACTGACTGACTGCCAGGACTGGAGTGCAAGTGCCAGTGTGTCCTTGGAGGTGAAGGCACTGGCTGTAGTGTCACATCTGTGTTCCCAATGCCTTCTTATATTATAGCCATAGAATATGGTAGCTATCAAGTCAGACTATATCCATCTCTCTCAAATCTATTTATGTAATATCTATCTATTTATGGTCATGGCAGTGCTCTACACGTTGCGCTATATAGCACAGGTGCTGCAGCATTTACCCACTGGAGCACAAAGCATGCTCTCGGTTGATAGGCCTCTTTCCTTGTCCCGTACGGCATTTGCCTGTCTCCTGACGGGCCAGTGCACTTGTTCTGTTTTTTCACCAGCCAATAGCTGAACATCTGTGGGTATGTATGGCACCCTTCCTCAGGGAGAGGTGCCTGAGCAATAGGTTTGCTAGTGACCAGTGAAAGTCTTCTATTCTGATCGTCTGCCCGTGTACAGAACCTCTGCTTGGATTACCATCTCTCACCATCCTCTGCCTATCTTGACCTTAGCCTGACTTCCATATTGGCCCATTGCCACTTGGCTTGACCTCGGATTACACTTTCGCACACATATATTCTGCCTGCCCTCACCTCGGCCTGTTACTGGACTACAAAAAGTGCCTGACCTTTCGGTGCCTTGCACCAATGTCTCGGACCCCTGTGGGCCAGCTGGCAATTAGACCGGGACTATCTCAGTAGGTAGCGTCCTGGTGGCTCCTCTGCAGCAAAAAAACGGATCTCTGTATAGGTGTTAAAGGGTGGGAACTGCCAGGATAACCCAAAGCCAAACCAGTCGGCACAGTGGTTCCACACCCACTGTCCATTACATCTATCCATAGTTGTGAACAAAGGTTTTGAGACTGACACAAATTTTGTTTTTCACAAACTTTGCTCATTCAGTGTTTTTGGATCTTTTTGTTACATGTTTCGGTGGTATACTGAAGTACAATTATAAGCATTTCATAAGATTTTTTTTTTTTTAACTTTCATTGACAAATAGATCAAGTTTATGCAAAGACTCAATATTCCCAGTGTTGAGCCTTCTTTTTCAAGACTTCTGCAATTCATCCTGGCATGCGGGATATCAGCTTCTGGGCCAAATCCTCACTGATGGCAACACATAATTACCTAATCAGTGCTTGGACCAAAGGTTCAATAGGATTGACATCAGGGGAGATTCTTGGCCACAGGCCCCAAATTTCAATGCTTTGTTCATGGAGCTACTTATCATGTTTGGCTTGTGACATGGTCACTGGACTCTAGTGAAGCCTTCTTCAGACTGTTTGGGACATCTGGGAAAAAATGATTGTCCCAAACATGATTGATTGAGAAGAAAAGGTGAGCGCTACCATGAGTCCCGTGTCATGCTAAAAGCATCCTGAGACCATTCATGTATGGGGTTGCTTCTCATCCTAGGTAGTGGGCTCACTCACTATTTTGCCCCAAAACACTGCAATGAATAAAGAATGGAAATAAAATATCCTCCAAGTCTCCCAACTATCCAGGAGCAATTTGGTGATGAACTGTGCTTTTTCCAGTATGATGGAGACCACGTCACAAGGCAAATGTGATAACTAAGTAGCTTGGTGAAAAAAAACATTGAAATTTTGGGCCCATGGCCAGAAGCTCTGCAGATATCAATCCCACTGAAAACCTGTGGTCAGTCCTCAAAAAGCAGAAGGACAAACAAAAGCACAGAAATTCCAATAAACTCCAACCATTGATTAGGCATACCTCACAACTTTTGAAAAGCAAAAAAGAGGGACAAAATGTGCCACGCGTAGATTTTTTAATACTAGGCCACGCCTCTAACTCCACCCAAAGAATAACTATACACACCCAATCCGCTTAATGCCCCTACAAGGTAATCATTCCCCCTTTATGCCACCACACAGTAGTTAGTATTGTCACTATTGTGCCTGTCACAGTAGTAGTGCCCACATTGTGCCCCTCAGAGTAGTTTTGCCCACATTGTGCCCCTCACATAGTTATGCCCACATGTGTCCCCTTTACAGGAGTTATGCCCACATGTACCCTCTCACAGTAGTTATTCATAGATATGTGCCCCCTTCATAGTAGTTATGCCCAGATATGTGCCCCTTCACAGTAGTTATGCCCAGATATGTGCCCCCTTCACAGTAGTTATGCCCAGATGTGTCCCTTCACAGTAGTCATGCCCAGATATCTGCCCCTTCACAGTAGTTATGCTTGGATATGTTCCCCCTTCATGGTAGTTATGCCCAGATATGTGCCCCCTTCACAGTAGTAATGCCCAGATGTGTGCCCCCTTCACAGTAGTTATGCCCGGATATGTTCCCTCTTCATGGTAGTTATGCCCAGATATGTGCCCCCTTCACAATAGTTATGATCAGATATGTGCCCTTTTCAAAATAGCTATGCCCAGATATGTGCCCCCTTCACAGTAGTTATGCCCAGATATCTGCCCCTTCACAGTAGTTATGCCCGGATATGTTCCCCCTTCATGGTAGTTATGCCCAGATATGTGCCCCCTTCACAGTAGTAATGCCCAGATATGTGCCCCCTTCACAGTAGTAATGCCCAGATATGTGCCCCCTTCACAGTAGTTATTCCCAGATATGTGTCCCTTCACAGTACTTATGCCCAGATATCTGCCCCTTCACAGTAGTTATGCCCGGATATGTTCCCTCTTCATGGTAGTTATGCCCAGATATGTGCCCCCTTCACAATAGTTATGATCAGATATGTGCCCTTTTCAAAATAGCTATGCCCAGATATGTGCCCCCTTCACAGTAGTTATGCCCAGATATTTGCCCCACTCACAGTAGTTGTGCCCAAATATGTGTTCTCTTCACAGTAGTTATGCCCACATGTGCCCCCTTCACATTAGCTATGCTCAGATGTGCCCCTTTACAGGAAGTAAAAAAAAAAATAAAAAACAGTAAATACTCCGATGATCAGTTTCTCCGATGATCAGAGCTTACCCTGTGCTCCCCAGAAATAGCAGGCAGGATACTGTCACCCATCACAGGCTGATTCCCGGGCCTGCACCACTCCTCCTACACAGCTCAGCAGTGTGGAGCGCCAGCAGCTGAGCTGAATAGAGAGGTGGGGAGCGGGCGACTCCCTGCTTCACCATTACAAGCAACTGTCTCTGCATTCTACAGTATTGCCAGAATGCTGTCTGGCCACATTAACTATAATGGGGTCCAGCGGTGATCCAGCCGCAATACAGCAAATGTGCTGAGAAATGGCCAGAAAAATACCGCTGCTCGCAGTGGTCTTTGTCCAGCCGATTCCCTGCATTCTCTGACGGAAAAGCCTGCCAGAAGGCGGTGCCGGCAGTGTGAAACAGACCCAACCTGTGGAAAGTAGAGCGGGTGGTCTCAGGGTCCCTGTCACTACTTATGTTGCCCTCAGATCAGTATAAACCTGGTGACAGATTCCCTAGAAGACTACAGAGCAGATCTCTGATATATTCACTAAGAAGGGGGAGCAATAGTCTGCAGTGAAAGTTGTAGATGAAAAAATTATTTTTAGCCCAAATTGATTAGACTGCAGTAATAAAAATGTCCTCAAAGGTGTCCATAGCCTTTCAAGGGGTTATGTCATTTCAGACATTGGTGGCATATCACTGGGGCCCGCTCTTATCTCCAGAACAGGGCCCTCAAAGCGTAGTCGAGTGCACTGCACATGTGCGGTGTGCTCTCCATTAACTTCTACGAGAGTTCTGATAATAGCTGAGCGAGCACGCTTGGCTATTTTCGGAACTCCCATAGAAATGAATGGAGAGCACACCACACATGCACCTCTAGGGGACTGCTGGAAATAGCCAAACCAGCGCTCGGCTATTTTTGAAACCCCTGTAGAAGTAAATGGAGGGTGGCCGTGCCTGCTTGTTTTAGTAACTACTTGCATCCTTCTTGTAATAACAAATGCTGGGGCGTCTATTCTTATAACTCAATGTTGTGCCATTCCTTTATTATTCCTGCTAGAAATTATGAATGAGGTGTTAACAGTTTGCAGTGAAAGTCCCAATGGGTGTTACCAGTTGGGGGGTGTCACTGCGCAGTCTGATACTGGCAGCACTGATTGGTGTCAGGCTGTGCAGGGACGTGCCTCCAACTGGACCTTCACTGCAAACTGCTAGTAATTCAATCATAACGTCTAGTAGGAATATTAACCCTTTCAACCCTGGGCTTGTTTTCACCTTTCTGCCCAGGCCATTTTTTCTGACATGTATCACTTTATGTGGTAATAACTTTGGAACACTTTTACTTATTCAAGCCATTCTGAGATTGTTTTCTAGTGACACATTGTACTTCATGTACTTCGTGGTAAATTTGAGTCAATATATTTTTCCTTTTTTTTTACAAAAATCCCAAATTTACCAAAAATTTAAAAAAAATCACAATTTTCTAAATTTGAATTTCTCTACTTTTAAGACAGATAGAAATGCCTCGTAAAATAGTTATCAGTCATCATTCCCCATATGTCTACTTTATGTTGGCATCATTTTGTAAATGTCATTTTACTTTTTTAGGACTTTAGAAGGCTTAGGCTTCATTCACACGACCGTATGTATTCCGTGTCCGTATAAAAACGGAACGGAAGACATACAGAAAGTCTTCCGTAGTGTTCCGTAATTTTGCAGACCCATTGACTTTAATGGGGCTACGGACGTGTTTTGTGGCCAAGTATAGGACATGTTTCCTTTTTTTTGCGGGAGAACTTCCGTAATATACGGATGCGGAATACACACGGTGTGCATTCCGCATTTTTTTTCCTCCTAATTAAAAATTAATGGGTCCATAAGGTTCCACATCTTATCCGCAAAAATGCGGATAAGATACGGAAATGAACATACGGTCGTGTGAATGAAGCCTTAGAAGTTTAGAAGCCATTTTTCAAATTTTCAACAAAATTTCCAAAACCATTTTTTTAACCACTTCCCATCCGGGCCATTTACCCCCTTCCTGACCAGGCCTAATTTTGCAAATCTGACATGTGTCACTTCATGTGGAAATAACTTTGGAACGCTTTTACTTTTCCAAGCCATTCATAGATTGTTTTCTTGTGACACATTGTACTTTGTGTTAATGGTAAATTTGAGTCAATATATTTTACCTTTATTTATAAAAAAATTCCAAAATTTACTGAAAATTTTGAAAAAAATCACAATTTTTTAAATATAAATTTCTCTGCTTTTAAGTTGCATAGGGATATCTAATAAAATTGTTATTAAAGAACATTCACCATATGTCCACTTTATGCGGGCAAAATTTTTCTAAATGTAATTTTATTTTTTGAGGACGTTAGAAGGCTTCGAATTTTAGATGTAATTTTTAAGATTTTCATGAAAATTTCCAATAGTTAATTTTAAAGAACCTTTGCAGTTCTAAAGTGACTTTGAGGGGCTTAAATAATAGAAACCTCCCATAAATGAACATATTTTAGAAACTACAGCCCCCAATGTAATCCAAACTGATTTTTACAAAGTTTGTTAACCCTTTAGATTTCCCACAAGAATTAAAACAGAAGGAAGGTGAAATTTAAAAATAAATATATATTTTTTTGCAGATTTTCAATTTTTAATTCATTTCTCCTATAAGATAGCAAGGGTAAACCACAAATCAAACCTAAATATTTATTTTCCTGATTCTGAAGTTTGCAGAAACACCCCATATGTGTTGTAAACTGCTCTGTGACCGGCAGTAATGAGAGGGAGATAGTACAAGCATTTGTGATGGCTTTGACAGCTTGTCAGAGTGATCAAAAGCCTGGAGGCCAGGAAAAAAGGTCTCAGGTTAAAGCTCCATGTTCTTGGCTGTCAGGAGGCAGCTGAGTCATGGAGCTTCTATGTACAGGTGCTGCACACAGGTGACAAAGCTCAAGGACGTTTTAAAACGTCCATTCAGAGATAGATATCCACTACCAGGACGTTTATAGTCAATGGGCAGACTGGAAGTGGTTAAGCATCAATTCAGATATAAAGTGATTTTGAGGGGCTTACGTAATGGAAACCACCCATAAATGACCCCATTTTAGAAACTACACCCCTCAAATTATTCAAAACTAACGTTACAAACTTTGTTAACCCTTGAGGTGTTCCACAAGAATTAAAGGTAAATGGAGACGACACACAGCAAGAGTTAACAGCAAACTAAACCTCAATATACATTACTCTGATTCTGCAGTTTACAGAAATACCCCATATGTGGTGGTAAACGTCTCTGTGGGTTTGTGGCAGTGGTCAGAAAGGAGCGCCATATGTATTTTGGAGGCAGATTTGGCTAGAATGGTTTTTAGGCACCATTTTGTAATTGAGAGACCCTGATGTACCCCTAGAGTGGAAACCCAAATGTTGCTTTAGCCCCAAATTTTTCATTTTCACAGGGGGTAACAGGAGAAAAGCACCCCATAATTTGTTACCCATTTTCTCCTGAATACGGCAACACCCCATGTGTGGTGGCAAACTGCTGTGGGGGCACATGGCAGGACTCAGAACAGAAGGAGCGCCATATGGATTTTGCAGCACAGATTTTGATGGATTGGTTTGCGGGAGCCATTGATTTTTATTTTTTTGAGTTATTGTCTTATGTGGAGGCTCATTTTTTGCGGGATGAGGTGACGTTTTCATTGGTACCATTTTGGGGTACATAAGGCTTTTTGATCGCTTGGTATTACACTTTTTGTGAGTCAAGGTGAAAAAAACAGCCGTTTTGGCATAGTTTTTTTTTAATTATTTTACAGCATTCACCCGAAGGGGCAAATCATATTATACATAGTAACATAGTTTGTAAGGCCGAAAAAAGACATCTGTCCATCCAGTTCAGCCTGTTTTCCTACAAGTTGATCCAGAGGAAGGCAAAAAAAAACCGTGTGAGGTAGAAGGAGAAAAAAAAAAAAAAAAAAGGGTTAGTGGTGCGCCAAGATTATATGGATAGCACTGAAAGTGGAGGTATACCAAATAATATATAAGAGGAAATAATATTGGGTCACTATTGACCTGAAATATATAGTATGCCCCTAATGGTGATAATCCATCATGATGATCTTGTTTTTAAAAGCATGAGTCAAATAAAGGTTTGTGAAAGGGTGGTAGCAGATAGAGTAAAATAGTGAAAGAATCACTGTAATAATTTCTGCAATATAAAATGTCCACTTACTTCACCAGGGAGGGGGGTACTGGGATAGTCAAAAAACACCCGTACCTGTCCCTCCCTCGCCGAGGTCGCATATAAAGTGATGGATACCAACGTCCCTGGGATGGAGCAGACTGGGACACCTTGAAATTACGGTATCTTGATATTATTTACATAAATAAAAGGAGCTCAACGCGTTTCGGGGAATGAAGTGGTCCCCTTCTTCAGGAGCAAGAGATGAATAAATAACCATAAAATTGACTTACATTTATATAGACATGATAATATAACCGCCAAAACAGATGGTCCACGTGTGCCACGGGGAATGTGAGGACGCCTACTTCCGGTTTACGTGTGCATTTGAAACCGGAAGTGGTGATGCGTTCCAACTGTGGAACGCACCATGTCAATAGAAGAAAAAAAGGCACTAAAATGGCCTATTCTGTATGTACGGCACCCTTCACTGGTTAGCCGTTCTTCTTTTCAGTGTGTTGCTGCCTCTACTTTGGATCACACTTTAGATCTAGTCTCCTCTTCTACCGATTTGACTTTTTCTCCTCGGGCGCACCTTATTTATTATTTTTTTTGTCCTCCACCTTATCCCCCAATTACTCCACTTCTTTTTTCTCTTTTTCCACTGTGAGGTAGAAGCCAATTTTCCTCTTTAGGGGGAAAAATTCCTTCCCGACTCCAATCAGGCAATCAGAATAACTCCCTGGATCAACGACCCCTCTCTAGTAACTATAACCTGTAATACCCTCCAGACATACATCCAGGCCCTTCTTGAACTCTTTTAGTGAACTTACCATCACCACCTCCTCAGGCAGAGAGTTCCATAGTCTCACTGCTCTTACCATAAAGAATCCTCTTCTATGTTTATGTACAAACCTTCTTTCCTCCAGATGCAGAGGATTTCCCCTCATCACAGTCACAGTCCTCGGGATAAATAGATGATGGGAGAGATCTCTGTACTGACCCCTGATATATTTATACATAGTTATTAGATCTCCCCTCAGTCGACTTTTTTGTGAAGTGAATAAGCCTAATTTTGATAATCTTTCTGGGTACTGTAGTCCACCCATTCCAGTTATTACTTTAGTTGCCCTCCTCTGATCCCTCTCCAGCTCTGCTATGTCTGCCTTGTTCACAGGAGCCCAGAACTGTACACAGTACTCCATGTGTGGTCTGACTAGTGATTTGTAAAGTGGCAGGACTATGTTCTCATCATGGGCATTTATGCCCCTTTTGATGCAACCCATTATCTTATTGGCCTTGGCAGCAGCTGTCTGGCACTGGCTTCTACAGCTTAGTTTGCTGTTCACTAAAATTCCTAGGTCCTTTTCCATGTCAGAGTTACCCAGTGCTTTACCATTTAGTATGTACTGGTGACTTGCATTATTCCTTCCCATATGCATAACCTTACATTTGTCAGTGTTAAACCTCATCTGCCACTTCTCTGCCCAAGCCTCCAGTCTATCCAGATCCATCTGTAGCAGTGTACTGTCCTCTTCTGTGTTAATTACTTTACACAGTTTAGTGTCATCTGCAAAAATGTATATTTTACTATGCAAACCTTCTACAATATCATTAATAAATATATTATTATAATATTATCATATTATATTTTTATAGAGCAGTTTGGTACAGACGTGGCAAAACCCAATATGTGTAACATTTTTATTTTTGTTAAGTTTTACACAGTAAAATAATTTTGGAACCGAATTAAATCTTGTTTTTGTGTTGCCATTTTCTAAATGCCCTATCTTTTTTATTTTTCTGGCGATTGTCTTAGGTAGGGTCTCATTTTGGAGTACATAAGCCTTTTTGATCACCTGCTATTACACTTTTTGTGAGGGTAGGTGACTATGGCTGTTTTGTCATAGTGTAAAAAAAAATTTTTTACAGAGTTCACCTGAGGGGGAATATAATGTGATATTTTTATAGAGCAAGTTGTTATGGACGCGGTGATACCCAATATGTCTACCATTTTTATCAAGTTTTACACATTAGATGCATTTTTGAACAGAATAAAATCTTTTTTTTGTGTTGCCATTTTCTGAGAGCCATATTTTTTTTATTTTTTCAGCGATTGTCTTAGGTAGGGTCTCATTTTTTGCTGGACAAGAATTATGGCTTTATTGGTACGATTTTGGGTTAAATATGCCTTTCTGATCGCCTGCTATTACACTTTTTGTGGGGGAACGTGACCAAAAAATGGCTCTTTTGGCACTGTTTTTTTTTAACTGTGTTCACCTGGCGGGGTGGATCATGTGATATTTTTATAGAGCCAGTCGATACGGACGCGGCAATACCTAATATGTATACTTTTCTCTTTTTTTCCCTTTTTTTTACAATTTTTTTTACTTTATTTTTGGAAAAAGGTGCTTTTTTTACTTGAAACTGTTATTATTATTTTTTAACTTTATTTTTTCACTTTTTTTCACATGAAGGGTTAATGCACCGGCATCGGTGTTTTCACCGATGCCGGCGCATACAGCAGGGGTCCGGCAAACGGGCACAGCTGATCGGGCAGGCCCAGCTCCTGCACCTGCCTGATCAGCGCACCGTAGTACTACGGCGCTGGGCGGCAATGCACTTCCCGCAGCGGCGTACATGTACGACGCTGGTCGGGAAGGGGGTTAAGGGAATGGCCTAACATATTGTCATAGGAATAGATGCTCCAGAATTATTACATGGGGAATGCAACCACCAAGCAGACATGTCAGGTAAGGGGACAGGTCCTCTTTAACCAGGCCACGTGCCCTTTAATTATAAGACAGCTCATTGTGTGGCCTATCTGAAGGCACCAAAACTACACTTTCTAATGTTTATTGCATAACCCTGACCGTTTATGAAAGGACAAAGCGTAATCTATACTGAATATAGAGTGTTCACGTACAGTGCCTTGCGAAAGTATTCGGCCCCCTGGAACTTTTCAACCTTTTGCCACATTTCAAGCTTCAAACAAAAAGATATAACATTTTACATTTTTGGTGAAGAATCAACAACAAGTGGGTCACAATTGTGAAGTGGAACGAAATTTATTGGATCATTTAAACTTTTTTAGTAATAATAAAACTGAAAAGTGGGGCGTGCAAAATTATTCGGCCCCCTTGCATTAATACTTTGTTGCGCCACCTTTTGCTGCGATTACAGCTGCAAGTCACTTGGGGTATGTCTCTATCAGTTTTGCACATCTAGAGACTGAAATTCTTGCCCATTCTTCCTTGCAAAACAGCTGGAGCTCTTTGAGGTTGGATGGAGAGCGTTTGTGAACAGCAGTTTTCAGCTCTTTCCACATATTCTCAATTGGATTCAGGTCTGGACTTTGACTTGGCCATTCTAAGACCTGGATACCTTTATTTTTGAACCATTCCATTGTAGATTTTGCTTTATGTTTGGGATCATTGTCTTGTTGGAAGATAAATCTCCGTCCTAGTCTCAGGTCTTTTGCAGACTCCAACAGGTTTTCATCCAGAATGGTCCTGTATTTGGCTCCATCCATCTTCCCATCAATTTTTGACCATCTTCCCTGTCCCTGCTGATGAAAAGCAGGCCCAAACCATGATGCTGCCACCACCATGTTTGACAGTGGGGATGGTGTGTTCAGGGTGATGAGCTGTGTTGCTTTTAGGCCAAACATATCATTTTGCATTGTTTCCAAAAAGTTGGATTTTGGTTTCATCTGACCAGAGCACCTTCTTCCACATGTTTGGTGTCTCCCATTTGGCTTGTGGCAAACTGTAAACGAGACTTTTTATGGATATCTTTGAGAAATGGCTTTCTTCTCGCCACTCTTCCATAAAGGCCAGATTTGTGAAGTGTTCGACTGATTGTTGTCCTATGGACAGACTCTCCCACCTCAGCTGTAGATCTCTGCAGTTCATCCAGAGGGATCATGGGCCTCTTGGCTGCATCTCTGATCAGTCTTCTCCTTGTTTGAGATGAAAGTTTAGAGGGACGGCCGGGTCCTGGTAGATTTGCAGAGGTCTGATACTCCTTCCATTTCAATATGATCACTTGCACAGTGCTCCTTGGGATGTTTAAAGCTTGGGAAATCTTTTGGTATCCAAATCCGGCTTTAAACTTCTCCACAACAGTATCACGGACCTGCCTGGTGTGTTCCTTGGTCTTTATGATGCAGAACCCTGAGACTATCAGAGAGCAGGTGCATTTATACGGAGATTTGATTACACACAGGTGGATTCTATTTCTCTTCATCAGTCATTTAGGACAACATTGGATCATTCAGAGATCCTCAATGAACTTCTGGAGTGAGTTTTCTGAACTGAAAGTAAATGGGCCAAATAATTTTGCACGTCCCACTTTTCAGTTTTATTATTACTGAAAAGTTCCACTTCACAATTGTGACCCACTTGTTGTTGATTCTTCACCAAAAATGTAAAATGTTATATCTTTTTGTTTGAAGCCTGAAATGTGGCAAAAGGTTGAAAAGTTCCAGGGGGCCGAATACTTTCGCAAGGCACTGAACATGAAGGATGTTGTCATGTTGACAGTGTTCTACTGTATGTGAATTGCTGGTCAAGACAGATGTATATAGCAGTGTATAGAACTCCTAAGGCAAGAGTTTAAGACAGATCGGTAAATGCTAGTGTGCAACTAGCCTTAGCTGACAGAGAATTTAGGTAAAGTCCCAGAGAACATTACAAGTGTTGCCCCCTCACAATAGTGAACACATTCCCCGGCTTGTGCTCTCTCCTGCTCAGCTCAGTAGGCGCGATGATGTCATTGCATCATACCTGCCTGCATCGGACAGCGCAGAGTCCAGTGACTGCTGGGGCAGAGAGCTCCCTGCTTCAAGTGGATCTGTGTCCTGAGGACTTAGATATGGTTAAAAGCAAGACATGCAGCAGCCATCTGGGGAACGCTGTACAGTTTAACCACTGCAGCTCCAGGCTAGAAGCATCATGTAACATAGCGTTGATAAGGACCAGGGCTCTGGAGTCAGAGTGGTGGAGTTGAAGCTACTCTTCAATGGAGTTGGAGTCAGTAGAAATGTACCAACTCCTGCTTAAAAAGAATATTATCTATTATTGAGTCATTAAAGGGGTTCTCTGTGAATTAGGAACATAAAATTACTGAAAATACTTAAATGTTACTTTATTATAAATATATTCCCAAATGCCTTTCATTAGTTATAATGGCTTTGTTTGTAAAGGTAGCAATCATCAGGCGAAATAAAATGGCAGCCATCCTATTAGTACACACAAAGCCTGTCCTAATCACACCTAATATAGCTGATAAGATCTGCAGCTGAATCTCTGTAGGAATGAAGTACATGAGGAGACATGAAGTACACAGGTGATGGATAGGGCAGTCTGTGGAAATGTGGGGCTGTGGTAATGGAAACTGCATACAAGTGCTGCTGCTCATTTCTCACATCTCCACCCTTCTCTGTACTTCATGTCTTCTCAGGAACTCCATTCCTACAGAGATTCAGCTGAAGATCTTATCAGCTATATTCAGAATCATAATCCCTGACAAGCAGAGCAGAAAGGAGGATGAGGCAGCTCTTTAGCTGAGTGTTGTGAAGTAACTTGTCCTGCTGTGTGATTAGGACAGGTTTTGTGTGTACTAATAGGACAGCAGCCATTTTGTTTCTCCTAATGATTGCTCACCAAACAAAATGAGCCATTATAACTAATGAAAGGTATTTATTTATGGGAAAATATTTATAATGTCATATTTAAGTATTTTCATTGTTAATCATAAAAATATTTTATGTTCTATCAATCTCAGGCCCTTATTTATCAAAATCTGTGATAAGCAGGGTGTTCTAGTGGTGATGTATAATCAGTTCTCCCCTCTCCTGTGTTCTCTCCTGTCCCTTATACTATAAACAGTGATTTAGCAGGGTGTTCTAGTGGTGATAGATAATCAGTTCTCACCTTTCCTGTCCATTATACTATAATCAGTGATAAGCAAAGTGTTCTAGTGGTGATAGATAATCAGTCATCACCTCTCCTATGTTCTCTCCTGTCCATTATACTATAATCAGTGAAAAGCAAAATGTTCTAGTTATGATGGATAATCAGTTCCCCCCTCTCCTGTCCTTATGCTATAAACAGTGATAAACAGGGTGTTCTAGTGGTGATAGATAATCAGTTCTCACCTCTTCTGTGTTCTCTCCTGTTCGTATACTATAAGTTCTTACCTCTCTTGTCCTTATACTATAAATAGTGAAAACCAGGGTGTTCTAGTGGTGATAGATAATCAGTTCTCCCCTCTCCTGTGTTCTTTCCTGTCCTTATACTATACACAGTGATAAGTAGGGTGTTCTAGTGATGATAGATAATCAGTTCTCACCTCTCCTGTGTTCTCCCCTGTCCTTATACTATAATCAGTGATAAGGAGGGTGTTCTAGTGGTGATAATCAGTTCTCACCTCTGCTGTGTTCTCCCCTGTCCTTATACTATAATCAGTGATAAGCAGGGTGTTCTAGTGGTGATAATCAGTTCCCCCCTCTCCTGTGTTCTCCCCTGACTTTATACTATAATCAGTGATAAGCAGGATGTTCTAGTGGTGATAGATAATAGGTTCTCCCCTCTCCTGTGTTCTCTTCTGTCCTTATACTATAATCAGTGATAAGCAGGGTGTTCTAGTGGTGATAGATAATCAGTTCTCTCCTCTCCTGTGTTCTCTCCTGTCCTTATACTATAATCAGTGGTAAGCAGGGTATTCTAGTGGTGATAGATAATCAGTTCTCCCCTCTCCTGTGTTCTCTCCTGTCCTTATACTATAAACAGTAATAAGCAGGGTGTTCTAGTGGTGATAGATAATAGGTTCTCCCCTCTCCTGTGTTCTCTCCTGTCCTTATACTATACACAGTGATAAGTAGGGTGTTCTAGTGGTGATAGATAATCAGTTCTGAGCTGCTCCAATGGTCGAATCTGTGCTGAACATGGCCAGTAGTGAAGACCAGGTGAGGAAATTCACTATTTGGCATGCCTGCAGTCACCTTGGAACCGCTAGACAGAACAGGAAGACAGCATTAAAGGGCTTGTCCAGGAATAAGTAAATTTTCAAAGGAGAAAATAACTTGTATTTATGGATAGGCACACTCTATCTGGTATTATTATCTAATAGAAATTAGTATAGTGATGTCTGTTTAACATAAAGGTTTATTAATACATAAGGTGCTAAAACTATAGTAAATGACAAATAAATCGCAGATAATAAATCGCTGGCCAGCAATTAAAAACGAATAAAATCAAGGAAAAAATAAAAAAGGTAAAAATGAGAAAAATATATATCTGGAAATATATAAAAATAGTCCTATCAGTGCCTTGCAGGACGCTAATTCAATGTTCACTGTAATCTTTAATGGCACATATAAATGGTTCTTTTATGCATAATGTTATGGTACATTACCCCTCCACTGTGTCTCCGTTGAGAAGCGCTATAGTGGTGGATCTGGTGTATCAGATGTGCTGGAAGCCGCTCCGTCCGTGCTCGGCTTTGATGATCCTGGCCGTCAGCACGAGGACGCTGTTTCTCTGTAAATGTGGCAACGCCGGTCCTCTACGCGCGCTTCTCTT
This sequence comes from Rhinella marina, assembly GCA_900303285.1. Lineage (NCBI taxonomy): Eukaryota > Metazoa > Chordata > Amphibia > Anura > Bufonidae > Rhinella > Rhinella marina. Next base: position 149,044 of record ONZH01004763.1, on the reverse strand, counting down.
CCCAGCACTCATACAGTGATGTCCGTCGTAGCGTCCCACGTGTTAGTGGGTATTTGTTTCTTTGTCCTTATTGATATATTTTATTGTTCTTCTAATATTGGTAAGGTGCCCTCCCCATAGTCTTTATGCAAGGTCCTTGATGTTGGGGCTTATTTGAATAGAAGAAACAAAAAAGAGAGAAAAAAAGGATAAAAATAATAAAGCCAATGATGGCTAAAAAAATGATTCAGAATTAGTGTCCGTATTGTCCCTCATAAGCCAAACGCGTTTCGGGGCGTATTCTCCTGCCCCTTCCTCAGTGGCTGCCAATGTTGGACTGTGGACTTGACAGACTTAAATAGTCTTCTAGTGATGTATCATTAGGTTGCAGCAGAAAACGCTGAAAACACTGACATGGATTCGGATTGGAATCAATATATATATAGTTTCACCATAGATAAATTCAAATGAATAATAAGACTGAAAAGTACCAGTACTCAGTATATATAAAAATAAATATGTGTATAAAAAAGATGTAAAAAAATATAGAGATATATAAAAATGAATGAATGATAGATTTGCTTTCTACTGCTGGTTTTTTGGTATTTTGTGTTTGTACATGATTAATTGGTCTAGTTTTTTCTTTTACAAGTGTCTACATTTCTTGATGTGTATAGTTCAATATTATGATAATAGTTGTGATTTGTTGTGTGTATTGCTTTTTGTGTGTCCGTTTTTCATATTTTGAATTTATTTTTCGTTTAATTACCTTTCTTATCCATATGACTATATGTTCAGGTGAGTATCATTGTGTATTTGGGTACTGATGGGTAATAAGACCGAAAAGTACTCAGTATATATAGAAAAGGATATGTACAAAAAAAGGATGTGAGAAAAATATAAAATATAAAAATATACAAAAAAAGGGTATATGGTGAATGTGCTTTCTACTGCTGGTTTTTTGGTGCTTTGTGTTTGTGCATAATTAGTTAGTCAAATTTTTTAGTCTAATTTTTTAGTCTAATTTTTTCTTTTTACATTTCTTAGTGTATATAATTCAGTATTTTGTTTATCTATTTATAATCCACGTGTTCAGGTAAGTATCATTGTGTATTTGGTTTTGGATTTGTGTGTAATTTTCCCACTGGTGTTGTTATCTATTTTGTTTTTTTTGTTTTTTCTTTTTTTCTTTTTTTCATTTCCTTTATTCCTTTCTAGGTGATTCAATATAAGTTTTGGGTGAGGGGCCTCACAGGGAGGGGGGTCAGGGTGCTGGTAAAAACAGCCCAACCCTGACCATCCGTCCCTGAAGGGCACCCCACCCATTTCATCAAGGGTCTATAGGAAACCGAAGATCTCCATCTCGGCGTTTAAACCTTTTGGGATCATTGTCTCAAATTCGAAAATTCTCCTTGACTCTATTCTAGACATGCTCTGTATATGGTTGCCTCCTCTCCATGGTCGTGGAATTTTTTCTAGGGCTGTGAACGTGAGTAGGGATGGATCTTTATTATGAACTTCTTTAAAGTGTTTGGATAATGAATGTAGGTCATACCCCTTCTTTATATTATTGATGTGTTCTGATATACGTTTCTTTAATGATCGTTTCGTCCTACCGATGTACTGTTTATTGCATGGACATTGAATTAGATATATGATATCAGTGGAATTGCATGTCATATGTTCTTTAATTGTTTGGGTATGTTTGTTTGTTGTTGAACGAATTTCTGTTGTTTTTTTTGGGGAATTTAGTAATCTTACAATTATTACAGCTTCCACATCGGTAGAAACCTTTTGGTGTTAACCAGTTAGTAGTTTTCTGTATCTTTGTGCTTTTAACTGTAGGAGCAACTTTAATTCCCAGATTTGGAGCTTTCGTATATGCTATTTGTGGTATATCCGATATTTGTGATCCTATAATTTTGTCTTTTTTGTAATAGATGCCAATGTTTCTTCAAAATTATTTCAACTTCTTTATGTTTAGAGTTAAATGGTAATATCATTCTCATTTCATCTTCATTTTTGGTTGTTTTTATACTCACGTTGAAAAAGTTTTCTCTATTCATCTCCCTGACTTTATTCAATGAAGATTCAATAATAGGAGGTGGGTATTTTTGTTTATAAATTGTTGTTTTAGGTTAATGGCCTCGTTTTCGAATTGGTCGTTATTGGAGCAGTTTCTCTTAAGCCTCCTGAACTGGCTGGTTGGGATATTAGTTAACCATCTTGGTAAATGGCAACTATTAAATAGAATATAGCTATTTTTCATAACCTGTGTTTGGTAAGTACTACATACTAATTTATTGTTTTGGATTTTTATTTTTAGGTCCAAAAATTCAATTTGGCTATTGCTGATGGTAGATGTAAAGGTTAAATTATAATTATTTAGATTCAAATTCTTGATGAATATGTTTAGATCTTCAATTGTGCCCTGCCAAATAAAAATGATATCGTCGATGTATCTCCGCCATAGGACCAGATTCTCCCCCAGGTGTGGTTTGATATGTTCTTTCTCCCACTGTGCCATAAATAAATTGGCATAACTGGGGGCGAATCTGGTACCCATGGCGGTCCCGCATTGTTGAATGTAGAATTGTGAGTTATACCAAAAGTAGTTATGGGTTAATATATGGCGGATGCTGTACGTGATGAATTCTATTTGTTTGGAATCTAGCTCTCCATTGTCTATTAGTTGTTCTTTTATTGCCTGTATACCCAAATCATGATTAATAACTGTATATAGTGAATTAACGTCGATGGTACCTAGCTGCCAATGTGGTTCAAAATTTAGTTGTTCCAATATACGTATAATGTCAGTAGTGTCCTTAATGTACGATGGTGTTTTTTTAACTGAAGGTTGAAGTAATTTATCAATGTATTGTGAAAGATTTGATGTAATTGAACCTATTCCGGAGATGATCGGTCTTCCGGGTGGATTGGTGATGTTTTTATGAATTTTCGGTAAATGGTAAAATATGGGTATTCTCTTGTCGGTTGATGTAATATATTTATATTCTCTTTCTAATAAGATATTGTCTTCCAACCCTTTTTGACATAATTCTATTAACTCTCTATGAAATAGGGTTGTGGGGTCTGATTTTATTTTTTTATAGGTGGTGGTATCAGCAAGTTGTCTTTCGCTTTCCTTATTATAGTCTGCATGGTTTAATGTAACTATTGCCCCTCCTTTGTCCGCAGGACGTATTACTATTTCCTCATTCGCCTGTAATTCTTTGATTGCTATGATTTCCTTTTTCGTTAGGTTATTTTTGGTATATTTATTATTTATTTTTCTGATATCATTCTCTACGTTTTTCTTGAATGTGGCTATTTCTTCGCTGATTTCTTGACGTGGGTATCTTTTGGATTTGGGTTTTAAGTCCGTGTGTGTATATGTTCGGTGTTCCTCTATTGTATCTAATATAGGATTTTTCATATAATATTTCTTCAGACATAATTTTCTGATGAATTTCTCGACACCGATATATGTGCCAAATTTATCTAATTGTTTGGTAGGAGCAAATTTTAAAGAGGACCTTTCACCACTCCTGACATGCCTGTTTTAATAGCTTCATGCATTCCCCATGTAATAACAATTCTGGAACATCTATTCTTATGTCTGTATGTTGTGCCATTCCTTTATTATTTCTACTAGAAGTTATGAATGAATTGCTATTTGTCTTCAGTAAAGGAACAGAGGGGAGGTAACAAGTTGGGGCGTGTACCTGCACAGTCTGAACATGGCAGCAGTGATTGGCTAGAGTGAGCCTGTACAGGTACACACCCCCAACTGGTCACCTCCCCTCTGTTCCTTTACTAAAGACAAATAGCAATTCATTCATAACTTCTAGTGCAAATAATAAAGGAATGGCACAACATAGAGCCATAAGAATAGATGTTCCAGACCTGTTATTACATGGGGAATGCATGAAGCTATTAAAACAGGCATGTCAGGAGTGGTGAAAGGTCCTCTTTAAATCTTTGTTCAAAAGGTTAATTTGTGTTTTAGTTAATGGAATATCACTGAGATTAACTATTGTGTTGTCTAACTCTGTGTCCTGTGTTGTCTGGTTTTTTTGTTTTTTCGTAATCCTCGTCTTGTTCTCTTACGTGTCGCTGTGGATATTTCCTCCTTTGATCTAAGTAATTGTTGTGGTGATTTTGTGTCTGTTGGTTGTGTCTCTGATAATTCTGGTGATGTGTCTGTTCTGGATTCTGTTGGTATCTTGGGGAGATTGGCCTCTCCATATATTGATGGTTCTGTCGATATCTGAGATTGTATTTGTGAGTTGGTGACGGTGTTCTTCTTTGTGTGTTTCTTTGTGTTCGTGGTGATCTTTGATGTGTCCTTATTCTGTGGTGTGGAGGTGTTTGGTCTAAAAAAAGAGGTTTATTTAGAGGTTCAAATCTATTGGTGGTTGGGATTGTATATGTAGTTGTTGTGAATCGCGTTTGTCTCTCCCTTTCATCTCCATCTTGTGTCAGCTGTCTTATGTGTCTGTCGTCCACATTTTCCCTTTGTGACCTATTTATTTTATTACTTGAACTATCATTTTTTATATTCTGGTTCTCTGTTGTCGCTTCTCTTTGTATATTCCATCTCATTTTTCTATTCTTTTTATAAATAATTTCTTTCTCTAAAGCATCCAAACTTTTACAAATTCTTTCCTGCCATTTAGTGTATTCCTCGTCTCGTGGTAACTTGTCAGTAATTCCTTTAAGATCATTGATTTTATCTGTAATCTCTGTCAATATCTGTGTGCGTCTTTTTATAATCATTTTTATTAAAATATGAGCCACTCACTTTTTATTAATCTAGCCTTGTACAAATTTTCAAAGGAGCCTGCAGCCTGCCTCTGCTATAGAAGAATCATACTTACTCACTCTTTGTCACTCTGGTCCTGTCTTCTTTGTCCAGTGTGTCTATCTTTTTGTCTGTTGCTTGTTTAATTCGTCCCCGATACGGGCATGATCTTTTGCTCAGCTGCAGCCAATAACTGGCTTCAGCAGTGATTTGTCTCTTAGGCTGTTTTCGCATCACGTTTTCCTCATATGTTTTAACATATCCAAAAAAATGTATATGTTAACGGATGCCTCCTTAGACTGATAGACTGATGCCGTACAGAGGCACCCATCACTATAGAGTTCCATTGTAAAAAAAAAAAAAGGTATACAGTGGGGAAAAAAGAATTTAATGAGAGAGCTTCTTAAAGAAAAGCTAAGGCTACTTTCACACCAACGTTTTTGCAGGATCCGTCATGGATCTGCAAAAACGCTTTCAAGACTGATCAGTTTTGTCCTAATGCATTCTGAATGGAAAAGGATCCGTTCAGAATGCATCAGTTTTACTTCAGTTCAGTCACCATTCCGTTTTGCTGGCGGACACTAAAATGCTACTTGCTGTGTTTTGGTGTCCGCATGACGAAGCTGATCCAAACGGATCCGTCATGACTCATAATGTAAGTCAATGGGGACGGATCCGTTTTCTCAGACACAATAGAAAACTTTCAATGGAGTTCATGACGGCTCCAACGGATAATACAAGCGTATCCGATCAGAACGGATGCAGACGGTTGTATTATCGTGACTACCATGACGGATCCAGCAAAAACGCTGTGTGAAAGTAGCCTAACAGGCCTGTGAGAGACAGAATTCTTGCTGGTTGGTAGGTGATCAAATACTTTTTTCATGCGATAAAATGCAGATTAATTAAAAATCATACAATGTGATTTTCTGGATTTTTTTTTTAGATTCTGTCCCTCACAGTTGAAGTGTACCTACGATAAAAATTACACACCTCTCCATCCTTTGCAGGTGGGAAAACTTGCAAAATTGCCAATGTATCAAATACTTATTTTCCCCACTGTACGTTAACCTGCAAAGTCCTGCATTTTTACAATAGAACTCTATGGTGACTTTATGACAAAAAAACACAGCTGAAGCCAGTTTTTGGCTGCAACAAAGCAGATGATCATGCTGAGGAGGAAGTAAACAAGCCACGAACCAGAAGATGGACACACGGTAGAAAGAACATAGGACCAGAGCAACAGGGAGCAGGTAAGTATGACTCTTTCCATGGTGGAGGCATGCTACAGGCTCCTGTGAAAAGTTATCATATTTTTCAGACTATAAGACGCACCTAGAATTTGGAGGACGAAAATAGGAATAATTATTTTCGATCAGACCTCAGCAGACCCCCAAATCAGACCCCCATTCTTCATCAGATCTCAGATCAGACCCTCATCAGACCCCCAAGCTCCATCAGCCTCAGTCAGACCCCTCAACCTCAATCAGTCTCAGATCAGACCTCCCCCAGCCTCCCATCAGATCCCCAGCCTCCATAAGCCTCAGACCAGACCCCCCAGCCTCCCATCAGATCCCCAGCCTCCATAAGCCTCAGATCAGCCCCCCAACAGACTAAGATCAGACTCCCAATCAGCCTCATATGGTACCCCACAGCCCTTGTCAGCCTCAGATCAGTCCCCATCAGACAGATCAGACCCTCAATCAGACCCTATGAGCCTCTGATCAAACCCTTCCCCCCCAGTCCCACTCAGCCTCAGATCACAGTCCCTAGTGGTCAGGACACCTCAGCGGGACACAGAAGAGGGCCAGGGAAGGTGAATACAGCCAGCACAGCGCTGGCCTCACCTCCCTGTGCCTCCGGCATGCTACTGACAACTTCCATAATGGAATACATGCACAGAACTACAAGTAACAGCACACTGCTTAATGCACATAATTAAACAGTGAATTCATGAAAAGAAAGAAAACTGCATTGTTGCTATACTTACTGTAAGAAAAAGTAGAAGCTCTTTGCACATATTATTGATCAAAAATATGTCAGGGCCCATCTACCCGCGACAAGGTGGCTTCAAACAGACGGGACCTACTCTAACACAAAACTTAGTATGCCCCCCCCCCCCCCCGCTCCACACAGTTTCCCAGTATGCATGCATCAAAAACTCCTAAGCAATCTGGAACCCATAGCGTGACTCCTCAGATTTCACATGAATTTCTTTTTTTCTTTATAAAGTGGAAGAAATTTTTAATAAAAAAATTGTTATAACAAAGTTGCCCTCTAACTCACCCATTTTATCTGGCTTCTATTTAAAAAAAAGTGGAACAAGTGCTTCATAAATATGGCGCTCATTCTTAACACTACTGACAACTGACATAAATACACTGATACATCTCCCCCGTAAAGATCATATAAAACATGATAAAACAGTCTACCTGCAGCTACCACTAGGGGGTAAATATTTTTTTTTGCACTGGGCTCCCCTAGTGGTGGCTGCTGAATATGCAGTGAATCTATGTCAGGAACAGGAGGAGCAGAGCAGGAGAGCAACACAGACTGTTAACAGCACTAGATTTTTTCATATTCCGTTTCTTTTCTGAGATTGTTAAATGTCCTGGACAGCCCCTTTAAGACAGTAAGTTACTGTGATATCACAACTGTTCTGTCAGGTGACCAGCTGTGATGTCACAAGTGAGTTCTAGTCAGGTAACTGCTGTGACATTACAACTGTTTCAGTCAGCTAACAGAGTGGGTGGTAGTCAGCTGTTGTGACATCACAAGCGGGTTACAGACAGAAAACATGCTGTGACATCATTACTCTCAGTAGTGGACATACCACATGTACTATCAAATTAACAGTTGGAAGTCAAAAACTCTACATTCTGCTCCTGCACAGGGCGGTCTGCTGCGGGAGTCCACTTCTGGGTCATTACCCAGGTGTGACAGGACCTCTGGGATAAATACATAAATGTATGCAGTCTTTACTCAATTTTATATACATTATGTTGCTTTAACCCTTTTCAGTACCGGAGGTTTTTTCGGTTTTGCGTTTTCATTTTTCTTCCCTATTTTCCGTGAGCCATAACTTTTTTTCTATTTTGTTTAGCAGTATTAGTTGCCGTGATCTCACGTGACCACGGCATCTAATTCCTTTAGTTACCGATCGTCTATATCGGTAAGTAGGGGCAAGTCTCTGCTGTTTAAAACAGCAGAGACTTGCCGGCCACGACGCCCGCCGCACGTGCCGCCGCGAGTGTAAGGGTTAAAGGATTTCTAACTTCATGTTTTCTGACTACTTAAAGGGAACCTGTCATCACCTTTATGCTACCCATACTAACGGCAGAATACAGTATAGACAGGTAAGTTGATTTCAGCGGTCTGTCATTTATAAGTTAAAAGTAAGTGGTTGCCGAGAACCAACATCACAAACATTGCAGACTGGGCCTGGAAAAGAGTCAAATCTTCATGAGAAGAGTCCTGGTTATTCATGAATTCCTGCTCTCCCTGCCCTCCTGCTGATGACTGACAGTCTTCTACTTAGTTTTCTCTCTTTCTCTCTAGGAGAGAACTGCCAGTCATCAGCAGATGGACGAGAGAGCAGGAGATTAGGAATAACCCTGACTCTTCTCAGGTAGATTTGACTCTTTTCAAGGCCTGGGCTGCAATGATTATGATGCTGGTTCTCGGCAACCACTTACTTTTAGCTCATGAGTGACACATCGCTGAAATCAGCATTTCTGTCACTATTTTACACTGCCCTCAGTGAGGGCAGCATAAAGTTGATGACAGGTTCCCTTTAAAGGGGTATTCTCATCACAGACAATGGGGTCATATCGCTAGGATATGCCCCCATTGTCTGATAGGTGCGGGTCCCACCTCTGGGACCCGGACCTACAAGGAGAATGGAGCGGGGAGCTCTGTGCCTGGTGGACCCTGGATTTCCCGGCATCCAGCCACTACCAAGCACTGCCCCCCGCTGCTGCCATAGAAGTGAAGGAGAGCGCACTGCGCATGCGTGGCCCCTGCTCCCATTCATTCCTATGGGGCAGACGGAAATAGCCGAGCCGGCGCTCGGCTATTTTTGGCAGCCCCATTGAAATGAATGGAGGGCGGCTGCGCATTCATTTCCCCGCTCTGTTCTCAATATAGGTGCAGATCCCAGCGGTGGGAGCTAGCAATATGCCCCCATTGTCTATGATGGGACAACCCCTTTAATTTCCAACTACACAATCCCTGACTACATGATCTCTAATTAGATGATCTCTGACTACATGATTCCTGTCTACATGATTCCTGATTACATGAGTTCTGTTATGTTGGTGGTTGATGACCATCGTTGCCCCACTACTTTGGGTGGGCATGGACGCTGCTACTCTCACCCTGTGTCTGTTGCAGTTCTCCAGCAGTGGCCCCGGGTGTTGGGGTCCTATGCGTCTACTAGAAACATTCTTCACTGAACCTCACCTCCTTATGTGTAAGCAAGTGTTAACCCTTCCCTGTGTGCAGCTGCTAGGCTGTTTCCAATTATTCATCAGCTTCTGCTATATATTCTGTGCTGTTTATCTCATTCCTTCTCTGATTCCTAGCTTGCTAGTTCCTTGCCAGGGTGTTGTCTGCCTGTGTACTGATCTCTGCCCAATTACTGCATTTGGACTCTCCGCTGCCTGACCTGTGTATATTCACATGAATTCTGCCTGCCCTGACCACAATTTTTGCCTGATCCCTCTGTGTTCACAATCGATGTCTCTGCGCCCCATGGGTCAGCTGTCATCCACTCCGAGACTACTCCAAGAGGTTGTGTCCTTGTGGCTAGCCTGCAATAGAGGTTTAAGGGTGAATACCAGGGGACTGCCAGGATAACACCCTTAGGTTTAGCCCAAAGTCAAATTGGTTGGTTGACACAGTGGTTCCATACCCACTGCCATAACACACTCTTAGTACATTATCTCTCTGACTACATGATACCTGACTACAATGATCTCTGATTATATCATCTCTGACTACACGATCCCTGACTATGTGATCTCTGACTACCTGTTAGCTGACTAAATGATCTCTGACTGTATGATCACTGACTACATGATACTTGACTAAAATGATCTAATTACATCATCTCTGACTACATGAGCCATCACTACATGATCTCTGACTACATGATCTCTGACTACATGTTAGCTGACTACATGATCTCTGACTACATGATCTCTGATTACATTATCTCTGACTTATATGATCCCTGACTACGTGATCTCTGACTACATGTCAGCTGACTATGATCCATAACTACATCATACTTGGCTAAAATGATCTCTGATTACATCATCTCTGACTACATGATACCTAAATACATGATCTCTGATTATATAATCCCTGACTTACATGATCCATGACTACGTGATCTCTAACTTTACGATCTCTAACTACATGGTCCCAGACTAAAATTATCTCTGATTACATCATCCCTGACTACATACCTCCCAACTTTTTGGACGGTCAAAGAGGGACATTTATGGTTTATTGTGTGAAAGACCAACTTTTCCTGCATATTGGTATACTTCAATAGTTTTTTTTTTACACAATAGCGCAAACATTATTTGAATATAAAATTTCTAAAATCCAAATTGCAACAAATAATGAAATAATATGCACGGTGGGTTTTAATATATAGATAGGAACCAGGGAAACACACTCTGGATCAATCTTGTAAATTAAATAATGAAAATCTATACCTCAGACCTTAAAGGGAGTCTGTCACCTTATTTTCACCTATATAACTAACAGCAGTGCCCCACAGAAGATTGCAGACACATCCCAGACATACCTGTGTGCACTGTGTGTCTGTATTACATGTCACATCCCAGACATACCTGTGTGCACTGTGTGTGTGTGTATTACATGTCACATCCCAGACATACCTGTGTGCACTGTGTGTGTGTATTACATGTCACATCCCAGACATACCTGTGTGCACTGTGTGTGTGTATTACATGTCACATCCCAGACATACCTGTGTGCAATGTGTGTGTGTATTACATGTCACATCCCAGACATACCTGTGTGCAATGTGTGTGTGTATTATATGTCACATCCCAGACATACCTGTGTGCACTGTGTGTGTGTATTACATGTCATATCCCAGACATACCTGTGTGCACTGTGTGTCTGTATTACATGTCACATCCCAGACATACCTGTGTGCACTGTGTGTCTGTATTACATGTCACATCCCAGACATTCCTGTGTGCACTGTGTGTGTGTATTACATGTCACATCCCAGACATATCTGTGTGCACTGTGTGTGTATTACATGTCACATCCCAGACATATACTTGTGTGCACTGTGTGTCTGTATTACATGTCACATCCCAGACATACCTGTGTGCACTGTGTGTATTACATGTCACATCCCAGACATACCTGTGTGCACTGTGTGTGTATTACATGTCACATCCCAGACATACCTGTGTGCACTGTGTGTGTGTGTATTACATGTCACATCCCAGACATACCTGTGTGCACTGTGTGTCTGTATTACATGTCACATCCCAGACATACCTGTGTGCACTGTGTGTCTGTATTACATGTCACATCCCAGACATACCTGTGTGCACTGTGTGTCTGTATTACATGTCACATCCCAGACATACCTGTGTGCACTGTGTGTCTGTATTACATGTCACATCCCAGACATACCTGTGTGCACTGTGTGTCTGTATTACATGTCACCTCCCAGACATACCTGTGTGCACTGTGTGTCTGTATTACATGTCACCTCCCAGACATACCTGTGGTGCACTGTGTGTCTGTATTACATGTCACATCCAGACATACCTGTGTGCACTGTGTGTCTGTATTCATGTTACATCCCAGACATACCTGTGTGCACTGTGTGTGTGTATTACATGTCAATCCCAGACTTACCTGTGTGCACTGTGTGTCTGTATTACATGTCACATCCCAGACATGCCTGTGTGCACTGTGTGTGTGTATTACATGTCACATCCAGACTTACACCTGTGTGCACTGTGTGTCTGTATTACATGTCACATCCCAGAGCTTACCTGTGTGGCACTGTGTGTCTGTATTACATGTCACATCCCAGACATACCTGTGTGCACTGTGTGTCTGTATTACATGTCACATCCCAGACATACCTGTGTGCACTGTGTGTGTATTACATGTCACATCCCAGACATACCTGTGTGCACTGTGTGTGTATTATACAAGGGTCCACATCCCAGACATACCTGTGTGCACTGTGTGTCTGTATTACGTCACATCCCAGACATACCTGTGTGCACTGTGTGTCTGTATTACATGTCACATCCCAGACATTGCCTGTGTGCACTGTGTGTGTGTATTACATGTCACATCCCAGACTTACCTGTGTGCACTGTGTGTCTGTATTACATGTCACATCCCAGACATACCTGTGTGCACTGTTTGTCTGTATTACATGTCACATCCCAGAACATACCTGTGTGCACTGTGTGTGTATTACATGTCACATCCAGACATACTGTGTGCACTGTGTGTGTGTATTACATGTCACATCCCAGACATACCTGTGTGCACTGTGTGTCTGTATTACATATCACATCCCAGACATACCTGTGTGCACTGTGTGTCTGTATTACATGTCCAGGAAAAGCACTTTTATTCTGCTGGAAAACAGCTCCCAAGTGCTCAGCTGAAAGTGAAACTAAAAACAGCTTTCTCTCCTGACTCGATTTCTAACAGCTATATCTTCTGATATACTGGATATAATGCTTTGATTTTGGTGTCATTTCAAAGCTTGGAATGCCAGCTTTCATATAAGATCAGAACCAATCCCAAGATATGATCAGCTAAAGCAGCCCTCCCATCTTCAGCCTGGTTTGCTGTGGGCACTTGCAGCAGCAGAGCTGGGCACTTGGGAGCTGTTTTCCTGCAGAATAAAAGTACTTTCCTGGACATGTAATACAGACACACAGTGCACACAGGTATGTCCGGGATGTGACATGTAATACAGACACACAGTGCACACAGGTATGTCTAGGATGTGACATGTAATACAGACACACAGTGCACACAGGTCATGGTCTGGGATGTTGAACATGTAATACAGACACACAGTGCACACAGGTATGTCTGGGATTTGTCTGCAATCTTCTGTGGGGCAGTGCTCTTAGTTTGTATTGGTGAAAAACAGGTGAAAGATTCCCTTTAAAGAGGGATATTTACGGAGCAAAGAGGTACAGAGGGACTTGGGTCAAAAAGAGGGACACTTGGGAGGTCTGTGACTAGGTGATCTCTAATTACATGAAATATGCAGTTCACTTCTGGGCACCAATTCATAGAAATCTTAGATAATGTAGCACTTGGAAAAATTGCAAATCTCTATATTTCAATTCCTCTTGATAAAATAAACATCCATATAACAATTTTATCGGCAGCCCCCATGGGAATTAGCCTACATGCTCCAAACACTATCCGTGTCCTTACTCATGGCTGCTGATAATAGCGATTACTTCCTATAAATACCCAACTGCCAAACGCCACCCTCATTAACCCTTCATGGTGTACATAGTAACAACTTCCACTACTGACACATCACATGAGACTTATCATAGCAGGTTTTCGTTACAATTGTGACCTGATAGTGGAATAGCTTCAAAACAATGGTTAATAATCACTAAGTACATTGTAATATTACAATCTGTTACATAGACACACAACTCTCAACCCCAGTGACAAGTATGTAATATACAGTAGTTACATCAGACAACTTGAAGGTAAAAAAACATTAGTGTGAACTGTAATATGTACTAGTATTTTTAAAAAAAACAATAAATACCATAATAGTATTGGTATCTAACTCTTAATCCATGTTAATAAAGGGTTTGTCCGCTCATCCTACATTGAGGACCTCAGGGTTGGTTTTTATTCTGTTCCACTATCAGGTTATAATTGTAACGAAAACCTGCTGTGATAAGTCTAATGTTGATGTGAGTAGTTGAAGTTGTTACCATGTACACCATGAAGGGTTAATGAGGGTGGTGTATTTATAGGAAGTAAGACTATTATCAGCAGCCAGTAAGGACGCGGATAGTGTTTGGAGCATGTAGGCTAATTCCCATGGGCTGCCTATACAATTGCTATATGGATGTTTATTTTATCAAGATAAAATAAAGAGAAGATTTTGCCAAGTGCTGGATCATTTTACTACATTGTCCAAGTGAGTGCCGCAGGTCTGGAGAGGTCTGTGCACTGGGAAGACGCACTGTACTTACGATACCGGTGAGCCGGTGTTTGCTGTTCATAGAAAGGATGCCCTGGAGCTGGAAAAAGTACAAAGAAGAGCGACTAAACTGATAAGGGGCATGGAGGGTCTTAGTTATAAGGAAAGATTAAAGGGGTTTTCTGAGATCTTAATACTGATCGGTGGGGGTCTGACATCCGGGACCCCTGCCAATCAGCTGTTTGAGAATGTAGCGGCGCTCCTGTGTGTGCCAGTTCTTTCTTTGCTTACCAAGAACAACGCTGAACATTGTATAGCAGCTGTGCTTGCTTTCGCAGCTCAGGCCTATTCACTTCTATGGGGCTGAACTGCTCCTAAGCCACGTTACCGATGAATGTGTTGTCACTCGGCGTGGGGAAAGCAAGTGGAGAAAAGCCGGCGTAGGTGCTACTGCGAACGTCGCTGCCTTCTCAAACAGCTGATCGTCAGGGATCCCAGGTGTCAGACCCCCACTGATCAGATACAGATGACCTGTCCTGATTATAGGCCATCAGTATTAACATCCTGGAAAACCCCTTTAAAAGAATTAAAGGGGTTGTCTCACTTCAGCAAATGGTATTTATCATGTAGAGAAAGTTAATACACTTACCAATATAATGTTATTATTGATGTTGCTTCCTTTGCTGGCTGGATTAATTTTTCCATCACATTATACAGTCATGGCCAAAAGTTTTGAGAATGACACAAATATTATATTTTCACATGATCTGCTGCCCTCTGGTTTTTATGTGTGTTTGTCAGATGTTTTTATCACATACAGAAATATAATTGCAATCATATTATGAGTAACAAAAGCTTATATTGACAGTTAGAATGAGTTAATGCAGCAAGTCAATATTTGCAGTGTTGACCCTTCTTCTTCAGGACCTCTGCAATTCTCCCTGGCATGCTCTCAATCAATTTCTGGACCAAATCCTGACTGATAGCAGTCCATTCTTGCACAATCAATGCTTGCATTTTGTCAGAATTTGTAGGTTTTTGTTTGTCCACCCGTCTCTTGATGATTGATCACAAGTTCTCAATGGGATTAAGATCTGGGGAGTTTCCAGGCCATGGACCCAAAATCCCTATGTTTTGTTCCCTGAGCCATTTAGTTATCACCTTTGCTTTATGGCAAGGTGCTCCATCATGCTGGAAAAGGCATTGTTGATCGCCAAACTGCTCTTGGACGGTTGGGAGAAGTTGCTCTCGGAGGACATTCTGGTACCATTCTTTATTCATGGCTGTGTTTTTAGGCAAGACTGTGAGAGAGCCGATTCCCTTGGCTGAGAAGCAAACCCCACACATGAAATGGTTTCAGGATGCTTTACAGTTGGCATGAGACAAGACTGGTGGTAGCGCTCACCTTGTCTTCTCCGAATAAGCTGTTTTCCAGATGTCCCAAACAATCGAAAAGGGGATTCATCAGAGAAAATGACTTTACCCCAGTCCTCAGCAGTCCACTCCCTGTACCTTTTGCAGAATATCAGTCTGCCCTGATGTTTTTTCTGGAGAGAAGTTGCTTCTTTGCTGCCCTCCTTGAGACCAGGCCTTGCTCCAAGAGTCTCCGCCTCACAGTGCGTGCAGATGCACTCACACCTGCCTGCTGCCATTCCTGAGCAAGCTCTGCACTGCTGGTAGCCCGATCCCGCAGCTGAAACACTTTTAAGAGATGGTCCTGGCGCTTGCTGGTCTTTCTTGGGCGCCCTGGAGCCTTTTTGGCAACAATGGAACCTCTCTCCTTGAAGTTCTTGATGATGCGATAGATTGTTGATTGAGGTGCAATCTTTCTAGCTGCGATACTCTTCCCTGTTAGGCCATTTTTGTGCAGTGCAATGATGACTGCATGTGTTTCTTTAGAGATAACCATGGTTAATAGAAGAGAAACAATGATGCCAAGCACCAGCCTCCTTTTAAAGTGTCCAGTGGTGTCATTCTTACTTAATCATGACAGATTGATCTCCAGCCCTGTCCTCATCAACACCCACACCTGTGTTAATGGAGCAATCACTGAAACGATGTTAGCTGGTCCTTTTAAGGCAGGGCTTCAATGATGTTGAAATGTGTTTTGGGGGATAAAGTTCATTTTCTAGGCAAATATTGACTTTGCAAGTAATTGCTGTTAAGCTGATCACTCTTTATAACATTCTGGAGTATATGCAAATTGCCATTATAAAAACTGAAGCAGTAGACTGTAAAAATTAATATTTGTATCATTCTCAAAACTTTTAGCCATGACTGTACACCTCGTATGCACGCTGCACCATATTAGGTACCCTAATAATCCAATCTGTGTTATGTCTGTTGACCATCTAAAGGTGCAAAAACACGCTGTAAGCCTGCAAAAGTAAAAAAACTACTGTCATTCTTGTGAACTTCCTTTATCCCCTTAGTGACCACTAATGCACCTTTTTACGGCAGTCACTATGGGGCCTTAGGCTGGACCACCACCTTTTCATGGCGGCCTGGTCTAAGTACTGCCCGGGTCACCCGTGGAGCGGAGACAGAGTGCTCGGCTCTCACATGAGAAACGAGCTCCTGCTCTAACAGCCCAGAATGGCAGGCGCGCTGTTTTGGACTGTTTAACCCCTTACACGCTGCGGACAATGGTGCCTGCTGCATATAAGCAGTGACAGAGGGAGCGGACTCCTTCTGTCTTCCATTGGCACCCTGTAAATGCAGTCATGGGGTGTATGTATAGGCTGGCTGGAACCTGTGGTAGGCCCCAAGCCTGCCATGAGTGTTCTCCAGCATGCTGCAGCTCTCTGGCGAACCCTGCTGGTCAGTGTCAGTATAGCACTGACATTAAAATGCAATGCACTATAGGGATAGTGCATTGTATTTTAGAAGCAATCAAAAGATTACCTGTTATATTAATGGTTAAAAAAAAATCCAATAAAAAAATACACTTGTTTCCATTAAAAAAAATTGCAAAAATAAATTCTCCCCACATGTTTAGCATTGCCACATCCATAACAACCAACACTACTTTTGGGGCAAAACCCCCTTCTCTATGATTGCTGGGGTCCCAATTTAATGTTGACATCTATTTAATGATGACATCTCAATGAGAAAATTGACACATGCACCTTTGATGAATCAAATTCTCTCTCTCCTTTATTCTACATACGTATACATCTTATAACACTACAGATAATCATAGACAAATCTGGCCCACCACCAAGGGGGTGGAAATCAAAACTAATGATTTGATTGGTTATTCATAAAAGGTAATATTTCTACTCTATACTAACAAGGTTCTACTAATTAAAAAGTTTCTTATCTCAGAGCTGACATTCTTCAATAGTACATCCTGAAACTAAGAAACCAAAACATAACTCTCCTGGACATCAAACTCTGATAAGAGGGGATGAGAAAACGAGGGGGAGCTAAGGGGGAGCAAGAAAGCGAGTGAGCTGCTTACTTTGGCCTTGTAGCTATCTTATACACAGAAAACTCCCCACAGCCTCACACCTGGCTCAATAATTTTCCACATATGCATAAGATGGAGGACATAGTGTATACAAAATGGATTCTCATCCCTCACACTACATAAATATCATGCAAATTATCCTCTATGGTGAATATTGTAAAAAAAAAATGCCAGAATTGATAATTTATTCTTAGTCGCCACCGAAAAAACTTAATAAGAAGAGATATAAGTGTTATATACCCCAAAATGAAAACTACAAGTCATCCCACAAAAATCAAGCCCTCACACCACACAACCCCATAGAAAGAAAAATAGAAAAGTTATGGTTCTTGGGATGCGGTGATGCAAAAAGATCCTTACCATCAAGCAGTGTGGTGATTACTCGATAGCCATGTATTTAGACCCTCGCTGTCAAAGCAAAATGGGGAAATGTCGACCTTTTGCCCAAAGAGAGGCCAAATTACGTTTTTACAAGGAAGCACGTTTTAGACGCCAGTCTTAATAAAGCCCTATAGATAGCGGTGGATTGTCGAAGTTATGAAGAGGCGAAGGCCTCTCCATAAGGCTTCATTCACAAGTCCCTATGTTTTAATCTGCATCCATTCCGCAAATTTGCAGAACGTAATGCAGAACCATTCATTTCAATGGCTCCGCAAAAAATGTGGACAGCACTCCGTGTGCTGTCCATATCCGTTGTTTGGTTCCGTTATGCGGATCCGCATATAAGATAGAGTTTGTCCGCATTATGCGGTCCGTGGTCCCATTGTAGTCAATGGGTCTGCAAAGAATGCGGATGATATGCGGAATGCATCAATATGTCATCCGCATGTCATCCGCAATTGCGGATCCGTTTCCAGGAAATAGAAATACCCTACCAACATATATTCCTCCTTCCGTTTTTTTTGCGGAAAAATGGAACGGATGCGGATGTACAATTGGTAAAATCGGAAGGTTTTTGCGGATCCGCAAAAAACGGACCATAAATCTGGAAAAGAAAAATACGGACGTGTGAATGGAGCCTTACTTCAGTGGATCCTCCGCCACTTCTACCTCTGAAACAGACGTAGAAAATGTAAAATGAGACAGGCCTACTCAGCTTGCAGAAGCTTTTGGCGAGCAGACGCCTGCCACCTGCATGTCTGATCGGGAGGCCCCTCTCCACCCCCTGCAGAGTCACCCACCTCTCGCCCTCTCTGCTACCACAAGCAACAGAAGCCACTGCTGCAGCAGCATCCAGTTCAGTCTCCTCAACATGATGGCAATATTTTTTGTGTGCCGTGCCAGGTTGACAAAAATGGAGACCTCCCGTCCCAACACCCTGGTCCAGTCCTACCTCTGGCCTTTCCAGGGTGCATACTGTCCCAAGCTCTCTCTGTTCTTTCTTGCTCAGCCTCCATTGTTTTCACCATGGCAAGAGGTGTTGTGACAACCAAGAGGACAGTTGTCCTTCACCAGTGTATAAAACATCACTTTTGTTAAAATGAATGAGTTATGTATACGTGAGGATTTCCATACTCCTCTGGCTGAGGCCGATGAATAGATCTGCCCTGGCTGATGGTGCCTCATCATGCCACTCCTACTGTCTGCCTGCCCATCATATTCCATACCGTATGGCTGCTTCTGCTGCCGCTATGATGCCACTGCCATCCTCTGCCTGCCTACCATCATGTTCCATACCATACGGCTGCTGCCGCCATCATGCCATTGCCGCTGTCTTCCTGCCTACCATCGTGTTCTGTAACATATGACTGCTGCTGCCGCCACCACCGCAGCTGCTGTTCCCTGATGCTAATCACCCTACTGCCACTTCTATTACTTCTACTACTGCTATCATTATGGCTACTACTACTCTACTACCCCTGAACAGCCACAGATATCTACTGCCTTGTATGTTCCATGATATGCTGCTTCTGTTGCCACTTCTGTTGCGGCCACGTGCACCCTTTCCACATCCACACTGCACTGCTTCTGCTCCCAATTAAAAGGAATCATTTTTCCAGGTTCTTCGGACAATTAACACTTGTGGGGGTATAAATAAGGGCAGGCATTTTACCCCCATTAACGCATAATTTTTAGACACTTGGAGGAACTTCGATTCATGTAGAATCGATTCACTTATGCATGAAACTTTTTGAAAAATGTGCTAAATTGGAGACAAAATGAAATGTTAAGACGTTCGCTCATCTCCAGATATCCCTTAAATTTCAGTGGATTAACAAACTCCAGGTTTGTATGAGTTAACACGACAAGGGCACTCTGTCAGAAAAGAGAAGTGAAACTTGGAATAATGCAGAAGTGCTGTTCATGAGGAGCATGAACACAAGGTCAGTGCTGCCAGACAATGGCTGAGCCCAGGATACACGTGGACTGTTCCCCCTGCAAAGTGCAAGCAACTCCCTTGAGGATGAGCACTCTCTCTGTAGAATCTGATGGCTGCCATGTGAAGCAGTAGAGGATGCTGTAACTCACAGTGCACACAGCAGACAAAAAGCCTCTTTACTTGGGCTGATTATCAGCAGTCTGTGTAAGGGTACCGACCATATGGCGCGGTCGTGTCGCAGTTCAATCCCACGGCCGTACAGGTTGCAGCCGGCTCTTCCTAAACTGAAGAGACCGCACTGTTTACTCGATCTGCATTGTGAATGGCCGTGCAACACCTTCAATATCGCGCGGCAATTAACAATGCAGACCAACTAAAAAGTGTGGCCTTCAAGAGCCAGCTGCTACCTAGGGTGGCCAGACGTCCGGTTTTAGGCCGGACAGTCCAGTTTTTAGACTCCTGGTCCTCCGTCCGGTGCAAGGCCAGGACGGACGGCCAGAAGTCCTCCTTTTTTATAGTTAAGTCGGGACTCACATCGGGATGTTGCTTTAAATCTCCATAACAGGGAGCAGGACCTGGCAGCACGTCTGGAGCGCTGTATGACGTGATGTCACAACGTCATCAGCGCTTCTGCATGAGAGCCGACGTGCCGCCCAAGCCAACTGCAGCAGGTGGGAACTGAGTGTGCAGATACTACTGTGTGGAGGTTCTCCTCCCTGGGCTATGACTTCATCCTCAGCCCTGGAGCTCCCCATCGGACCCAGCATGGCTTCATCCTCTCCCCACTGGAAAATAAATATTTACCTATATTTGCGGTAAGAGGGCCGGGGAAGGTGTGATAGGTGACGGTGTACCAGCTCCCCCTGCCCTTTGTGCTGTACAATCCAGGCTCACACAGAGGCATGGGGAGCAGGGTCTGCTCAGTGCTTTATGTCCATCATGTGCTGCTTTCACAGGTGTGCTATCCCCAGGGTAACATCAACTCTGTAATGTAAGGTAACCCCTTCCATAATGTATGAACTACCCCTCCCCCACATGGCATAAGAAGCCCCTGAGTTTATTTCTGCCGGAGGTTCCTCATCCTTGTGTTTAAATGACTGTGGTGATATATTTATTCGAAATTAATATTTAAGTATTTTCATTTTCTTAATTCCCGGAGAACCCCTTTAAGGTTTTCCTCTGTTTTTTTTTTTTTTTTTGCTGGGCACTTGCTGGGAGAGGGGCGTGGTTTAGCAGGTTGGGGGTGTGGCCTAGAATGTCCTCCTTTTTGGGATGAAGCAGGTGGCCACCCTACTGCTACCGTACGGCCAAGTGCAACTTGATTGCAATACGGCTGCCTGATCGTACTCTAAAGATGCTGCCAGTCCCCCACGAATGAGCAAATGCAGCAAAACATCAAAATAATTGTTTCTGGGCAGCAGAACAGGGATGTGTAAACAGTAGAGTGTGACATCACTGTGTGTATTATCCCTGTACTGTGACATCACTGTGTTTATTATCCCTGTACGGTGACATCACTGTGTTTATTATCTCTGTACTGTGACATCACTGTGTGTATTATCCCTGGACTTTGACATCACTGTGTTTATTATCTCTGTACTGTGACATCACTGTGTTTATTATCCCTGGACTGTGACATCACTGTGTGTATTATCCCTGTACTGTGACATCACTGTGTTTATTATCCCTGTACGGTGACATCACTGTGTTTATTATCTCTGTACTGTGACATCACTGTGTGTATTATCCCTGGACTTTGACATCACTGTGTTTATTATCCCTGTACTGTGACATCAATGTGTTAATATCCCTGTACTGTGACATCACTGTGTTTGTTATCCCTGTACTGTGACATCACTGTGTTTATTATCCCTGTACAGTGACATCGCTGTGTTTATTATCCCTGTACGGTGACATCACTGTGTTTATTATCCCTGTACAGTGACATCACTGTGTTTATTATCCCTGTACAGTGACATCACTGTGTTTATTATCCCTGTACAGTGACATCGTTGTGTGTATTATCCCAGTGCAGGAAGAGGTAAGTGGTCTGTGTTTGTGTGTTTGTTTTCTATTTTTCAGGGTCGTGAATGCAGAGGACTAAGTCGGATTCGGTGGACTACGTTGGACCAGCTTTTTTTTTTTTTTTTTTTTTTTTAATAAAATGGTCAAACAGGGTTCTGGGGGAGTGTTTATTTCAATAAAATGTTTTATACTTGTGTGTGTGTATTTTAACCGTGTCTCTTCCCACCCTGGTAGTGCCAGGCTGCCGCTGCTGGTTGTATCTGGCTGGCGAAGGAAAAAAGGGGGGGACCCCACGCCATTTTTTTAAAAAATTATTTTTGTAAAAAAATGGCGTGGGGTCCCCCCTTTTTTTCCTTTGCCAGCCAGATACAACCAGCAGCGGCAGCCTGGCACTACCAGGGTGGAAAGGGGCACGGTTATTGGCCCTTCCCAGCCTAATGGTACCAGCCTACAGCCGCCCCAGAGCCAGACCCTCAATTTAGAAGGTCCGGTCCTGCGGGTACCCGGCTCTTCCCGGCACCCCTGGTGGCGGTGGGTGCCAAGGTAATAGATGTTGAGGTTAGTGTTGGCCTGCCATACCGGCAAGCACTAAGCCCAGTATTAGTAATCAGGGCCGTCTGTAGATAGCCATAATTACTAAAACTGTAGTATTGTAAAAAAAACACACACACAAGTATAAAACATTTTATTGAAATAAACACTCCCCCAGACCCCTGTTTGACCATTTTATTAAAAAAAAAAAAAGCTGGTCCGACGCAGTCCACCGAATCCGACGTAGTCCTCTGCATTCACGACCCTGAAAAATAGAAAACAAACACACAAACACAGACCACTTACCTCTTCCTGCACTGGGATAATACACACAGCGATGTCACTGTACAGGGATAATAAACACAGTGATGTTCACTGTACAGGGATAATAAACACAGTAATGTCACCATACAGGGGATAATAAACACAGTGATGTCACCTTACAGGGATAATAAACAACTGTGATGTCACAGTACAGAGATAATAAACACAGTGATGTCACCGACCGTACAGGGATAATAAACACAGTGATGTCACAGTACAGAGATAATAAACTACAGTGATGTCACCGACCGTACAGGGATAATAAACACTGTGATGTCACAGTACAGAGATAATAAACACAGTGATGTCACCGACCGTACAGGGATAATAAACACAGCAATGTCACAGTCCAGAAGATAATAAACACAGTGATGTCACAGTACAGAGATAATAAACACAATGATGTCACAGTACAGAGATAATAACGCAGTGATGTCACCAGTACAGAGATAATAAACACAGTGATGTCACTGTATGACAGGTGATACAGGATAATAAAACAGTGCATGTCACAGTACAGAGATAATAAACACAGTGATGTCAATAGTACAGGGATAATAAACGCCAGTGATGTCACAGTACAGGATAATAAAACACAGTGATGTCACAGTACAGAGATAATAACACAGTGATGTCACATACAGAGATAATAAACACAGTGATGTCACAGTCAGGGATAATAAACGCAGTGATGTCACAGTACAGAGATAATAAACACAGTGATGTCACTGTAAAGGGATAATAAGCACAGTGATGTCACAGTACAGGGATAATAAACACAATGATGTCCCAGTACAACCTGTGCAAACAAGGCCTGGGGGGGGGCACAGATAAGGCTATCATCATGATTTAGAAAAATCATTCCCCGATGAAATGTTGCAGTTCTCAAAATTCATTCAAAGTAATGAAACTCCACCAGCACTGGAATGCCTTAAAATAATCAGAAATAACAAATTGCCTGTACTGTGACATCACTGTGTGTAGTATCCCTGTACGATGACATCACTGTGTTTATTATCCCTGTGTAGTAAGGGGACTGAGTGAGATTAGTTTATAGTGGGCGGGGTTAGGGGCGTGGCCTACTGCAGAAAAAAATTGCCGCGGCGCGCTGCACTTGCCACACAATATGTCCCTCTTTCTCTTTGCAAAGTTGGGAGGTATGCACCTTCAGCAGAAAAGTAGGGTCCAACATTAGCAGACGACCCTAGCCCTTCTTAGCCATTGAATCCATGGATGTCAATAACCAACCCTAATGCTATGGAAAGCTGCACAGTTTGTGTCACTGAACATAATGAAGGAAAACGTGACACAAGCCCGCCTGCACCAGCCAGTCCATCACGTTCTGTTCACATTCAGACCAGCGCTGCCAGTCCTCCGAGCACCAGCGTGGCGCTTGTGGTTGCGATAGCCTTTCCACTGTGCCGCCAAGTGGACTGCGGAGTTGGACCTCCGTCCTGCAGGTGGCGCTGTCCCTCCGCTTCCTCGTTTTGGATTCGTGACAAAGGGGGCGGAGCGGGGGTTTTGTGATCGGGCCCGGAGAGGGCTGCTCGACTGCCGAGCTCCGTGACGGTACCGTGTTTACAACGCTATGTGTGACGGCTTTGATAGAGCCCCGGGAGGCGGTAGAGGCAGAGGTCGCGGCGTGGGGACAGGCAGAGGACGCGGGCGAGAAGCTGACACACCGTCCGGCTTCCGGGGCCAGAACAACGGAGTGGAATCCATCACCTCAGCCCAGAGGGCGGGAGGACCCCAGCAACAAGAGCCGCTACGGCCGCCCCTCAGCAGTCCTCCCCTGGGAAGCATCACTACTGCAGGTACCCGCGCAGAGGAGCACCCTCCTGTACTACTACCACCACCATCACCATATACACGATACCACTAGCTCCATCACCTCTCCCGCTATCTAATACGGTACCACTGCCTCCATCATCCTTCCCACTGTCACATACACAATACCACTACCTCCATCATCCTTCCCACTGTCACATACACAATACCACTACCTCCATCATCCTTCCCACTGTCACATACACAATACCACTACCTCCATCATCCACTGTCACTACTGTCCCACTGTCACATCCACATACACATCATCCTTCCATGCCAACTACCTCCATCATCCTTCCCACTGTCACATACACAAGCCACTACTCCATCATCCTTCCCACTGTCACATACACCTCCAAACTGCCACTACCTCCATCATCCTTCCCACTGTCACATACACAAAGCCACTACCTCCATCATCCCTCCAAATACCTGCTGCACTGGATCATTGCCCCATAGTCCATCATATACAAGGTACCACTGCCTCAGTCATCCTTCCCACTACAGGACCACTGCCTCCATTATTTTTTTTTAGTAACCTACACACAGTACCACTACCTCCATCATCTGTTGATAAAGTATATGTAGTACCACTACCTCCATCATCTGTTGATAAGGTATACATCAACTGTCAGTGACATAAGGGGTATCCTGTAAATAGAGAGGGTGCACTGTATTTAGAGGGTTTATCCTGTATCATGGGTGCACTATATAGCGGGATGGCCTGTATACAGAGGGGTTATCCCTTACTGGGAGGCACATTACATATAGAGGGATATCCTGTATGGGGGGGTGCACTAAATAGAAGGGTGTCCTCTATATAGAGGGGTTATCCTCTATGGGAATACACTGTATTTAGGGGTAATCCTGTATGAGGGGGGGTGCACTAAATAGAGGGATGTCCTGTATATAGAGGGGTGTGCTGTATTTAGGGGGGTTATCCTGTATGAGAGGGGTGCACTAAATAGAAGGGTGTCCTGAATATAGATGGAGTACACTGTATTTAGGGGTAATCCTGTATCGTAGGTGCAGTATATAGAGGGATGTCCTGAATATAGATGGAGTACACTGTATTAGGGTAATCCTGTATCGTGGGTGCAGTATAGGGATGTCCTGAATATAGATGGAGTACACTGTATTTAGGGGTAATCCTGTATCGTGGGTGCAGTATATAGAGGGATGTCCTGAATATAGATGGAGTACACTGTATTTAGAGGAGTTATTCTGTATCGTAGGTGCACTATATAGAGGGATGTCCTGTATATAGGGGGGGCACACTGTATTTAGGGGTAATCCTGTATCGTGGGTGGTATAATAGAGGGATGTCCCTGGAATATAGTGGAGTACCTGTATTTAGAGGAGTTATTCTGTATCGTAGGTCACTGTATAGAGGGTGTCTGAATATAGATGGGTACACTGTATTTAGGGTATCCTGTATCGTGGGTGCACTGTATGAGGATGTTCTGATATAGTGGGTGCACACTGTATTTTAGAGGGGTTATCCTGTATCGTGGGTGCAGTATATAGAGGGATGTCCTGTATAACAGAGGGGTTATCCGGTACTGGGGGGTGCACTGTATTTTTCCCTTCTTGGAGGCGCCATCTGCATGTGCAGTAAGGTGTCTGTGCCCGGGCACAGTGCCGTCTCGGAGGTGTAATAAGATGGCGCAGTCCTATACAGCACCACTACCTCCATCATCTCTGTGACATATACTCGGTACTACTGCCCCTGTCACTCCAGCCCCTACCAGAAATACTCTGTAGTGCCCCCTCTGGCCATAGCAGTTGATCTTGTGCCATCTGTACTTAGTATAGAGGGTGTTTTTGGGGCCCCTGTTGATCTGCCCCCATGTTATCTCCTGGATCGGTGCTGAGCGCGTGCAGTGATTATTGAAGAGACAGAATCAGGATACTCCTCTTAAAGGGAACCTGTCGCATTCGCGAGTCCTGTGACGGAGATGAGTCCACTGCTGCTTGCGGTCCCCATCGTCCCCCGCCTCCGGACGGTGACTGACAGGTTTCTTTACTGTTGTGCATAGGAAGCAAACTTGTCACTCATTGTCCGGAGGGTGGGGACAGTGAGCATCCCTGTGCTGTGGGCTTCGGCAGGTCAGTACTGCCATCACACCAGTGAGCGTCTGTCACTATGCTATGTGAGTAAAGCATAGTGCAGCTGACGGGTGCCCTTTAAAGGGATTCTCCGCTTTTGCTATACTGATGACCCCCGATCCTCTGAATAGGTCATCATCATCTGATATTGATGACCTATTCTGAGGAGAGTACAGCAAAAGTGGAGAATCCCTTTAAGGTTGTATTCAGGAAAAAAACTGCGTACGGTTTTGGTGCAGTTGAGGTTTGTAGATATGGATTTCCTAATCCCACAGGAGTAAGCTTAGACAGGTTGTCCGGACCTGCACCACGTTTATCACAGGGGCTCCGGCTGGTTGATAAATCCCGTGCTGGGACAGACACTTTTCACTGACTATTGTGTGGGTTACTTTGGGACAGAATTTTACCCTAGAATTGTGCTTACATTTTGGTGCCTTTTAGACCCGCCTCTTGACGTGAAGCTCCACCCACTTTCCGCTAAGCCCCACCTCCTTGTTGAACATGTCGGAAAAACGCATAGAACCCCCAGAGGCACCAGATTGTGCCGTTTTGTGTGACTTTTTTAGACATATTTTTGGGGCAGATACATTAGTAAACCAGGGCCCATGTGTTCACCTGTGAGGCCGCTTTCACACGAGGGTTACAGATTCTCTCAGGGTGCGTTCAGTGAAACAGGCACCATTTCACAAGCAAGTTCAGTCGGTTTTGTGTCTGCAATTGCGTTCAGTTTTTTCCCCGCCTGGTGCAATCAGTTTTGATGCGTTTTTCACGCACAAGAAAAAAAAATGAAGTTTTAACAAACAGCATCTCCTAGCATCCAGGTCACATCCGGATACAATGCGTTTTTCCCTGAAGCCCCATTCACGTCTATGGGGCCAGGGTTGTGTGATAAACGCAGAATATAGAACTTGCTGCCATTCTCACGCAACGCAGCAATGATACGTGAAAGAAACGCTCATGTGCACAGACCCATTTAAGTGAATGGGTCAGGATCCAGTGCGGGTGCTATGGCTTCACTTCACACATTGCACCCGCTCGTCTGAAAGGGGCCTGAGGACTTTTTTTCCAATGCAGTCCTAACCAGACCTCAACAGCCACGTCTTACTCTTCCCTTCTACAATTGTCGCAGTATGAGTTTGTGCCGCATCTGCAACAGAACCACTTAGGCCGCTTCATCGCAGTCAGTTTTTGGTCAGTGATTTCCATCAGTGATTGTGAGCCAAAACCAGGAGTGGAGCCTCCACAGAGATCAGGTGTCATGGGAAGATTTCCTCCTTATGGTTTGGGCTCACAATCACTGACCAAACGCTGACAGTGTGAAAATGGTCTTACCATGAAGAAGGGTTAGATGCGGACTGTGCCTCGGAGCAGGCCCTGTCCACGCAGCGTTGATGCGCCATTCTTTATAGTCAGTGGCGTTTGATAGCAGACCACAGAGATTATACAAGCTGGTGAGCGTTCTAATGACTGGGAACCACCAGTACACCTCGCCCCAGGCAGCAGCTTTGTACCCTAGTGGTGTGAAAACCAGAATAAGGCCTGTTACACATTTGCTTTGTGGCTTTCCGGTTTCGGGATCCGGCAGAGAATCTCCAAACTGGGCCAAATCGGATCAGTTTTGTCCCCATTCATTGTCAATGGGGACAATCCTGATCAGGCTGCGTTACGTTCTGCTTTGTTGAGTTTTTTTGACCAGTCACAAAACCGCTGCAAGCTGCTAAACGGAACAAACCGGATCCGGCATGAAAATCAATGTAAGTCAATGGTACCAGGTCCTTTTTTTTTTGGTAGCGAAAAAAACTGATCCGGCGCCCATTGACTTATAGTCCTTTTCATGCCAGATCTGGTTTGTTCAGGTTAGATTGAATAAAACCAGATCCGGCCGAAACTGATGCATCCGGATGTATTAAATGGCACGGATCAGTTTCATTCCAGTTTGCCGGATCTCGAAACCGGAAAGCCGCAACGCAAGTATAAAACATGGCTTAGGCTCTGTTCACACTTCATTTCTTCTGTCAGTCAGAGGTAAACATTTAGGGGGTCATTTATCAAACTGGTGTAAAGTAGAACTGGCTTAGTTGCCCATAGCAACCAATCAGATTCCACCTTTCATTTTCCAAAGGAGCTGTCCAAAGTGAAAGGTGGAATCTGACTGGTTGCTATGGGCAACTAAGCCAGTTCTACTTTACACCAGTTTGATAAATGACCCCCTTGGAGTCTTTCCCAACACATATCTCCGACAGGAAGCTGTGATGGCAGTGTATAGTCATACGGTGACATATGTCATCTATAGCTCTCCTGTTGTCCATATACCATAGTAGACAGTGGGGAGACGTGGGCGTGGACCTTCTGCTCCCTCAGTAAAGTTCCTGCTTTGCAGAATCTAGATGTTTAGTTGTGCTGTATACAGATCACTGGCATCATGGTGACCTTGTAGGCTGGTAGTGAGGGCAGAACGCTGCGGAAGGGACAGCAGTGCATGTGGCACGAGGGAAAGCAGGAAGGAATGGCAGAGCATGCAGGTGAGCAGCGTGGTAGGGGATGCAGTAAGAGTGTACCTGATGAGTGAGCCGGGGGATAATGCCTTGTCTCTCATTACAAATGTATAACACTATTGACAAGCCATGTCTCTGCATAAGACGCTTACATTGAGCTTCTCGTTGTCTCCATAGCCCAAATAAATCAGAAGAAGGTTCAGATATCTGTAGAGACCAGCCCCATGGCCGTGTACAAGGGTCAGCCTCCAGATTCCAGCACCGTCAACTCCAAGCTGTCTGCGAACGCAGCCGAGTTTTATCCCTCCGGATATTTTGCAGATGGCAATGTAAGTACTGCGTTGTGTGTGATCCCTGCTGGGGGTTCGTTATGTTACATATGGTTTTTTAAAACCACTGTGAGGAGTTGAGAAGAGCACGTGCGTCATGAGCAGCGGCAATTACCGCATCAGGATGAGCATATTCACCAGGCTGATCGCTCAGGCATCAGGAGCAGGACAAAAGGATCCAGGGAGCGTCTAACCGTATTCTCTGTTAGGGCGTCCTGAGACGTGTTCTAATAACTGTCTGTGTCCTCCAAGGACATTGTGGGTAAAATCAAAATTAAATAACTCCCCCGTGGGATAAAAAAAAAAGTAAGACTCAAAAAGTATAATAAAACATTAAAAACACAACCGCACTTTATTATTTGTTTTCTTTAGGGCTATAAGATCGGTGGGGGTCTTACCACTGGAGCCCCAAACCAATCATGAGAATGGAGGCCCCGTACCACTTCAAGGCCTCCCATTCCCTGAAATGGACAGAGCAGCTGGTCAGAAAGCATGCCGGTGCTCAGTTCATTTCTGTGGTAATGCCGGAGATAATCATTAGTCAATGCAACCGCACCGAGCAGAGCAGTTTTGTTAGTAGGCCCGGACAGTGCTATAATAATATTACTGCATTTTGCACATTTTGGGCTCAAAATATTTTTTTTCAGTTGGGCTTCATTAAAAATGTTCAGCAGTTTCTGAGATACAACGGTTGAAAACGAACTGTTTGCAAGCTGTCACTGGCAAACTGTGTTTTCTTTGAATCCCATCTGCTGACGGCTCATGCAGAGCTCATATCTGTGATGTAATGACCTCATAAACACTTATTTAAAGAGGACCTTTCACCACTCCTGACATGCCTATTTTAATAGCTTCATGCATTCCCCACGTACTAACAAGTCTGGAACATCTATCCTTATGGCTCTATGTTGTGCCATTCCTTTATTATTTGCACTAGAAGTTATGAATGAATTGCTATTTGCCTTCAGTAAAGGAACAGAGGGGAGGTAACATGTTAGGGGCGTGTACCTGCACAGACTGAACATGACAGCACTGATTGGCTAGAGTCAGTCTGTGCAGATACACGCCCCCAACTGGTCACCTCCCCTCTGTTCCTTTACTGAAGGCAAATAGCAATTCATTGACAACTTGCGCTCACACTGATTTTTTTTTTCTTTTTTCCCTTGTGTCTCAGAAACAGCTGAACATTTTTAATAAAGACAAATTAAAGAATGATTTGTAGCCCAAAATAAGTAAAATGAAATCACAAAAAAATGCCTCCGATGACGTCCATAGCCTCATAATAACGGACACTCTTATAAGTAGGATTACCTCCATAGATATCTGCTGAGCGTTCATGTAAAGCGGTGATGGTGCTAGATTTTATGTTATTAGGTATTATGTCTGTGTATAAGCTCTAACGTGTAGTATCTGATTGTCCTAGTCCTATGAGGAGAATAATGTGGGATATTCGCCTGTCCCAGACATCACGTTGGCAAGCTATGTCCAGGACATACTCAACCATTTAACTGAGGAGCCGGGAAGCTTTGAGGCTGAGATCGGCCAGTTTACAGACGTACTGAATGGCTGGGTCACCACAGAAGAATCCTTACAGGAGCTCGTGGAGCTTATCTATGGGCAGGTATGTATTCTGTAACGTAACCTTATCTCCTCCAGATTATATCCTTACAGGAGACTTCACATATTACCACAAGGCTGGGTTCCCATCTGCTTCGGAGGCTCTGTATCAGGTCTCCATTGCAGATTCCACATAAAATGCGGGACAGAATAGCACTGCATGCTGTGCTGTGTTTTCTGCCAAAATGCCCGGTTACATGATGGAAACCCGACAGTCTCTTCTAGTCAGTGGGGTCCTTTGGGTGCTGCCCATGTCCACCATATTACATGACTGAGGCTTCTGCTTCTGTTACTGAGCAGGACAATAGACAATGTGGTGTTCACATCAGTGATTATATCATACTATAATATCAGGTCCAGGGGATCCGACCCTCATCTGTTCCTAGAATGAAAGGGTTGCAGATGTGATCCGAAAAGACTCTGACATCCTGTAATAGGCCCCATGACATTTTTGTTGTGTTTTAGATATTATTTCATGTTTTCTCCCGCCATTACCTGCACAGAAGCCTCTGAGCAGACTGAGATATAGTTTTGTGGGAGAGGATTCTATAAAACATGTATTTCATTCATTTAAATCTCTGCTCTTTCTGGGCTTTGTAGTCAAGGAGGCAGTCCTCAATTGACAGTGATTGACAGCTATTTCTGTATACACAGTCATAGATGGAAGGCTCTCAGTCACTGATATAACCACCCCCTTGACTTCAAAGCCCAGAATGAGCAGAGATTTAAATGAATGAAATACAGGTTTTATTGACTCCTCTCCCCAAAATTATATATCAATCTGCTCAGCCCCTTTTGCTCTATAACCTGTTGCCTCCAGGTCAGACACCTTGTTCAGCTTCCCTTTTCCGGGTTGTCTAACAAATACCTGAACTCAGAAGCTTTGGATTCTGTATTCAGAGACATACTGCTCAGTGTGATGGCTCTGTCCATTTATTGGCAGGAACTGATCACTTCAGCTACTTGTCAGTGTGACAGCCTGGGCTGATCCTGCAAAGACCACACCTAAATTTTAATCTTCTGCCACAAGCCTTTAGCCGTCAATTTAGTTGGGCTTTCTGGAAGGGGTTAACGCGATGCTATCACTTTACTGCCTCCCTTTCTCCAGTGTGTATCAAACATTTTACCTGCAGTAAATTGTCCTGAGCAAGACTTTGTTGTGTGACATACACGTGAACAAACGTTAAAGTAGGATATTTAAAAAAAACAAGAGTTCCATGCATCGGACTCGCAGCGTGTGTCAGGGAGAGCACCCGTCCTGACCTCCCAGCACTGCCGGGTTCGCATAGCATTATGATGCTATGTAACCCTTACAGACCTCTAAGGGTTACATAGCAGCATAACTCAATATAATGCTATGCGACCCCGGCAGTGCTGGGAGGTCAGGATGGGTGCGCTCCCTGACACACGATGTGAGTCCGATGCATGGTACTCGCTTGTGTGAAAGGGACCTAACTGTCTGGAGCGTTCCGGTGAATGGCATAGCCATAGCATGTGCCATGTGTCTGGTCAGTGAGGGACTGAATGCTGCGATCCCCTCCCATCTGCTACATTAAAGGGGTGATCCAGGATTAGAAAAAACATGGCCGCTTCTTCTCCAAAAGCAGCACCACACTTGTCCACAGTTTGTAAGCGATATTGCAAATCTGTCCCATTGACTCCAGTGGAGCAGTGCTGTAATGTCAGACATGACCCATGGACAGAGGTGTGCTGTTTTTGGAAGGAAAAACAAACAAACCTGTTTCTCTAATCCTGGACAAGCCCTTTAACAGTGTCAGCAGGCTGGCTCCCCTCAGCTCCATGACTGACTGGTCGCTCTCCATCTTTTGCATTTTATCATAGCTTTTGGCTACAGCCGAGTATTTTCATGCATTACTAGAAAATAATTTCCAATTTGTATTTTTAACTTGAATTTTTTTTTGAAAGGCAACGTCAGTCCCCAATTTCTCCTATACTGGGGCGCGATTGTGTAATCACTTGTCAAGTAATCTTCTGATAAACCCTCAGAACTGGAACTTCAGGCACTTGCTCCTTAAGAGGTAAATAAATGGTGATGTTTGTTTGCTCCCGGGGCATTGTAAGCTGACACTAGTCTCATGACACCTGTAGTACACCCCTACGTACCAGCATTTATATCCCCATAATCACGCCCCTGGGTGTGCCCCTCCAGAACGGCAGCCCTTGGATAAATTTGGATTGTCACGCCATAATCGGGAGTGTTCGCATATATGTGACCATCCACTATATCGCCTTCCACAATCCCGAATTTGAAGAGCTGTAGATAGAAAGAGCGGAATCAGATGAACTGGCAGAATCATTTCATCGAGGTGTGACTGGGGGCTAATAAAGCTCATCTCTCCCAGCAGCATCATTTGGCCATGATATATGTGTATTACCTAGTGTCTTCTCCTGATTAGTGCAGAATGATAGAAAGGTCACCCCATAACATTCAGACTCGTGCTTAGCATTTCTGTTCCCAAGTCTATATTTGCAATCTTCACCTCCTCCAGGTGTCAGACAGAGTTTGAAAAAAGACATCAGGCAGCAAAAGAAAATGAAGCCACAAGAAAGCGCTTTCATGCCTTTGTATTGTTCTTGGGTGAACTTTATCTTAACCTGGAGGTAAGACTAGAATTCCCAATATAGGTTCTTACAAGAAGGTGATGTAAGCCGGCGAACACTTCACATAACTGCATCCACCTAGCTTCAGAAGAACACTAAAGGAGTATTCTCATATGGATATACCATAAGTGTCTTTAGAGGGAGTCTTTCACCTGATCTGAGCGTCATAGACCGCACAGATCAGGCTCTAGACCCCCTTACACACGTTACCACAGTACCTTTGGCTAAGTTGTCCCACGCTGTATATGCCAGAAAAACACTTTTAATCCATCTGTCAATCATCCCCCTGCAAGTGCCTGGAACCTCGCTAAAGCCGGAAGGAGCCCAAGCCTCCGGGCTATTTCTACTGCAAACCCTGCCCTTCTCCAGCATCCATTGCGCCCAGTATTATAATACTCCTCTCCGCCTCCTGTAACAAAATCCCTCGGAGCGAGGACTGGCGCACAGTGGGCAGCAAAGCGCGCATGCGCGGGGGGGGCGGGAGACCCGCACAAGCGCAGGATTTTGTTACAGGAGGCGGAGCGGAGTATTATAATACTGGGTGGAACGGATGCCGGAGAAGGGCGGCGTTTGCATTAAAAATAGCCCGGAGGCTTGGGCTCCTTCCGGCTTTAGCGAGGTTCCAGGCACTTGCAGGGGATGATTGACAGATGGATTAAAAGTGTTTTTCTGGCATATACGGCATGGGACAACTTAGCCAAAGGTACTGTGGTAATGTGTGTAAGGGGATCTAGTGCCTGATCTGAGCGGTCTATGACGCTCAGATCTGGTGAAAGACTCCCTTTAAGCTGCTAGTCCCACATCAAGAACCCACACCTCTCTCTGGAACAGGGGTCCTTTGACCCCATCCCGGCTGAGTGTAGTGGATGGATATATGGTAATAACCAAGCTATGATCTTTTCATAGCTCCTATAGATGTGAATGGGGCAAGCTTCCATCTTCAATGTTGGACGCTTCAGCATTTATTACAGCTGCTGCTAAGCAGGGCTGTGGAGTCGGTAAGTCAATTCCCCTGACTCTGACTCCCACTACTTCATACATCATGCCTGTTTCCTCTGATCTGAAGCGGAGGAGCTTCACTTCTGAGCATCTACATAAAGGGCAGCACACATTCACCTCAACTAAAAGCTTAGATCAGGAATAAATCAGACATTTTTGGGACATTTCATCATTTTCCCAAACTCTTATGAAAATATATTCAGCACATACTGCACTGAACTAACTGTACCAATTATATATTTTTGGAGTCTGAGTCGGTCCATTTTATAATGACTCCGACTCCACAGCCCTTCCTCTAAAGAATAGATCCGGCGCTGCATAGGCTTTTCTAACCCCCAGGTTCATGGTGCTGGACCTGCCCTTGTTTTCCTGGACTTTGATATTGACGGCCTATCCTCAGGATTGGACATCAGTATCAGTTCGGTGTCAGAAACTGTATAGTGGACAGAAGGCTCCATGTATTGTGTCCGGCGCCGGCATACTGCAGCTCAGCGCAACCACTTTGTGCTTCAGGTTCCCTTCACTGTGTAGCTTCCAGTGCCAGCAGAAACATATGACCGGTGGCGGTGCCCGGTATTGAACCCCCACCAATCTGATATTGATGACCTAAGTCCTAGAAAACCCCTTTAACAGCTCTGTAATATGAGAGGCTGTATTTCTCCCCTGTAGCATACAGCCCCACTTACAGAAGAAAATGGTAATATAGAAAATACAATTGAAAATGCCTCCCATAGACTTGTCTCTTATGTCCTTATAAGACTTTCCTGTAATAACGCACAGTCACACAATTACCTGTATGGTGACAATTATTTGGCAAGCTGAAAAACCCTCCTTGTGGTTACTTGTCAGTCCGGGCAATGTTTAGTAGGTGACGTGTTATCACTTTGGCCCGGTATATTATGAAGATTTTCCATGTGCTGGAGCCTATTTTTTTTATGTTTTTTTTCTAACAGATAAAAGGTGCAAAGGGCCAAGTGACTCGAGCTGAGATCCTGCAGAGCGGCCTCAAGGAGCTACTGGATGCTTTATTCTCCAATCCAGTAGATGATAACCTCATATGTGCTGTAAAACTACTGAAGGTAAGCAGCCGCTCATCGCTGCCTCTAGATATATTCATGCTAGTGTTTTAGTTATTGAGCGTTGTTCAGATTCCTTCAGTTAACCGCTTCCCGACATCCACCATACATGTGAGGTCTGTAAAGAGCGGAGCGCCATAGCTACTGGGTGCCTGATGTTTGACACAGCAGATAGCCGGTTCTAGTGTCTGCGATCAGTGGTAATGCCAATTGCAGACATTTAACCCCTCAGATGTCATGGTCCTTAGCCATGTGGAATAAAAAGACTAATAATTACAAATTACAATGTTTTTTCTTTTGCAAAGGTATCTTGTCTATGGTACATTTTAGTTTGCAAAGCTTGATATATATATAATTTTTTTTTTTTAAGGCCATTTACAGCTGCTGTCCGACCTTACATCACCTTGAAACCCACACTGATCAGATATTGATGGTCTGTCATTAGGATAGGCCATTAATAGTTGAAGGCTATGTACACTGCAGGCAATTTTTTTAATGATTGCATTTTATTCATTTTGGGCTATAAGTGTGTTTTGTTTTGTTTTTAATTGTTTTTTATTAAAAAATATTGAGCTGTTCTGTCACAAAGGGTTAAAGAGTAACTAAACCTTTTATTCAAGTTTTTAAAAAATAAAAAAAAGTCCCAAATGCCCTAAAAATAATTTTTCTAATTTACTTTATTTTTTGATTTTGACTTTTTACTAAAGATATTTCCCCCTAAAGCCCTGATTAACTGTTAGCAGTGTGAATGGTACTTCTTACTTTCACTTTGTGCCGGTCATCTAATAACCCTGATCTGTAATTTACCAAGAGGTCATAAACACTTATTAAGCCACATTCTTATCAGTAAGGTAAGGACTGAGCTATAATGATTGTTTATAATGTCAGAGATAAGGAGCCCGTCAGGTGAGCTGGCTGACAGAAAAGAGAGAAAATTTAGATCCTGCTACTAGAGGAACGCAAGGCTGTACAGAAAAAAGGATTCTGTATTTGTAAGAAAAAACAATTTAGAAAATGATTTTTAGCATCACCTGAATACAATGCAATAATAATTTAAAAAAAATTGCCCCCCAAAGGTGTACATAGCCTTTAAACACTGGGAAACCCATTTAAGGCCAAAATTGTGCACTGCGATCAAGCATTCAATACTATATACTGCTCTGAATTTGTGATGAGCTGTACCTACAACTATTTGGTGTGTAACCACTTCACCCTCATTAACAAAATGTTTCATCAATCTTCCTTTGTTAGGCTACTTTCACACTAGCGTTTCGTTTATCCGGTATTGAGTTCCGTCATAGGGGCTCAATACCGGAAAAAAACGCTTCAGTTTTGCCCCCATTCATTGTCAATGGGGACAAAACTGAACTGAAGACAACGTAGTGCTCCTAAATGCATTCAGTTCTCTTCAGTCTCCAGACCGACATGCTGCGGTTTGCTCTCCGGTCCAGGCATCCGCACCAAGACGGATCCGGAATGACCCCCAATGCAAGTCAATGGGGACGGATCTGTTCAGTGTGACACAGTAGTAAACGGATCGGTCCTCCATTGGCTTTCAGTGGAGTTCATTACAGATACAGATGGTTGTATTATCAGTAACGGAAGCGTTATTGCTGAACCCTGCCGAATCCAGCAATAACGCTAGTGTGAAAGTAGCCTTAAAGGGAACCTGTCATCTCCGAAACACCCCCTGAACTAGAGTAAGCGTTGTATAGTGTAAGTGATGCTGAATCCGATTATGTAAGTTTTATCTTCATACTCACTTCCATTCTGACGCTGTGCTCCCACAAACCAGCAGTAAAATGCACTCAGCGGACTCCAGTGCTCACTCACATAATGGAGAGGACTCAAAGAAGAGCCTCTCAATGTATTTTACTGCAGGTTTGTGGGAGCACAGCGTCAGAATGGAAGTGAGTATGAAGATAAAACTTACATATTCGGATTCAGCACCATTTACACTATACATCTCTTACTCTAG
Organism: Rhinella marina; assembly: GCA_900303285.1. Classification (NCBI taxonomy): domain Eukaryota; kingdom Metazoa; phylum Chordata; class Amphibia; order Anura; family Bufonidae; genus Rhinella; species Rhinella marina. The sequence goes on along the minus strand of ONZH01004763.1, from coordinate 111,317 downwards.
TTCAGGGGGTGTTTTGGAGATGACAGGTTCCCTTTAAGGTGAAGAAATAAGCAAATTCATCATATAGACCCTAGTCCAGGCGGTGAGGGGTGCAGGTGCCCATTCTTCATTCATTTATCAGGTCATAGAAACTTAAATGTGTTGTTTCCTAGTTGACTGGATCGGTTCTAGAAGATGCATGGAAAGAGAAGGGGATCTTTCACATGGATGAAGTGATCCAGAGAATGAAGAACGTGGTTCTGGATTCAGACCGTAGCAGGTTGATAATGACACTTACTTCACTAGTTTGTCTCAAGCTTAAAGGGGTTGGCTACTTTGCAATCTTTTTAGCTTACTCACTTACAGTTTTACAGTCACTTCTCCTGTTTTGTTCATTAACTTGCTTCCATATTCCATTTGTTCATCTTTTCTGGGGTGGCTCAGTGGTTGGAACAGAGATGCCAGGTAATGTACTACCGAGTATCCAGTCTCTGCAATACAAAATACTGAGAATAAAAAGGTACTAGCAGTCAAGTTACCCACAGCATAAGGCCTCATGCACACGGCCTTTGCCCGGCTGTGCCCGTATTGCGGCCCGGAAAACAGCAGGTCCGCGATATACAGGCCCGGCCGTTACCACATCATGGATGCGGAGCCGTTCACTTGAATGGGTCCGCAATCCAGAAGGCGCGGTGCGGAAGTGAGGCATGGTAGCCCGACAGAGTGCTTCCATGGGTTTTCTCTCCGTGACTCCCCAAGGCTGACGGATCACAGAGCCGTTCAAATTGAATGGGTCTTGATCCATGTGCAGCGGCCACAAAGATGGTGTACGTGCACTGGGGAAGGGAAGTTGCTGTCCCCAATGCACGCAATGGCCATTTCCATGAGGCCTAAATCTAAAATACTAATTTATTAAAAAGACCAAATCACCATCTGAGAAGATCATTCAAGTAAAAACCACAATAAAACATTAAAACCTAAGATCAATTAATACATCTATTGTGCCATGGAGGGGGGCCTCGTGTGCACTCTAAACCTCAATAATGCATTTGTATCCAACAAAGTCACTAGTGAGTTAAACACCAGAAAAGATGGAATATGGAATCAAGTTAATGAACAAAACAGGAGAGGTGAGTAACCTTAAAAGATACCTAAATGGCCAACCCCTTTGTTCAGACAGATTTTGGGCATGGGTTTCAGTCTGTGCTAACCACTTCCCATTGTGGGAGGCCGCTCCGCAGTTTATGCCGCTGAAGATTTCAGAGAACACATCAAGAATGGACCCCGTGCAAAGCCATAGGGGGATCCTTCAGTGGAGCTAAACCTGGAGCGGGTCTGCATGAAAACCCACGTCAGAAACTGCAGTGCGTTGGTTTATGCCGTGGGATACGTGGCGGCATTTGTCCCAGACAAAATCCTCAGTCTGCACGTTCGCTTATGGACAGAGAAAACCCTTTTTTTTATATGGGGTATATTGCATCTAAATCGCATGTGTCTTGTTTCAGAGACGTGAGACAGATGCTGCTGAAGTTAGTAGAACTTCGATCCAGTAATTGGGGGAGAGTTCATTCTACTTGGACTTTCAAGGAAGCCACGCCTGAAAATGACCCCAATTACTTCATGGTAAGTTGTGTCTCTTCTAGGACATTAGTTTTGAACGACCAATGACAAAACCGTTGATGGTGAAATCTGCAGTGGAAATCCAGAGCGGGAATCGACAGGGTGCAGATGTAAAATCCACAACTAATGTCAATTTCTGCGCTGATATCTTTCCTGCAGTGTGGGGGTGGAGGGCACATCTTTATATAGTTCTCAGTCTTGATTGTAACATGAGAGAATCTGAAGGAAAGCAGCAGATTAAAGGGGTTTTCCGGTTTGCATCAATATCCTTTAAAATACTTATGAAGGTGGCAGTAATGTTGTAATGTGTTTCTTTTACCATTATGGCTCCTATCTTCCGTTCTGGGCTGTGGTCACATGACCATGTCCATGCCGCTCTTATTTCCTGTTCATGGATAGGGTAGAGATAGGGGTGTGTCTGTAACTAGCTGGGTGGGAGGAGCTATAAACTAGCTGGGCGGGGGGTGTGGCAGAGGAAGGAGAAGTGCATCATGGGTTTGGTTGGATACATGAAGAGGAAGTGCTACATACAGGATGGAGACAAACCAGAGGGATTGGTTTACATCAGGGGTGCACAACGTTTTGTGGTTGGGGGCCACATTGGCAGACCAACTCAATGACGAGGGCCAAAAATAAAATTTTAAGCGGTATTAAAAACTGAAATACTGTATTTATGGCATATTGAACACACAGTATATACTATTAATGTCTAGTTGCAGTTAACAGACTCCCATCTAATGGAAGAAATACATGAAAATTACATGTGAGCAGCCACAAGACATGGACATACATGTCTGTTACCAGATGGTTGGGGGCCGCACAAAATGGTATCGAGGGCCGCATGTGGCCCCCGGGCCGCAGGTTGTGCACCCCTGGTTTACATGGTGAAATCTAGTCAGGAGGGTCCAAACTGAATAAAAAAAAAAAGCACTGGGGAAGACATACATGAGGTATGCAACTACATGAGCGTATCTCTTAACAACTACAGTAATCCTAGAGCACCCCTTTAAGGCGGAATAGCTGCAATTTTTTGTGTACTTACAGAGGCAGCAAATTTTAAATTGACATTTAACACAACAAAAGCCATTGAAAAGGTGAAATTTAAAGTTTACTGCAACTGTATGTGTTTTTTTTTTTTTGTGTGTTCTTTTTTTCTCCTTGAAATTGAGTATAATAATATTGTTCAGTGGTGGATTTTGCCCGAATCTGGAGCTCCGTTATGAAAGTCACAATTTTTGTGTATCATTTTTCTTTCTTTCCTGCTTCTTTTCCAGAATGAGCCCACCTTTTACACCTCTGAGGGTATTCCCTTCACTGCCGCAGACCCAGGTACCTTATGAGACACTCAGGATGCTATTTGTTCTTGCCTGTAAATACTGAGTCTTACATGCGGCATTTACTGTCTTCAGAGTATCAAGAAAAGTACCAGGAGATGCTGGACAGAGAAGACTTTTTCTGTGAAGACACTGGGACAGACCTGTCTGCTTCCGGAGATGCGTAGGTTTTCTTTTACCATGTCTTGTAATGAGGTTTTCCTGTTAATAGTTATCATTGACCACCATGTCTACCTCTCATCAGTGGATGAATTTCAACAATGTAAGAAAACAACGTCAGATGCTCAGTTTATCAGCAGAAAGGGTCTGTTCATATATCATGTATTCCTTATCATAGGTATACTCTGACTTACTATATCCATCTACAGACTACACATGGTTAGGGGCCATTCAGACGGCCGTAGTAAAATGCGGATTCCGCAATACCACGGATGCCGCGCCGGAGTGTGTCCCGCAATTTATCTAATATTGCGGACAATAATAGGACATGGTTCCAAAAATATACGAAGTAGGACAGCAGTCACAGAGATACGGGTGCACGCCTCCAGGTGGGAATGGTGCAAATCCCCACACGATCAAAAGACCAATGATATGAAAAAAGTTGGATGGAGGCAGCACGTCCTTTCAGGTGAAAAACCCTTTAATCCGGATGCTACGTTTCGGCCACAGAGGCCTTTCTCAAGCAATGAGAATAATAGGACATGTTCTCTATTTTCTTGCGGAGCCGCAGCTCGGCAAGTTCGCACGCCGCCCATTGAAGTGAAGGGGTGGAATAGATGCGGACGCGTTCACACGGTCGTGTGAATGGGCCCTTATATAGTTAAATAGAAATTATGCCAGCGCCTACCAGCCCAGCGTATTTTAAAAAGTTTCTTGGGCTTTCATTACCTGCCATCATAGAGCTGTATTACAACAGTTCATAACCCAACTTGTGTTTCCTTACTTTGTGCCCATAGACAACCACAAGCAAGAACAAGAGCCATTAAAGGGCATCTGTCAGCAGATTTTACCTATGACACTGGCTGACCTGTTACATGTGCACTTGGCAGCTGTAGGCATCTATGTGGGTCCCATGTTCATATTTCCCATCATTGCTGAGAAAAAAGTTTTAATATATGCAAATGAGCCTCTAGGAGCAATGGGGGCGTTGCCGTTACACCTAGAGGCTCTGCTCTCTCACCTGCCCTGTCCTCTCCACTTTGATTGACAGGACCAGGTGTGATGATGTTTTCATTGCCTGATCCCATCAAAGTGTAGAGGGTGCGGCAGTTGCAGAAAGAGCTGGGCCTCTAGATGTAAGACCCCTTTCGCACGAGCGAGTTTTCCGAGCAGGTGCAATGCATGACGTGAACGCATAGCACCCGCACTGAATGCTGACCCATTCATTTTAATGGGTCTGTGTACATTTTTTTCACGCATCAGTTCTGCGTTACGTGAGAATTGCAGCATGTTCTATATTCTGCGCTTTTCACGCAGCCCTGGCCCCATAGAAGTGAATGGGGCTTCGGTAAAAAACGCATTGTATCCTGAAGCAAGTGCAGATACAATGCATTTTACACTGATGGTTGCTAAGAGATGTTGTTTTTGAACCTTCAGTTTTTTATCATGCGCGTGAAAAACGCATCAGAACGCATTGCACCCACGTGGAAAAAAAACTGAACAGACAAAACTGACTGAAGTTGCTTGCAAAATGGTGCGAGTTTCCCTGAACGCATCCGGACCTAATCTGTCATGTTCGTGTCAAAGGGGCCTAAGGGCAACGCCCCCCGTTGCTCCTAGAGGCTCATTTGCATATATTAAAACATCCTATTTCTCAGTAATGCGGACACATATGAACATGGGACCAACACAGATGTCTTCAGCTGCCAAGTGCACATGTAACAGGTCAGCCAGTGTCACAGGGACAAATCTGCTGACAGATGTCCTTTAACAGAGGACTCCAGGAAAATGTCTTCTGCTGTAGTAAGAGAGTTTGTCCATAAGGTGGCAGCAGAGTTTACATTCATGCTTTCTTTCTCTGTGTAGGTTCCTGGATGATTTCGGTGATGATGAAATGGACCCTGAGATGCAAGAAGCTTATGAAAAGTTCTGCTTGGAGTCAGAACACAAGAGAACGCAGTGAATACATGGACATAGTAATCCCACTATGGCAAGTTCAGTACGCTGTTTAGCACACGGGGCAAACTTATCATTCTTGCACCAAAATTATTACGTTCAAGATTATCTCAGATCTAGAAATTTATGCAAACTCTTTTGTTTAAGTGAATGCCAAAAAAAAAGTGTACGCGGATACCCCGTAAGTTATATCGACATTTGTGTAAATATTCTGGTTTCATTTCTGTTCAGTTAAAGGAACAGTGTTTTTTTTGTTTTTTATTGGCTGCATTAAAAAAAAAAAAAGGAAAAATATCCAATCCAACGGCACATTATTGTGAGAAAACCGTTCCTAAGTCGGTAGGCCCGTTCTTTAACCTGAAGGATATAGTAGGCCGTCTGGCCAGGTAATGTGCATGGCTTTTTGTGGGTTAGAGCCTATTAAAACAAATCCCAGTATTCCTCAATAACCCCCCTCCCCCAGCTCAGCCTGACTAATTTATTTCTGGAAGGTTTTCAGCAATGTTTTTCTGTACTTGACATAGAAACCTGACAAATAAAAAGCAATTTATTTTACCATAATTACTCTGTATGTTGAGGATGTTCATCCGCTTGTGCTCTGTGTTCACTGTAGGAAGAAAAATCTGATAGCCAAGAGATGGTAGAAAGGGTGGGGGCTGTTTTTGGGGCTGTGTAAGTAATCTATTAAAGGGAAATTTAATCCTCATTTTTTTCCATGTCATATAGAGCCGCACTACTACTGAAATATACAATTCCAGGCAGGCACAAATCCACATGCAGTTTTTCTGTAAGGGGTCGTACGGTAGGAGAGAGCTCTGTGTTGGTGCTTCATGGTGCAATCACAGACACTTTTGGAACAGGATGTGGCTTCCAAGACGAAAATACTGATGACTGGTTTGTTAGCTTGTCCGTAGCTGCGCCACCAGAATACCATTTCCAGGTTTATATATTCCTTTTTCAGGCAGAAAATAGTAAGCCACATGCTCCTAACATTCATTACCTTTAAAAACCCATTGCCATAGTGCAGTGATGGTGAACCTTTTAGAGACTGAGTGCCCAAACTGCAACCCTACACCCCAATTATTTATTGCAAAATGCCAACACGGTAATGTAACTTGAATACTACAGTCCAATATAGTGTATTTTCCATGTACTTTATCATTTAATAGCCTGCCTACATTCAGTGTGCTGCCTGTGCTGTTCATAGTGCGCCCTGCGCTGATCAATGGCAGGAAAAGTCTAAGGCATATTGGTACACTATAGACACTTTCCAGGGTGCGGGTGCCCACAGAGAGGACTCCGAGTGCCGCCTCTGGCACCCGTGCCATAGGTTCACCACCACTGCCATAGAGCATTTCACAGTTAAAGGGAGTCTTTCACCTATATAACTAAGAGCACTGCCCCACAGAAGATTGCAGACACATCCCAGACATACCTGTGTGCACTGTGTCTGTATTACATGTCACATCCCAGACATACCTGTGTGCACTGTGTGTCTGTATTACATGTCACATCCCAGACATACCTGTGTGTACTGTGTGTCTGTATTACATGTCACATCCCAGACATACCTGTGTGCACTGTGTATGTGTATTACATGTCCAGGAAAAGCACTTTTATTCTGCAGGAAAACAGCTCCCAAGTGCCCAGCTCTGCTGCTGCAAGTGCCCAAAGCAAACCAGACTGAGGAGGGGAGGGCTGCTTTAGCTGATCATATCTTGGGATTGGTGGCAGATAGAAAAATAGTTCTGACCTTCTGTGAAAGCTGACATTCCAAGCTTTCAAATGATACCATTTTATCAGAAGATATAGCTGTTAGAAATCGAGTCAGGAGAGAAAGCTCTTTTTAGTTTCACTTTCAGCCAGGCACTTGGGAGCTGTTTTCCTGCAGAATAAAAGTGCTTTTTCTGGACATGTAATACAGACACACAGTGCACACAGGTATGTCTGGGATGTGACATGTAATACAGACACACAGTACACACAGGTATGTCTGGGATGTGACATGTAATACAGACACACAGTGCACACAGGTATGTCTGGGATGTGACATGTAATACAGACACACAGTGCACACAGGTATGTCTGGGATGTGACATGGAATAAGGACACACAGTGCACACAGGTATGTCTGGGATGTGACATGTAATACAGACACACAGTGCACACAGGTATGTCTGGGATGTGACATGTAATACAGACACACAGTGCACACAGGTATGTCTGGGATGTGACATGTAATACAGACACACAGTGCACACAGGTATGTCTGGGATGTGACATGTAATACACACACACAGTGCACACAGGTATGTCTGGGATGTGACATGTAATACAGACACACAGTGCACACAGGTATGTCTGGGATGTGACATGTAATACAGACACACAGTGCACACAGGTATGTCTGGGATGTGACATGTAATACACACACACAGTGCACACAGGTATGTCTGGGATATGACATGTAATACACACACACAGTGCACACAGGTATGTCTGGGATGTGACATGTAATACACACACACAGTGCACACAGGTATGTCTGGGATGTGTCTGCAATCTTCTGTGGGGCAGTGCTCTTAGTTATATAGGTGAAAAACAGGTGAAAGACTCCCTTTAATTGATGGGTGTCCTCTAGAGATGAGCGAACGTGCTCGTAACGAGCACTGTACCGCTCGGCGCCCATGCGCAGGACACCTCTAGTGTCCTCTATTCAGGATCCTCATGCTTTGGCCACAGGATGAGCAGCTATAAAGAGCACCTCTCACTCTGGAGATCCTGTCCTGCTTTACATAGATAATCCACTGGTATGAATGGACAGCGTGTAATGCTTCACTCTTATCATGGTGAGGGAAATGAAATGCTTCCAGGTTACCCCACAGATTACAGCTGACCCTGGGGGGTCACTTTATGATCAAATTACTGGACCTGTTTAATAAGTAAGGATTGTCCAAGGCAGAGAACCCCTTTAACATTCATTTCTGGGTGGGAGCTAATTTATTGATGGGTTTACACTACTCTTTTGGCACAAAAAGGCCACAAATTGTGGCGCTTGCTATATTTGCGCTTTAATTTGCAAAAAAAAAAAGTTGGTGGGGTGTAGTGAGAGAGGGCAGATTTACTATTCGTTACACCAGAGAATACTGCAGATTACCGTGCAGTCTTAGCCCCCCCCTCCTTGTCTTTATAGTGGTTTCAATGACCTAAAATCTATGCACAGAGGATGAGGTGGTTCTCCAGGAGGACGCTATATTCATGAGAATACAGCCAACCTCTTTATTAGGTACCAGTGACATCACTGCTCTGGTTTTGAAGGGGTATTACGGTTTCAGCAAATACTTTCTATATTAAAGGGGTTTCTGAGACTTTAATACTGATGACCTGTCCTCTGGATAGGTCTTCAGTATCAGATGGGTGGGAGTCTGTCCCCCAGGACCCCTGCCGAGTGGCTGTTTGAGAACAGTAGCGCCGCGGCCTTCTCTCAGCTTTCCCAAGGCCATGTGATGTCACATTCATCAGTCACATGGCTTGGGCGCAGCCCAGCCCCATAGAAGTGAGTGCAATACCGATTACAGCCACAATACAGTGTATGGCGCTGTGCTTGGCAAGCTGCAAGAAGGCCGTGGCGCTCACAGGAGAAACAGCTGATTGGCGGGGGTCCCGGGTATCAGACCCCCACTGATCAGATACTGATGACCTATCCTGAGGATCTGAGGTCTTGGAAAACCCTTTTAATTCTTCACAGCTTTCAAGATCTCTGCTTGCTGTCATTCAGTAGGAAATTTCATTGATTCCTTTCACTGATGCAGGGTTCCACTGTGTACTTGTGTGTCCATCACATAACCAGGACAGACTTTAAGTAAACCATGAAGGCTGTTACTGAATGACAGCAAGCAGAGATCTTGAAAACCATAAGGAATTGATAAAGGGAACCAAATAGTACGACCCTTCAGTATGACAAGTCCAACCCCCGTTACTGCAGAATCTTCCTTGTGCGATTAGATATGTCCGTCCTTTACAGGCCCGTGTTCTGCCACGAGGTACATCACCGGCTCAGGTTAGCTGATGAGTGCCGGCGTATTTGCCGACAGTCCTCATTGTGCATGTGTCAATCTGCTCATAATGGGACCGATTTATCAAAGCTTTTATGGCATGACAAAATTTTAAATTATGGTGCATGCCATAGTGGGGAGAAAATGGGGCCGGGGGGAAGGGGCGAGCTGCCGGATTTGCTATAATTTATGCCAGAAACGGTGTAAATAATAGCTGAACGCTATACCAGCTCATAGATTCTAGGAATCTGCCCTATTGTTTTCAGCCGGCCACAGTTTGAGTCTGTATTGGCTTCCAAACGTCACACATCCAGGCTACAGAAGATGTCGTGTAGCCATTGCCTTAAAGAGGGTGCATTAAAGAGGCTCTGTCACTAGGTTTTAACCTATGTATTTAAATACATAGGTTAAAACCCCTTGACTTCTACAGTTAAAACATACCTTTATTGCAGAGTACAGCGCAGCGGTTGTGCTGAAAAAAGAACTTTAATCTTTATGTTAATGAGCCTTCGGAGCACCGGGGGGCGGGCTCTTTCTTCCTGAGCACCGCTTCTTCACCGCCCCCCGGGTCCCGAGGCTCTCTCCGATGCCAACGTCCACGCCCCTCTGAAACTTGATTGACAGCGCTAGGCCGTTTGGCCTAGCGCTGAAATCCCGCCGGCGCATGCGCAGAAGCGCTTGCAGTGCCGAACACCGCAAGCGCTTCCATCCTTGTGCGCACGCGCCGTCACTTCCGGGTTCAGCGAAGTGACGGCGCGTGCGCACAAGGATGGAAGCGCTTGCGGTGTTCGGCACTGCAAGCGCTTCTGCGCATGCGCCGGCGGGATTTCAGCGCTAGGCCAAACGGCCTAGCGCTGTCAATCAAGTTTCAGAGGGGCGTGGACGTTGGCATCGGAGAGAGCCTCGGGACCCGGGGGGCGGTGAAGAAGCGGTGCTCAGGAAGAAAGAGCCCGCCCCCCGGTGCTCCGAAGGCTCATTAACATAAAGATTAAAGTTCTTTTTTCAGCACAACCGCTGCGCTGTACTCTGCAATAAAGGTATGTTCTAACTGTAGAAGTCAAGGGGTTTTAACCTATGTATTTAAATACATAGGTTAAAACCTAGTGACAGAGCCTCTTTAAGTGTTTCAGAAACAGCGCCACTTTTGGCTATGGGTAGTATCTGGTACTGCAGCTCACATCTCTTCAGGGCTGTGCTCCAGTCCCTGATACATGCCGCTGTCCTGGGTCAGAGCCTATAGGATAGGGAGGACGCTTTGTATTAACTGAAGTGGTGCCAACATCACAGATGCTCATCAGATCAGGTCATTGCTTGAATATGTGTCTGAAAAGTTTAGGAAGCTGAGCTCTGTCACAAGAGGCAGACGGGTCTTGTCCTCCTTCCAGATAGTATTACAGGCTCTGAGTCTGAGAGATAAATGTGATATTTTTTATTTTTTATGTTTTTCAATTGCATCTCAAGCCATGAACCTTAATTTCCCTTAGGCAGAGACTGTCTACCCCGTGTACTTAGTGCCGGCCTGGATTGTATAGAGCATTTCACTTGTCTTGTACATTCATTGCTGTGTCTTATTTATCTTTCTTTTTCGGGTTTTTTTCCTTGTACAAATATAGTAAATAAAAGATTTTACATGATCCTGTCTGGCTGTAATGTGCACTTGAGTTGAAAAAAATTAATATTATCACCGTAAAGGTAATTGGGCAGATTTACTAAGGGTGCATTCACATAACTATGTATTTTGCGGTCTGCAAAACACAGAACCTCAAAAAATATGGGTGACATCAGCGTTGCATCGTTTTTTGGGGTTTCTTTGCGGACCCATTGTAACCATGCCTGTTCGTGTCCACAAAGCGTACAGGAATAGAACATCTATCTTTTTTGCGGGATTGCAGAACGGACATACGGATGAAAACCGCATGTGCTTTGCTGTCTGCAGTTTTTTGGCGCCCCAATGAAATGAATGGGTCCGCATCCAATCCACAAAAAATGCAGAATGGATGCGGGCCAAAAATACAGTCGTGTGAATGGGGCCTAATACTCTGTAGTGTTACTCTGCGCCAGGTTTATCACAGAGGCCGATGCTGGATGATAAATATGGAACATGTTTTTGGCACACAATGTGACATTTAAACCTGGCCCTATTTCCTGAGAAGCCATGCCCACTTGCGGGACAGCATGGAAAATAATTAAAGGGGTTCTCCTGGCAAAAATGTTTATTCTCTGACCTGTTAGAAAGGTGCATGATATAATCTGTAGTGATTGTCATTTTCTTATCAGTGACTGTTTCTGTGAGTAAAACCCGCTCTTCTTATTGTAGCTGGGTCATGTGACCAACTCCCTGACCTCCAACTGACCCAGGACAGAAAGCCAGTAACTGCTCTATTCATTCCTATGGGAGCCTCACTTTCAGTCTCATAGGAATCCATAGAGAATTAGACTTCCTGTCCACACATAAGGTGCTGTGTGAGTTGGTGGGTCTAATTGCTGGTCACATGACACAGATAAGAAACTTCAGGATGATATAAGTCAAAAATTCAGACACTGGTAAGAAAATGACATTCACTACAGATTATATCATGTACATTTCTAGCAGGACATGGAATAAAAATTTTGTCGGGAGTTCTTCTTTAAATTTTCTGTTCCAGCTAACCTGTGCAAGGAAGAATGTTTCAGCAGTGCTTTTCCTACTGTCTCACTATTAATTCTGCCATCTTGCCACCAATTCTGCAGTTTTGACTGTGCTAACGTGACCATCCTAGTCTGAGAGGAGGAAAGAACTGCCTGTAGAGCTCAGAGACAGGATTGTGTGGAGGTTCATGTCTGGAGAAGGGTACAAAAATATCTGCTGCAGTGAAAGTCCTCAAGAGCAGTTTAAATGGGAAAAGTTTGGAACAACCAGCTGGCTGCCTCACCAAACCAAAATCGGGAGAGAAGGGCCTTGTTGAGAGGTGGACAAGAACCCAATGGTCAATGATCTACAAAGATCCTGCGTGCAAATGGGAGAAACTTCCAGAAGGTGAACCTTTTGGCCTCAATTATAAGAGTCATGTTTGGAGGAAACCTGGCACTGCCCAATACCATCCCTACCGTAAAGCATGATGGTAGGAGCATCATGCTGTGGGGGTGTTTTTCAGCAGCTGGGATATTCTCAATAAAAATCTGATGCAGAGTGCTCTGGACCTCAGACTGGGCAGAAGGTTCACCTTCCCACAAGACAGTAATCCTAAGCACACAGCCAGGACAACACAAGAGTGACTTAGGGACAAATCTGTGATTCAGTGGCCTAGGCAGAGCCCTGACTTGAACCCAATCGAGTATCTCTGGAGAGACCTGAAAATGGCTGTCCACCAATGGTCTCCATCCAGCCTGAGAGAGCTTCAGAGAATCTGTAGAGAAAAATGGCAACAAAAAAATCCCCAAATCCGGGTGTGCGTACCTTGTGGCATTATACCTAAGAAGACTTGAGTCTCCTCATACCGTCTGGAATTTAGAGGGGATTGTCCTTGAAGACTATCTGTTCATAGAGTATAATAGAATTGATAAGGGCCTTCCATTTAGAAATAGTGGGAGGGCGGGGGTCCACCTGTCTCAGCTCGATGGTCATGAACAAAGTTTCTTTCAAAAAGATGCTTGTATGGTGTGGCCACCGATACTCCTGTATTAGACAAATAAGCAAACATGAGAAATTAGAGAAACTGGTCTTCTAGTAACAACCTCAACCACCTCTTCCACTATATATATATATATATATATATATATATATATATACACACACACACACACACATTGTGCCAAAAATTGGATGCATTATGGATGTAAAATTCCTCATTGACATCACTGAAGCCAATATCGACCGCCTGACCTACTCCTTTTGCATTATGCTGGCTGCAGGAAGTTTACATCCAGGGAGCCCAGTGGGGCAACCAAAGGAGTCGGGAGCCAGCTCCAGGTAGCAGGTAAGTATGCTTCCTTTTTGCAGGTCTGCCCAGCAGGGAGTTTGTGAAAAGTTCTCTGCAAAGGTGCACAACCCCCTTAAAGGGGATCTCCAGGCTACAGATAATATTGACTAGACAGGACACAGGGTGGGCTACTGGGGTCATTATTCTACAGGAGGAGGTGAATGAGAGAATTATACATACTAGCACCACAGGGGGGCATTATAGCACAGGGCGACTACAGAGATGGTGGGAGCAATTAACATACTAACACTACAGGGGGCATTAATACTGGTGCCATTACAGGGGAAGGAGGCATTATAATACGACCCAGAGAATTACAGGTGGCAATATAATACAGCCTGGAATTGAACTATCTGGAGATGTCAATACGCAGATTTTGGACTAGTAGTACAGGTTTTCACTCGGAGCCTTAAACCTCTACTCTCTGTATTGTAAAAAACATGTATATTGCAATTTTCACAAACCCCCAAAAAATAAATAAATTTGAACTGTCTGGAGATACCATGACACAGATTTTAGACTAGTATTTTAAGGTGTTTTCACTGAGGTTCTAAATGCTATCTATACTCTGGATGGTAAAACAAGTATTGTACAGTTTTAAGCTTATTCCCCATACACAAAAATGCATTTCTGTTAAATTGGGGAAGGGCGGGGGTTGTGTTGAGAAATGTTTCTGCAGGTAGCTGCTTTTGAGGTTCTGCTGCAGCTGTGTTATAAGGCAGTAGTTGCATCTAGAAGGCACTGCCAGGCACATCCAGCCTCAGCTCCTCACTTCTCACTCCCTGGCTAAAGCTTTCCGCTTTCCCTATTCTACACAATTCTTCTTTCGAGCACTCTTTTCCTTCCTCCCTAGTGCTTTTTCCCGCCTACATGTGCAGTAAAGTGCCATTTTACTGTATTAATCTGAAACAAGCCAGAACATCGTTGGGTTCATCCACCAGAGAAAATTTTGGGAAGTTTACAAAAAACTCGATTGTTACATACTGATTCGCTCAGCTCTAATTTACATCATAATTAATATATATAACCTTTAATTCAATTGCTGAACAAACCACAGTGATGTTAAATGGAGTCTGTTATGTCATTTTCACCTACGATATATAACTAACAGCATTGCCCCACAGAAAAACGTGTGTATATGTCTATTCATGTCAAGAAAAAGTGCTTTTATTCTGCTGAAAAACAGCTCCCAAGTGCCCATCTGCCGGAGTTTGTTGTTCCCTGTGCCCAATGCAAACCAGACTTAAAGAGGCCTTTCACCACTCCTGACATGCCTGTTTTAATAGCTCCATGCATTCCCCACGTACTAACAATTCTGGAACATCTATTCTTATGGCTCTATGTTGTGCCATTCCTTTATTATTTGCACTACAAGTTATGAATGAATTGCTATTTGCCTTCAGTAAAGGAACAGAGGGGAGGTGACCAGTTGGGGGGGGGGGTGTTCCTGCACAGACTGACTCTAGCCAATCACTGCTGCCATGTTCAGACTGTGCAGGTACACACCCCAAACTGGTTACCTCCCCTCTGTTCCTTTACTGAAGACAAATAGCAATTCATTCATAACTTTTAGTATAAATAATAAAGGAATGGCACAACATACAGACATAAGAATAGATGTTCCAGAATTGTTATTACACGGGGAATGCATAAAGCTATTAAAACAGGCATGTCAGGAGTGGTGAAAGGTCCTCTTTAAGAAGGGGAGGGCTGCTTTTGCAGCTCATATCTTGGGATTGGTAGCAGCTAGCGATATGGGCTTGTTTGAAAGCTGGCATTCAAATAATACCAGTATCAGCATTATATCCATTACATCGGAAGACATAGCTGTTAGAAATCAGGATGGCAGGGAATGCAGTTGAAATTAAAAACAGGTTTCACTAATTTCACTCCTGACTTGTTTTCTACCAGCTACATCTTCAGATGTAATGGATATAATGTTGTGATACTGGTATTGTCTGAAAGCTTGAAATGCCAGTTTTCAAACAAGACCCATATTTGTAGTTGCTACCAATCCCAAGATATGAGCAGCTAAAGCAGCCACTCCCTTCTTAAAGACGACTTTTCATGGTCCAGACTAGAGATGAGCGAGCATGCTCGGCCGAGCGTACTCGGGAGCAATTTTCGAGTAGTAGCGTACGCATTTTATAATCTGTACGCTAATCCATACGCATCTTATAATCTGTACACTAATGCGTACGCATCTTATAAATTTGTACGCCAATGCGTACAAATTACAAGATGCGTACGCATTAGCATACAGATTAGAAGATGCGTACGCTACTACTCGAAAATTGCTCCAGAGTACGCTAGGCCGAGCATGCTCGCTCATCTCTAGCAGACATTATGAAATAAGTAGCAGGTTATGTACTGCATAGTCCAAGGAAGTAAGATCGCTTTTTTTTTTTTTTTTTTTGGGCGCCGCTCCATTCGCCTGCTGTGCCCCTGTTCATTTCTCCCGCCTGGTATGCTAATGAATAGCATCGGTACAGGGAGGAGGAGACTACCCTGTTTCTCATCCATCCATGGACTATTCCCTATAACCTGCTACTTATTTCATAATGTCTAGACCTATGAAAAGTCCTCTTTAAGTCTGGTTTGCTTTGGGCACAGGGAAAAAGCAAACCCACCACCCACTTGGGAGCTGTTTTCCAGAACTTTTCCTGGACATAGAATAAAGACAGAAGACACACACAGGTATGTCTGGGATGTGACATATAATACAGACACACAGTGCACACAGGTATGTCTGGGATGTGACATGTAATACAGACACACAGTGCACACAGGTATGTCTGGGATGTGACATATAATACAGACACACAGTGCACACAGGTATGTCTGGGATGTGACATATAATACAGACACACAGTGCACACAGGTATGTCTGGGATGTGACATGTAATACAGACACACAGTGCACACAGGTATGTCTGGGGATGTCCCGGACATGTAATACACACACACAGTGCACACAGGTATGTCTGGGATGTGACATATAATACAGACACACAGTGCACACAGGTATGTCTGGGATGTGACATGTAATACAGACACACAGTGCACACAGGTATGTCTGGGATGTGACATGTAATACAGACACACAGTGCACACAGGTATGTCTGGGATGTGACATGTAATACAGACACACCAGTGCACACAGGTATGTCTGGGATGTGACATGTAATACACACACAGTGCACACAGGTATGTCTGGGATGTGACATGTAATACACACACACAGTGCACACAGGTATGTCTGGGATGTGACATGTAATACAGACACACAGTGCACACAGGTATGTCTGGGATGTGACATGTAATACAGACACACAGTGCACACAGATATGTCTGGGATGTGACATGTAATACACACACACAGTGCACACAGTATGTCTGGGATGTGACATGTAATACAGACACACAGTGCACACAGGTATGTCTGGGATGTGACATGTAATACAGACACACAGTGCACACAGGTATGTCTGGGATGTGACATGTAATACAGACACACAGTGCACACAGGTATGTCTGGGATGTGACATATAATACAGACACACAGTGCACACAGGTATGTCTGGGATGTGACATGTAATACACACACAGTGCACACAGGTATGTATGGGATGTGACATGTAATACAGACACACAGTGCACACAGGTATGTATGGGATGTGACATGTAATACAGACACACAGTGCACACAGGTATGTCTGGGATGTGTATGCAATCTTCTGTGGGGCAGTGTTGTTAGTTATATAGGTGAAAATGAGGTGACAGACTCCCTTTGATGACACGTACAGAGCCTGATATACACAGCAGAGAGAGGACGCCGATTTATTGGGGGAATGTTTTCTCCAATGGCAGGGGATCCACATAATCCCATGTGCTCTACGGATGCTTACACCGTAGTTCGATGGTAGGATGAACCTGTCGGTGATAGATCCAGGTTTGTAATATTGTACTGTACTTGTCCCTACGCTCCGCCTACACTTCCTCTGTCTGCCTGTGCAGCGACCACCCTGAAAAAAACCACCCGCCCAGCAATGACTTTCCACTGTTAGGGCTCTTTCACATGGGTGTGTCCCTTGCGGGAATCGCGCTCCATTTGAGAAGAGGGATTGTGCGATATCATGATTGATAATGCTGTGTGCCTCTGCCTGACCTTTCTTTAACGGAATCATACCGACATAAAGCTGATGGGAGTTTCTGAATCTGCCTGACAGACGTCTTCCTCTCACAGGCCTGCTGCTTGTAATCTATGCAGTTGGCTCCATGTTGGGAACCAATTGGCTGGTGCTTGGTGTTGGTTCCTCCAGTCTCTCAGATGTTCGCTGAGGAGAACTTCTTCGGTCTCTTGATGGTTGCCGCTCTGTGGTGCTGGTTCTTCCAGGGTTGATGGTTCATACCTTGGTTGGAATTCTCCAGCAGTTCTCAGCTCCGTCCCATCATTTATATGACCGCCACCTGTTGTTTTACCACCAGGTTGTTCGGCTGAACGTATTGGTGACCGGCTTCTATCCGCTTCTTGTCTTTGGCGTGGTGGGACTCGACCACGTCTTCATCTCCTGTCAGGGACATTCTCATGGTCATCGTTAGTCTCAACTAGTTGACGCCTTCTGATCCTTTAAGACATCAGTCTTCCATAGGCAATGCATAGATACAATGATTTCAGTACTAGTTGATCAATTGTTCGGTGTCGTCCTGGTCTCATGATGTGGAAATGTGAACAGCATGATGAGGAGGACTGTTTAAATACCTACACCCGGCACCAGCCGATCTGATATTGATGACCTATCCTGAGTATAGGTCATCAATAGTAAAAGCCTGGACAACCCCTTTAAGTTCACCTGTAAAGGTTAGAGGGCATTTTAGGATTAGGCTACTTTCACACGAACGTTGTGTTTTTCGGTCCGCAAATTGCGGATTAGCAAAAAAAACGGATGGCATCCGTGTGCATTCCATATTTTGCAGAACGGAACAGCTGGCCCCTAATAGAATAGTACTATTCTTGTCCGTAATACGGACCAGAATAGGACATGTTCTATTTCCTTTGCGGGGCTACGGAACGGGCATACGGATGCGGACAGCACACAGTACGCTCTCAGTATTTTTTGCGCACCCATAGAAATGAATGGGTCTGCATTTTTCACATGAGGAGTCCGCAAAAAATGCTGTCGTGTGAAAGAGGCCTTATCCTGAAATTTCACCCACAAGCCAAATATCCCTAACTTTTTGTGAGTACTTTATAGCTCGGTTCTTATCTTACTGATAAGAATGTGGCTTAAATAAGTGATTATGACCTTTTAGTAATTTAGGGGTAAGGGTTATTAGATGACCGGGCACAAAGTCAAAGTACCAGAAACACGGTAGAAAAACGGTTAAACCTTTGTGATAGAAAGGCTCAATATTTTTAATAAAGACCAAATGAAAAAATGATTTCTAGCCCAAAATGCGTAAAATGCAATCATAAAAAATGCCCAGAAGGTATACATAGCTTTTAAAGGAGTATTCCCATCTGGAACATTGATGGCATATCACTAGAATATGCCATCAGTGTCAGAGACGCCCACCAGAACCTCTTGGTCCTGGACCACTCCACAGCTGCAGCACCACAAAAGTATCCATGCGGTACTGCACTGTGTGAAAAGATGCCAAAAGTTTCCTTTTTATTTTTATTTCCTTTTGCATTGGTTGGAATCACGTTCCAAAAATAAAACACTGAAAATAACTAGTCCAAGTGTAAAGCGTCGTTCACGCATCAGCGTTCCACGGACGTGTGCTGTACATGTTCTCCACGTACAGCACACGTCCCCATTCATTTTAATGTGTGTATTCACACATCAGTGTTTTAGCACGGTCCGTGGGTCTGTGTTTTTAGCACGGAAGCATGCTCTATTTTATCCATGTTCACGGATCCATCACGCCCATTATAGTCTATGAATCCGTGAAAGCCACGGATCATTAGGAAGAGATGCTTTGAAAATGATTTTTCAGCTCTGCAGGGTCAGTGAAACACAGATGGCACACAGATCCTTTAAATACAGCTTCACGGACGCATCACTAACCACCCTCTCATGGATTTGAGCACTGACACGGATGTGTGAATTAGGCCTCTTTCACACGACAGCATTTTTTGCGGGCTCCGATCCGCATTTTTCACATGAAAAATGCGGACCCATTCATTTCTATGGGCCCGCAAAAAATGCGGGCAGCACACCGTGTGCTGTCCGCATCCGTTGCTCCGTTCCGTGGCCCGCAAAAAAAAGTAGAGCATGTCCTATTCTTGTCCGTTTTGCGGACAAGGATAGGCAATGTTACAGTGGATCCGCAAAAAATACGGATGCCATACGGACGCCATCCGTTTTTTTTGCGGATCCGCAATTTGCGGACCGCAAAACACAACGTTCGTGTGAAACAGGCCTTAGGCTTAAAGCTCACTTCAGTAAGTGGCATTTATCATGTAGAAAAAGTTAATAAAAGCCACTTACTAACAGTGGCGTAGCTATAGGGGTCGCAGCGGTCGCAGTTGCGACCGGGCCCCTAAGCCAGGGGGGCCCCGAGGGCCCCCCTTGCCACTTGCAGGGCCGCACCGCCAATTAGCCAGGTGCGGCGCGGCCCTGCACACAGATAGGGGCAGAGGGAGATGAGCGCTTCCATTGTGGAAGCGCTCATCTCCATAGTCATCTGTATCGCCGTCCTCAGGACGGCGATACAGATGCCTGTATTGTACTGGGGCAGGGGAGGGAGAGGCGTCTCCCCTGCCCGTTCCTCTGATAGGCTGCAGGCACTGGGCCTGCAGCCTATCAGAGGCCGGCTCAGGCGGCGCGATGACGTCATCGCGCCGCCTGAGCCGTACATCGCGGGACACAGGCCGGAAGAGGCCTGCATCGCATCGCTGTCAGCACCATGGAGGTAAGTATAAGTGTTATTTTTTTTTTATTATTTTTTTTTTTAATTGTAGCAGTCACCGACCGTAGCCTAATTGGGGGCACTGGGGGCATTTTTAATGGCACATGGGGGCACTGGGGGCATTTTACTGGCACATGGGGTCATTTTTACTGGCACATGGGGGCACTGGGGGCATTTTACTGGCACATGGGGGGCACTGTGGGCATTTTTACTGGCACATGGGGGCACTGTGGGCATTTTACTGGCACATGGGGGCACTGTGGGCATTTTTACTGGCACATGGGGGCACTGTGGGCATTTTACTGGCACATGGGGGCACTGTGGGCATTTTACTGGCACATGGGGGCACTGTGGGCATTTTTACTGGCACATGGGGGCACTGTGGGCATTTTTACTGGCACATGGGGGCACTGTGGGCATTTTACTGGCACATGGGGGCACTGGGGGCATTTTACTGGCACATGGGGGCACTGTGGGCATTTTTACTGGCACATGGGGCACTGTTGGCATTTTTACTGGCACATGGGGGCACTGTGGGCATTTTACTGGCACATGGGGGCACTGGGGGCATTTTTACTGGTACATGGGGGCACTGGGGGCATTTTTACTGGCACATGGGGGCACTGGGGGCATTTTACTGGCACGGGGCATTTTTACTGGCACATGGGGGCACTGGGGGCATTTTTACTGGCACATGGGGGCACTGAGGGCATTTTTACTGGCACATGGGGGCACTGGGGGCATTTTTACTGGCACATGGGGGCATTTTTACTGGCACATGGGGGCACTGGGGGCATTTTTACTGGCACATGGGGGCATTTTTACTGGCACAAGGGGGCACTGGGGCATTTTTACTGGCACATGGGGGCATTGCTTACTGGCACATGGGGGCACTGGGGGCATTTCTTACTGGCACATGATTTTGAGGGGGAATCAATGGGGGGAACTTCTGGCGCATTATTGGGGCATTTCTTACTGGCACATAATTTGGGGGGCATCTATGGGTGGGGAGCACTTCTTACTGGCACATTGGAAGCATTATTACTTCTGGGGCACAGTGGGGACATTAGTACTGTGGGGGGCACTATTACTGTGGGGGCACCCTGGCACAGTATCAGCGCAGTTATTTCTGGGGGACGTTATGTTCACACTATTACGGGACACTATTTGCTGGGCGCAGTTATTTTAGGACACTGTGTGCCAATAATTATTGAAGGGCACTATCTGTGTGGTACTAGTGGCACAGTACTGGGGTGGTAGGATGATTTGTCCAGAAGATGGGAGGATGATGGAAAAGTAGTAAACTAAGATTTTTTTCTGTCAAACTGCAGAGATGAGAAATGGCTGAAAAATGGCGTCTGGTCTGAAAGGAGAAGATGAGGAAAGAGAAGATCTACATCCGAGGAGACGTCACTGGATGTAAGAGGTATGAGGCGCTGTATTATACTGGATATAAGAGGTATGGGGCTGTATTATACTGGATATAAGAGGTATGGGGCTGTATTATACTGGATATAAGAGGTATGGGGCGCTGTATTAGGCGGGGGGGGGGGGGGGCCCAAGCTGAACTCTTGCACCAGGGCCCATGAGCCTTTAGCTACGCCCCTGCTTACTAATGTATTGTGATTATCCATATTGCTGCATTTGCTGGCTGGATTCGTTTTTCCATCACATTATAGGCTGCTCGTTTCCATGGTTACAGACTAGAGATGAGCGAGCATGCCTGGCTGGGCGTACTCGGGAGCAATTTTCGAGTAGTAGCGTATGCATGTTCAAATGTTAATGCTATACTAGTAGTCAATGGACTGAAGCCTCACAAATACTACAAATGATAGCCATGCATTATAGGACACGCTGGGATTAGTAGTTCCACGCGCCTCACAGTTCACGCTGGAGAAGAGAAACGCATGCGCAGTAAAGGATTGTCAGTGGCCGTCAACTGTGGTCAGGTGACTTGTCAAGCTATCCCCGAATAAAACATTGACAGACCTGCCGAAGCGTCTTCCCCAACTACCATGGCAACGACTTCTTAGCCAATCAGCGGCCTGAAAGCCTGGCTTGGTTACACAGTGACCAATCAGCGAGTTGATGGGCGGCGCTCGGTGTGGCCGGGCAGTTTGAACCGTGTAGTGTCGGTTAGGTGCGCCGGTGATGCAGGATGTCCGGTCCTCGCGCTCTGCTGCTGTACACTGATGACTCGGTGGAGGTCCAGTACCGGGATGGAGCCAGACTGTTTGTTTCTCCGTGCGGGACCGAGTTCATGTATGAGTGGACCCAGGCCGGAGCTCACCCTGCGCAGAGGGGACGTCATAGGACGGAGTTCGTGACCAGCAGCTGCAGGGTGAGAGGCGTCCTGACCGCGTGTGATGTTCTAGGGACTGCAGATCTCTAATGACCCTCATTACATGGCTCTGCCGCATCTATAGGGCAAGAAAAGAGAGAGCTGTATGGAATGGCTCCGAGTAACGGGTAGATTGTGTGCCCACGGGAGTAATAGGGGAGTATACAGGGGTGCAATGTGGGTGGAGTATACAGGGGTGCAATGGGGGGGTTACATAGAGGTGTATAAGTGGATATAATGGGGGGAGTGCAGAGGTACTGGGGAGTACACAGAGGTGTAAGTGGGGTGTGCCAGCGTGTAATGGGGGGAGGGGGGTAAGACCTCACGTCTCGATGTGCTCTGGCTTGGACTGGGCAGATGCTGTATGAGGCTTTTCCTTGGAACCAATACCTCTGTAATACAGTGTCATATAATAGCGCCATACAGGATGGCTGTCCTGAGGCTCATGTCACAAAGACTAGCGTTATCCATGACGCCCCATATGGTGAGCAGAGTTGTCATCTAAGCCCATATTCACACATTATCAGGAGGACCTCACTGACCGATCTGTTTTCCAATGGATCCGAACGCCAGCAGACACCTCAACTTCAATGTGGTGCGTTGTAATGTCAGTAAAAATATCAGTAGAATGCACTGTACTTGTGTCATACATGCTGGAAAGTCAAGACGTGAATCAGAGCCTAAGGTTCTGAGAAACCTAGCTTGGAAGGCAACCAGACCTAGGTGATTAATGTGTGATATGTAGGGGTCCAATCACTAGGACGCCCACGAGAATGAGGGTCCTCAAGTCTTCTATGGGAATGAAGCAGTAGTGCGCATACATGACCACCGCTCCATTCACGTCTATAAGACTGATGGAGATAGAGCACTGACTCGGAGGCCTCGCTGAAGTGGATTGAGGGATGGTCACACAGGTGCACCCACACAGGGGGCTCTGGGACCCCTATTCTCGTGATTGTAGCGGTCCCAGCAGTTGGATCCTCAGCTTTTTCTACACCTAGCACCTTTCCTCTGGATAGATGATAAAACTTGATGGGCAAACCCCATTTACACAGAATTTCCTTAACCAGACAGTCCCTCTGAGAAGAAACCCAGTCTGCAGCTCTCCTGCCATCTGTATCCTTACACTGTGCTAGATCTGCCACCCATCTCCAGACATCCACCACCCGTAACCTGAGGTGGGAGAAGGTGGAGAAGACAATCATTGGGCCGAGGGGGTATATTGATTTAAAAGTAGATGAATCTTGCTCTGGTGTAGCGCTGCGGACCCTTCATTCTCAGGATCGGTGGAGTCCCAGATGTTGGACCTCCATCAAGTCATGGCGTATCTTAGCAATGCACCACACAAGATGGGAAACCCCATTTACAGAGGTCGTGCCAAGTTATTAACGTATCTGTTTCCACTGGATAGGGGATGAGGGTCTGATCAGTGAGGGTCTGACTGATGGGACCCCCACAATCCCACCCCCCTGTATTAAGGAAGCATGTGTTGAGCATTCTTGGTCCCTCTTCATTCTGTATGGGGCTGCACTGTACTTTGCTATCTCTGGCAGTCCCCTTGAGAATGAATGAGATGGCAGTGTGCAAGCGGGACCTGCCGCTCCGTTCATGCCGGGTCAATGGGACCCCCGCTGATCAGGAACTTGTGCTACCACTACGTTCACTCTCTCATGGTGTCTCACACCTATAGGAGCGGCAGCTCTGACTACATTGACAATTTAGTTTTGTTATTCCATTTTTGTGTAGTATTTTTTAAGTATTTTTGTATTTTCTGCCTTCTCTGTAGGAACAAGTTCTTCAGGCGCTAAGCTTTCGTAACACCTTTTCCAGCCGTCCATTCTTGCCGTCTAGCCTGATACCTTCAGAGGAGATCATGGTAGGTACTGCAGTAATAGCGCCCTGACCAAATACATCGGGGCGGATTTACTAAACCAGTAGACATGTTCACGTGTGCCAGATTTATCAGCTGGGCGCTGACTGTGGTGCCCACATAGACTCTTTTTGTCTAATATTATGGAAACTATTGGTTGTCTTACTTTGAAGGAACATCTTTTGCCTCACATTGTCGGATCTTAAAGGGGTTATCCAGTAATGCTCCCCCCCCCCAATGTCTAGGGCCCCCTTATACATTATACTTACCTGTCTTGCTCTGGATCCCTGCATGGTCGCCACTGCATCTCCCCGTTGCTTGGATCAAAACCTCAGGTGACTGGGGGGCAGCAGCCAATAGCAGGCTGCAAGGGGGACAAGCCTCCCTAGCGTCATCCGCTATGCTAGGGAGGCCCGTCTCCATCGTGGCCTGCTATTGGCTGCTCTCCCCAGTCACCTGATGTTTTGATCCGAGGAACCGGGAGATGCAGTGGCGACCATGCAGGGATCCAGAGCAACACAGGTAAGAATAATCTATAAGAGGGACCCGGGCACTGGGGGAGGGGAGGTCATTATAGGGGCTATAAGCCATGCCCTCTTGTTTATTCAAAATAGGTGAGCTAGCTTAAGTAGTTCTAAAAGGTGATGAGACTTTGGGGGTCAATAACCAAATCTTTACACTAGGTTATAGTTGTAAAAAAAAAAAATTGCAAATTTTGGCACAAATTGCATTTTCTGCAAACATTTTGTATCTTTTTTGCTTTTCATCACTTTTTTGAGTGAGTGGAGCGTAGCAGAAGGGGCAGGGCCACCACATGGAAGCACATTTATTACAATTTAAACAATCTACTTCTGGCACACGGACTGCAGGAACAGGCGACGTGTGCGCCTCTTAATGACTGGACTGGATTTTCCTCTAGCGCGGTTTGTGTGTCTTTAGTACATGAGGTGCATTATGTGCCAGAAATACACCCCTTTTTAGTGCGTTTTACAACATGGTCTAGACACAATCGTGTACGTTTTTCCCCCACACGTTTCACATTTGAGGGGAAATACACACGATCAGGATTGCATGCGGATTTGCTTGTGGAAAATCCGCACCGTAGGTCATGTACATTGTATTCTGTGAGAATTTGAAATTCTCACGCACACGATGCAGATTTTTTTCCACACGGATTTTGACCAATCATGTCAATTTATTTTATTTTTCCTGTCCGGATTTTCTCCATTCACTTCAATGGGGACAGGAAAATCTGCACCAATTGATGCAGTTTGACCGCACGGATTTCCCTGTGAACCCTTGCGAATTTCAATGCAGATTGTCCGCACATAAATCCTGAACTTGTGCATTTAACCTGAAGCGTGCGGGCGCACAGGTTTTCATCACCTTATTTGCATACTTCTATCTAAGTAAATATGTCTAAAAACCGCTCCATCCATGTCCACAGGTTGTGTGCTGTATTGCCCGTCTGTCTCATTGACTTCAGTGGAGCTGAGCTGCAATACCAGACAAAACCCATGTACAGGGGTGGTGCTGTTTTTGAACGAAAGCAGCCATGTTTTTCTGATCGTAGAAACCCCTTTAAAGACTCCTCCTGACCCCGCCCACCTACGATGAGTGACAGTGTACACACACTGATATAGGGTGAGCTGTCAATCACCCCGTGTGGGCGGGGCTCTCAGCTAAGCCCTCTTCAGGCGATGCCCATAGACAAGCATGGGAGAAAGCGGCCATGTTTTTCTAATCTCCTCCAGCCTGGACTTTGGATGGATGTATAGAGTGAGCCTTTAATTTTGCTCTTTTTCAGACTCTTTTGGGTGAGATCTCTGAAGTGACTTGGCCCGCTCTGGAGGACGATGCCGGTTGTGTGACACATCTGGAGGATGGCAGTGTGAAGGTTTCCTCATTGGATGGGCATGCAGATTTATACATGAACGCCCTGCAGAAAGAGTTCACTGTGAAGTTTTTGTGCCAGCTCAGCTGCGCCCCCTGTGATCCAGAAGTGAACGCCGACCCCAAGACTGCAGGGATCAAGACCACAAAAAACATGAACAGGTCGAAATATTCATCCTGCGTCCTCCAAGAGGAGCCTCCGACTTTTCAGACAAAGCACGCCTCCCAGTACACCTGGCTGCTGCAGCGCTTCTCTGTGGCCGACTGTCCACCGTCCTTTCAGTATCCCATGGACCTGGCTCTTCTCTTCCACAGAAAGTTAACCCAAGAAGGTGACACAAAGCAGTCTGTGGACACTGACGAGACCACGTCTGATGTCCCAGATAGAAGAATGGTGTCTGCTCTACCAAGAGCATTACCGCTAACCTGTCCGGCTGCACACATGCACAGGTAGGTGTCACATCACTTCCTACTATAGGACCTGTTCACCAGAGAAGAGAAGGTCCATATAGGGCCCCCATTAGGGTCTGATTCCTTCTCCAAGACCTTTTCATGACTCCCTGGACTATTTTCTCCCCCCCTCAGTGTTGTTTCTCTATAGATCAGGGTCTGATTGGAATCTTAGGCCTCATGCACAGGCCAGGTCCGCAATATATGAGCCCCACCCTGTGCACACCGCGACACCGCAAATTCAGACCTGTTCACTTGAATAAGTCCACAATCCAGAAGGTTTGTAACGGAGCGGAGGCATGGAACCCCACGGAATTACTACTGAGCGCTTCCGTGGAGTTTCTCTCCATGACTGCACAATGCAAAAAATAGAACTTATTCTATATTTTTGGGGTGCGGATGGATCGCGGACTAATTCACAGCCGTACAGATGTTGCTCGTGCTTGAGGCCTTAGGATGAATTCACACTGTTACATAGTTGGTACGGTTGAAAAAAAGATTTGAGTCCATGAAGTCCAACCTATAAAATCTTACAGTTTAGATCCAGAGTAAGGTAAAAAAAAAATCCTTATGAGGCATTTTCCTTCCCGACTCCAAATCTGGCAATCAGAATAAATCCCTGGATCAGTGACCCATCTCCATCTACCACACATACAGTAACCTACAATATTACATTGAAGAAAGATATCCAGACCCTTCTTGAGCTTGTACAATGAATCGGCCATCACAACTTCCTCTGGCAGAGAGTTTCATAGTCTCGCTGCTCTTACAGTAAAGAAGCCCGTCAGCGATAATGGTGAAACCTTCTTTCCTGTACATGTAGAGAACACTCTCTTGTCATGGCTACAAGCCTAGTTATAAAAAGTTCATTAGATCTCTGTGCTGTCATTCATCTATTTGTACATTGTTATTAGATCTCCTCTAAGGCTACTTTCACACTTGCAGTAGCCTTTACCATCTGTCCGCTCCGGCCCCATGCCAAGGGGCAGCCGTAGTAAAACTACCACATTCTCCAGTTTTTGTCCGTCCGCTTTTCGGCATGTTTGCTGTGCTGTGGCCGGACCTCCATCCTGCCTCCATTATAGCGAATGGGGCCGGAGCGGAGTTCTGCCAGCACGGTGGTCTTGCGGTAGCGCAGATCCGGCAGGCTGTTCTCCTGCCAGAAAAGGCTACCGCAAGTGTGAAAGTAGCCTTAGCCATCTTATTTTTCCAGACTGAAGAAAATCAAGTTTGACAATGTCTTGGTCCTGCAATCCAACAATTCCAGTTTTTCTTGTGTTTTAATATTGAAAAAAATGTGTTTATTTATTTTTAAAACACATTTTTTCTTTGCATCGCCATATTTATACTCCGTAACTTTCTACAGTGTCTACAAAGTTGTGTGAGGGTTCATTTTTTGCAGGGTGATGTGTACTTTTCATTGATACCATTTTGTGGGAGGTGAATCGACCGTTTTGACTCTTTTTTTTCCGTTTTGCCACAGGGGATAAATATTTGTATTTTTTAATAGTACGGGTGTTTTTGCATGCAGCAATGCCTATGATTATTTTTTTAAATTGTTTATGTATTTTAATTTTGGGGAAGGGGGTGATTTGAAATTTATATATATTTATACTTTTAAAAATGTTGTGATCAACGTTATCATCGATCGCATACATTAGCCCCAGCTGCGCTTGACAGCGTCGCCATCTTTAAATACCTGACCGCTGATGCAAAACAATCCTAGCTGCTCAATTCTGTCTGACACGTTCTTGTATTCAATCTGTGTGAGATAAGAGGCTGATCAAACAGTGACATTTGTGAAGTGCCATCCATATTCCTAACCGAGGTGTACCTTATTATAGGATGAGTTATTGGAAGGCCTCTTTGTTAGGAGACACGTTGGCAGTAAATCCATTGCCTTTGAAAGTGGTGATCTATGACGGCGCCCTCTACAGGTGAGACCTCTCATCCTTTATTCTGAAAGAGTATTTTAACCTAGTGCTAGTGAGATTCCATACTTGTGGTATATGGGTTTGCACATTACGGGGGTTGGCTTGCTTGGACGTCCCTCTTTCAGAATTCAGCTGGACTCAGCAGATAAACAAGGGGTTTGCATTATTTTTACCGCTGAAAACTGGCATAGGAGAATAAGTTTCTCACATAGGATTGCATCTGTGTTAGTCCCATGCTCATATGTGCCCGCATTACTGAGAAAAATTATGTTTTAATATATGCAAATGAGCCTCTAGGAGCAACAGTGGCGTTGTCATTACTCCTATAGGCTCTGCTCTCTACAACTGCCACGCCCTCTCCTCCTTGATTGACAGGGCCAGGCAGGTGTGATGACTCACTCCTCACTGCCTGGTCCTGTCAATCACAGTGCAGAGGATGCGGCAGTTGTAGAGAGAGCAGAGCCTCTAGGAGTAATGAAAACGCCCCCGTTGCTCCTAGAGGCTCATTTGCATATATTAAGACCTCAGAAATGCGGACACAGATGCCTTCAGCTTCGTCATTCACTGGCTTGTTTAATTCATCTCATTTGTTTTAGATTCATTTTAGATGGAACCAACGTGGTGGAAATTCACCCGGGCGATGGTTCAGTTTTTATTTCTGAGGGTGACTGTATGGGAAAATATTTCAAACACTTCTTCATAAAAGCAGATGCTAAACAGGTATGTATCCTTTCTAAGCACTGACCCCTGTTACGTCCTCGTTATAACAAAGGTTTGTTTTTGGCTTCTTTTAAAGGGCCAGTAAGCTCGACTAAGGTTCTCTGGGCTGAAGATAAGAGAAAATGTTGTGATCAGGGAGGGGGAATATTGCTTCTTCTCTGCCGCCTGATGTGGCTGATAACAGGGAACAATAGATTAGCTTCAACTGCAAATTTAATACAGATGATATTTTCTGTAGATTTTGTTCCTTTTTGACCAGAGTAAAGGCAAATGGATTGACAGTCATGGCTTCTCAAGTGAGATGCTCACCAGTTTTTGGTGAGGAGCAACTGAGGAGGCAGTAATCTGGCTGCAGCGATCACTAGTTGTGTGGCAAGGTTTATAGTTCTTTATTAAGTGGTTCTTTCCATTTAATTATTCCCTATACTTTTAATGTAATGATATTCCTTGTCATATAATTGGTTAGTGGAACCAGGTACCAGGCTGCATTCCTAAGGTCTAATGTAACTGTACATGCGTACTGCACACTGGAGACCTTTAGGGGAGGCCAATAAGCTAGAAAACTTCTAGACATGTACCAAAGAGCTCATTTTAATTGAGGATATCATAAGATTACCACAACATTGTATTATGGGTGTCGGCAGGATGCCATGTTGTGCACTGGAGGATGGGAGCTCACTCATTTGTACACCACCTAGGTGACTTACTTTATCTGTCGTATGTGTTTTATCATAGTTTAGTACATTTTTATGCACATTAGCCTTGTCAAGCCTATTTTATTCCTGGATCCCAGAATTCATGGTAAAATAGCCGTCTAATTCTGCTTATTTGAAGGTTATACTGAGCTTTGAGCAGTAAAATAAGGTTGAAAAGCCCTGGTCTAAGCCATGATAGATGATCTGATTGTAGCATGATTTACATACTGATGCATTTTGATGTTTTCTTTGATTTTTTTTTTCCCTGCTATCTTTCAGGTACCCCAAAATGTATTTTTGTAAGCCCCCCCTTCCCATTCATTAAAGAGAACCTGTCACCTCAGTTTTGTCACCCAAACCACTCACACTTGCACTTAGAGCAAAAGAATGATCAAATTTGAAGAAATTCTCCCGTTTGTAGTCATGTGTCCACTGGGCATTTTATCCTGTCTCGCGTATTCATGGGTGAGGGAATGCTCACATGGCTAACATCTGCCACTGATTCAGCAGTGGAAATCCACAACCAAAATTGTTTTCCCCATTGACTTTAACGGTAAAAAAAAAAATTCATGTTGTGCACACAGTGTAAAATGGTAGAGGTTTATTAGTAGCTGATTTGAACCCCCCTGAGAAGTTTTGTGTTACTTCTTGGAGGTTTGATTATGGATTTCATAGAAGTCAATGGGAAGGCAGAGAAACCTCAACCCAAGGCCTCTTGTGCACAAACGTATTTTGTTTCCGTGTCCGTTCCGTGTTTTTTCTTTTTTTTTGTGGATAGGATGCAGATTTATTCATTTCCATGGGTCCGCAAAAATGCGGACAGCACACCGCGTGCTTTCCACATCCGTATGTCCGTTGGAGACTGAAAGGAAGACGCGTTGATGACGAAAAGCCCCCATTTCACATACAATGCACGAAGACTCTGAACGCGGAGATATCATGAACAGTTTAGATGAAGGAATACCAAGGAACTACTATAATTTCTTTGCTTGACTAGGCTTAAGTCCCAAAACATTCTCATCTGTTATTTGTATGATATTAGGTAGAAGACCGGCTGTACACTGCCAGAGATCTCCCTCCGGACAAGCCTCGAGCTCTGTATTCTGTGCGCTCCGTCATATCCCAGGCTAGAAGGTCAGTATTCCTGCTCTGATTTACCAACATTTAAAGAGGACCTGGCTCCCTCCCTGACATGTCTGTTCTACTTGTATTTCCCATGTACAGAGGTCGCAATAACGCCTGTGAAAGCGTCTGACGCGTGTTCAGGCGATTTTACTCCCTGGAAAAAGTCTAAGGCGTACCACTACTCCTTAGACTTTCTCCTGCTTTTCATCAGCGCAGGGCGCACTGTGAACGGCACGGGCAGCGCAGCGATGCTGCCTGTGCCTGAAATAACCAATAACAATGCTCCTTACAGTAAGGAGCTTTGTTATTGGTTGGTTATTGGTGCGCCAGAGCGATACGAGTCGGGTGAGGCAGAGGAATCTGGCGGGAGCTGGAAGAAGGAGGGGCCGGCTCCTGGGGGTGTCTGTAGGAAATAGAGCGGGGCGTTCAGACCATAGACCCTGGGAAACGTGACAGGGCTGCAGGAGAGGTAAGGAGCGCAGACTGATGTGACTGGTCTCCGGGAGAAGAGCTGCCCCTGGGCCTGTGTCCCCGGCCTTCGGGTGGAGCGGGCTTGGGGGTGGGAGAGTTGTAGCAGTGAAAAGCTGTCAGTCTTCAAGTGAGTGATTTTCCCCCTCCCCCTCCAACCATGGTTCTGTCCAATCTCCCAGTTCTCTGCTCCCCCTCCTCCGGTCACCCCACTAGTGACCCTCCGGTCACCCCACTAGTGACCCTCCGGTCACCCCACTAGTGACCCTCCGGTCACCCCACTAGTGACCCTCCGGTCACCCCACTAGTGACCCTCCTCCCCTCTCCTCCTGTCACCCCACAGGGAAGAAGCTGAACAGACTCCGCCGACTATGGTGGGATCCGTTCAGTTTCCGTTCAGGATCTGTCTTTTTACCAGACAAAAAAGTTATGCATTTGAGGCTTTTTTTGTCTGGTCTTTCAACAGAATCCGCAACAGAGGCTCCAAATGCAGATGTGAGCAAGTGCAGGCCTATGTATTATGTATTTTAATTACCGCAGATTTCGTACTCCTCCTCGGGTAAAAATACTCCTCAAAAATGGTCAGAGGAGTATTTTTACTATTCTGGAAAAACGTAGTGTGACCTCTGCCCATGTAATAACAATTGTGGAGCATCTATTCTTATGACTCTGTCACATTCTTCTATCATTTCTACTAGAAGTTAACTAATGAATCAGTCTGCAATAAAAGTCCATCTAATGTTACCAGTTGGGAGTGTGTCCCTGGCCAGTCTGACGCTATCCAATCGGTGCCGCCAATGTCAGAGCATGCAGGGACACACCCCCAGCTGGTAACACCCAGGTGGACCTTTGGGAATTGACCTACAATGCTAGCATTTTTTTTTTTTTTTTTTTTTTTTACCAGATTCACAAGATTGTCCCCACAAAAGTGTGACTGTTGGCAGGTATGCTTCTGGGAAAGCTGGGTGACTACCAATATGGCTAGCACTTCAGCTGCCAAGCGGCCTATCACACAGCCTTTCCAGATTTGCCTAGCTACAGTATGTGATGATGCGTGCCCACCCCCGCATTGCTGCATCCTGAGCTAGAGTTTCTATATCTCCCTATGGGCTCATTCAGACGGCCGTATGCTGTCTGCAAAAATGCGGATCTTTTTTTTTTTTTTTTTTTTTTTAGGACAGTTCAGGATGTCCGCAAAAAAACGGATTGCATTCTGTATTTTTGTGGACCCATAGACTTCAAAGGGGCCACATCCTGATTTTCACTGACAAGTGTAGGACGCGTTTTATTTGTTTTGCGGAGCCATAGAATGGAAGAAAAGGGTCCCAGAGAAGTGAACAGGTTCGCATCTAATTCACAAAAAAACGGATCCGCGGACAGCATACGGCCGTCTGAATGAGTCCTAAGGTAGATAGCTGGGTATATCTGTATAAGGTACATAGTAGTATATTTCTATATCTTCTTTATGTTTCTATTTCTTTTATGTTCAGTGACCATTTACTTTTCATTTTCCAGGTTTTTGGAATTTTGCTGCCAGCACAAGCTCTCCGTGAATCCTCTCTCTCACACCTGTTGCTGGAGGACGGTACGACTAAAACCTGTCCTTTCCATTTGTATCTGGATAAGCAAATTTCTTGCTGCTATGCAAAATGTGGGATAGAAAAGGCCTATTTCTAAATATATTCTCAGCCTGAAGGTTATGGAAATGTCCTCAGATGATTTTGCTTTGCAAAAACCTTGTATGGGTAAATGTGGGGGATGTTCTGTGTCCTTGACGTGGCCAGGACCGGGCTCTTGGGCAGTTTTATTTTAATGCAGGTTTCATGAAGCTCAAGGTTATGGAAGGGTATGTTCACACCTGCAGTCACTGTTGCAGCAGGCTGTTCCGGCAGAAGAACAGACTCCCAGTTTTCACCGTATCCGGCATAGCTGAATAGTGCCGTACACTGCTGGGCCTCATTATAATGGCATCCGGATACACTCCGGCATGAGTGCAGGGCTTTGGTTGGACAAAACCGCTGCATGCTGTGAACAGCGGTATCTGGCAGCCAGCCTGTTCCTCCCCTGGAAGATGTGACTGTAACGTCACTGACTATAACATATTAATGGGTTTCTTCATAAAGGGGTCTAAAAGTGCTGTATATGCTTATAGTATGGTTTACACTGGGTGAGTGAACTGTTCTGGTCTACATGCAACATAACATTTGGCGTGTCCCAAAATTAAATATTTCTCCATTAGATCTTGCGGAGGTTCTTCAGATTCAAAATAATTTAAAACAATAGCCCTGCGTCTAATGATGTTATCACATACTTGTTATGGCGCCCTCTGGTGTTCTTTTAATTCCTTTCTTAATTTGTCCACCTAATTTGTCCAGTGCTGGTGAGAAGAAGCCGCTTCCATTTCTTTTGGCTGGCTGGTGCAATCGTAAATTTAAAAAAAAAAAAAAGCTGGACTACCCCTTTAAGAAGGATATGACATCATGTGTAGATGACAGGTCCCCTTTAAGAAGGGTTGTCATGATGGAAGTACCCCGTTAATAGACCTCTTTTGCACATCTGATCATTCTATGTAACATTGTAAATTCTATATTGTTGGGGAAAATTTAAAAATTAGGAAACATTATAACAAGGCCTTCGAGAAACCAGAAAAACAGTGGATTCGGAGGCAAGCAGTTGTTAGTTACACAGTAGGTGCCATGAGGTGGAGGTCTGACACTTCCAGTTAGAGGTTGTATGACTTTTTTTGTTTAAAGACCTGCAT
The DNA here is from genome assembly GCA_900303285.1 of Rhinella marina. Classification (NCBI taxonomy): domain Eukaryota; kingdom Metazoa; phylum Chordata; class Amphibia; order Anura; family Bufonidae; genus Rhinella; species Rhinella marina. The sequence continues at coordinate 77,083 of ONZH01004763.1, read as the reverse complement.
TAAAAAAAAAAAAAAAAGTGATATTCACCTCATCATCCCCCACCGCTCCCATTCCAAAACTTCCCCACCAGTCTCAACTTGTCTCGACGTGTCCCTGTCGACACACAGGAAATGACCATGCAGCCAGTAGAAGCTGAGGATTGTCACCCCTGGCCAGTGAATGTCTCATCCTGGTGTCAAGAAGGGACCTGGAAGTAAAAACTAGTGGGACCCATGAATCATCAAGATTGGTGTGGAGGGGGTCAGTGAGGTGTTACTTTGTTTTATTATGGTGCTCTGACCGTTTTTGTATACAAAATTTAAAGAAGAACTCCTGCAAAAATTTTTATTCTCTCACCTGTTAGAAAGGTGCATGATATAATCTGTAGTGAATGCAATCTTCTCATCACAGACTGCATTTCTGAGTTATCCCCTCTCTTCTTATTGTAGCTGGGTCATGTGACCAACTCCCTGACCTCCAACTGACCCAGGACAGGAAGCCAGTTACTGCTCTATTCATTCCTATGAGACTGAAAGTGAGGCTCCCATAGGAATGCATAGAAAATTAGACTTCCTGTCCACACATAAGGTGCTGTGTGAGTTGGTGGGTCTAATTCCTAGTCACATAACACAGATGAGAAACATCAGGAAGATATTACTCCCAAATACAGCCATTATTTTTAAGAAAATGACATTCACTACACATTACATCATGTACATTTTTAGCAGGACATGGAATAACATTTTTTGCGGGAGTTCTTCTTTAATGACTAGATAAGGCCTTATGGCTGCCAATAGAAAAAGAATATTGTGTCCTTAAAGAGGTTCTCTGAGATTTCTATATTGAGGATAATGGATCCCTCCAACCTGGTCAGTTTTTTTGCAGTAGCTTGGGGGCTGTAACCACCAGGGCTGTGGAGTCAGAGTTGGTGAACATTTTATACCGACTCAAACTCCTAAAATATATAATAAATTAGTACATTTAGTTCAGTGCAGTATGTGCTGAATATATTTTCATAAGAATTTGGGAACATGACGAAATGTCCTAGAAATGTCTGTTCTATTCCTGAACTAAGGATCTAGGCTTTCAGTTGAGATGACTGTGTGCAGCCCTTCATGTAGATGCTCAGAAGTGAAACTCCTCTGCTACAGATCAGAGGAAAAAGGCACTGGGAAGAAATGGCTGTACTAATCTCAGAGCTAATAGAGAAAACAGGATTAAAGAGGTTTTCTCACTAGTTACAAAGATTAGCTTTCAACATAAAAGGACAGTTAAAAGAAGACATTTTCTAAATACAGTGGTCAGTAGATTTTACTTTAGTCATGAACTATAGACAGTTCAGCAGGTCTCTCACTGTACACAGGTTTCTATGCTAACCTGCAGACCAGAAAGACTTATCTGATTGGCTGAGAGCAGGAGTGACCTCAGTAGGCAAAATTTGTTGAGGACTGAGAAGGATGGCTTTACCTGTAATTGTGTTAGAGATCACAACCTCCTGCTCTGTCAGAGTACGTTAATATATGCTGATCACTGCTGGAGACCCCCCACGGCCTGAGGAAACAAACTGTCTGTGCAAACTGTCTGTCAGCCAGTGAATCAATGTGCTGAGAAAACCCCTTTAAGGCAAGTACTTCTTAGTATATCTAAACTTTCAATAAACTCTGCATAAATCACTTGTCCAGTGCATGTTCTCTCTGCTTTATGTTTTAGTTTGCTTTTCCTCTGAAGTAAAACACCTCGGGCCTTATGTATGAAAACTGTCTAGGTGTAGAAGTTTCTTTGTTGCCCATAGAAACCAATCAGAGCTCCCCTTTCATTTCATATAGTGCTTTGGAGAAATGAAAGGGGAGCTCTGATTGGTTGCTATGGGCATCAAAGAAAGTCTTAGACCTAGAAAGTTTTCATACATCAGGCCCTTAGTGAGCTGTACCCAGAGAAGCCTGATACTGAAAGTTCAGAGTAAAGATGTCAGTAAAACATATATTACAAGCTCTTTTTGTCATTACATATCTGTACTATTCATTTATGCAAAGTTTGTTTAAAGTTATTACTTAAACATGCGCCATGTATGAGGGAGTCTGAGTCAGGGGAAATTGAGGAGTCGGAGTTGAAGTCGGGGCTTTGGCTTACCGACTCCACAGCCCTGGTAACCACACTGAGTAGTGGACAGAGCCAGTTACTACAGTGTTACTCACATTTGGGAGCAGCACCGCATTAACATCTCCAGCCTCTGCACGGTGGAAGAAGCTGAGTAATTCCAGTGCTGGAGCTACTGCAGAACAGCTGATTGGTGAAGGTTCCAGGAGTTGGACCCCACTGATCTGTCCTAAATATAGGCCATTAATATAGAACCCCTTTATAGCAGTTGTTCAGGACTGCCTCAGGGCAGGCCATCAATATCTGATCAGCAGCAGTCTAACATCCCGGGGGTAGTTCTGTGCTAGAATTCGGCACTGGAACTCCACAGCACTGTCCATTGTGCGGTGGACATAGCTGGTAACTGCAGCACTGGTCCCACTGAAGTGAATGAGAGCAGCGCTGCAGTAACCAACTCCATCCACTGCACAATGCATTTAGCTGTGTCGTTCTGGCTACCCCGAAGCAGCTGATCAGCAGAGGTGTTGGACCCTGCCAATCAGATATTAACATAGTAACATAGTAACATAGTTTATAAGGCCGAAAAAAGACATCTGTCCATCCAGTTCGGCCTGTTTTCCTACAAGTTGATCCAGAGGAAGGCAAAAAAACCCTGTGAGGTAGAAGCCAGTTTTCCCCACTTTAGGGAAAAAAATTCCTTCCCGACTCCAATCAGGCAATCAGAATTACTCCCTGGATCAACGACCCCTCTCTAGTAACTATAACCTGTAATATTATTACCCTCCAAAAATACATCCAGGCCCCTCTTGAACTCTTTTAGTGAACTTACCATCACCACCTCCTGAGGCAGAGAGTTCCATAGTCTCACTGCTCTTACCGTAACGAATCCTCTTCTATGTTTGTGTACAAACCTTCTTTCCTCCAGACGCAGAGGATGTCCCCTCGTCACAGTCACAGTCCTCGGGATAAATAGATGATGGGAGAGATCTCTGTACTGACCTCTGATATATTTATACATAGTTATTAGATCTCCCCTCAGTCGTCTTTTTTCTAAAGTGAATAAGCCTAATTTTGATCATCTTTCTGGGTACTGTAGTCCACCCATTCCAGTTATGACTTTAGTTGCCCTCCTCTGAACCCTCTCCAGCTCTGCTATGTCTGCCTTGTTCACAGGAGCCCAGAACTGTACACAGTACTCCATGTGTGGTCTGACTAGTGATTTGTAAAGTGGCAGGACTATGTTCTCATCACGGGCATCTATGCCTCTTTTGATGCAGCCCATTATCTTACTGGCCTTGGCAGCAGCTGTCTGACACTGGTTTCTGCAGCTTAGATTTCTGTTCACTAAAATTCCTAGGTCCTTTTCTATGTCAGAGTTACCCAATATTTTACCATTTAGTATGTACTGGTGACTTGCATTATTCCTTCCCATATGCATAACTTTACATTTGTCAGTGTTAAACCTCATCTGCCACTTCTCTGCCCAAGCCTCCAGTCTATCCAGATCCATCTGTAGCAGTGTACTGTCCTCTTCTGTGTTAATTACTTTACACAGTTTAGTGTCATCTGCAAAAATTGATATTTTACTGTGCAAGCCTTCTACAAGATCATTAATAAATATATTGAAGAGAATAGGGCCCAATACTGACCCCTGTGGTACCCCACTAGTGACAGTGACCCAATCTGAGTATGTACCATTAATAACCACCCTCTGTTTTCTATCACTGAGCCAGTTACTTACCCACATACAGACATTTTCTCGCAGGCCAAGCATTCTCATCTTATATACTAACCTTTTATGTGGTACAGTGTCAAATGCTTTGGAGAAGTCCAGATATACGACATCCATTGATTCGCTGCGGTCTAGTCTAGAACTTACCTCCTCATAGAAACTCATTAAATTGGTTTGACATGACCGATCCCTCATGAAGCCATGCTGATATGGAGTAATTTGCTTATTTTCATTGAGGTACTCCAAGATAGCATCTCTTAGAAAACCCTCAAACAGTTTACCCACGACAGATGTTAAACTTACCGGCCTATAGTTCCCGGGCTCTGTTTTTGGACCCTTTTTGAATATTGGCACCACATTTGCTATGCGCCAATCCTGTGGAACACTCCCTGTCAGTATAGAGTCCTTAAATATCAGAAATAAGGGTCTGGCGATGACATTACTTAATTCTCTTAGGATACGGGGGTGTATGCCATCCGGTCCTGGCGATTTGTCTATTTTAATCTTTTTAAGACGCAGCTCTACTTCTTCCTGGGTCAGACAGGGCACTTTTAATGGGGAATTTACTTTTATATTCTGCATTTCATCTGACAGTTTATTTTCCTCAGTGAATACAGTGGAGAAAAAGATATTTAGTAGCTTTGCTTTCTCCTCATCGCTCTCTGCAACTCCCCCCTCATTACTCTGTAAGGGGCCGACACCTTCAGGTTTATACTTTTTACCATTTATATAATTAAAGAACATTTTAGGGTTAGTTTTACTCTCTTTGGCGATTAATCTCTCGGTCTTTAGTTTGGCTGCTTTTATTTGTCTTTTACATATTCTATTTTTTTCCTTATAGTTTTTCAATGCTTCCTCACTCTACTCCTGTTTTAGTGATTTAAATGCTTTCTGTTTGTCATTTATTGCTTTCTTTACAGTTCTGTTTATCCACACTGGATTTTTCTTGTTCCTTAACCTTTTATTCCCATAAGGTATGTACCTCTCACAATTAGATATTAGGATGCTTTTAAAAATATCCCATTTTGTGGCTGTATTTTTATTTTTGAGGACTTTGTCCCAGTTAGTTAGGCCTATGGCCTCTCTTAGTTGGCTAAATTTAGCTTTTTTGAAGTTTGGTATTTTTGTTCCTCCCTGAAGAAACGCTCTTTTGAATGACAATTGGAAGGTTATTATATTATGGTCACTATTTCCCAGGTGTCACCCGACCTGCACATCTGTTATTCTGTCAGGTCTATTGGTTAATACTAAGTCCAGTATGGCCGTCCCTCTAGTCGGGTCCTGAACCAGTTGGGAAAGGTAATTGTCTTTGGTTATTTCCAAGAACCTGTTTCCTTTATGAGATATACAGGTTTCAGTTTCCCAGTCTATATCTGGGTAGTTGAAATCCCCCATAATAACGACCTCATTATGATTTGCCACCTCGTCTATTTCATTTAGAAGTAGATTTTCTATGGGCTCTGATATACTAGGGGGTTTATAATAAACTCCTATTAGTATTTTATTATTGTTTTTGGCTCCATTTATTTCTACCCACAGTGACTCCACATCTTCATGTCCCTCACTTATATCTTCCTGGAGTGTGAGCTTTAGACAGGACTTTACATAAAGGCAGACCCCTCCCCCTCTCCGGTTTTGACGATCCTTTCTAAAAAGACTGTAACCCTGTACGTTAACTGCCCAGTCATAGCTATCATCCAGCCATGCCTCAGTTATTCCCACTATGTCATAGTCCTCCTCACACATCACTAATTCCAGTTCACCAATTTTATTAGTCAGGCTTCTGGCATTAGTGTACATACAATTAAGTGGTCTATGTATATTTTTTACCCCCCTTTTTAAATTACTATTACCTGTGAAGTGAATATCTGGGGTTTTTGGGTTACTTTGGTTGATGTTTTGCCCAATATTCTCCCTACATTCCTCACTAATCCCAACCCCCACTAACCCCCCACTCTCCCCGACTATGACCCACTCTCTATCTACACTATCTACCCCCTTATTAGTATTACCCCCCACCCTCCCCCCAGATCCTAGTTTAAAAGCTCCTCCAGCCGTCTAACCATTTTTTCCCCCAGGGCAGTTGCACCCTCCCCATTAAGGTGAAGCCCGTCCCTACTGTAGAGTCTGTAGTCGACAGAGAAGTCGGCCCAGTTCTCCATGAACCCAAACCCTTCCTTCCTGCACCAGCCTCTGAGCCACTTATTTAACTCCCTAATATCCCGTTGTCTCTCTAGTGACGCTCGTGGCACTGGTAGTATTTCTGAAAACACTACCTTGGAGGTCCTGGACTTGAGCTTCTCTCCTAGTTTCCTAAAATCATTTTTAAGGATAGACCATCAATAGTAAAATCCTGGAAAACCCCTTTAAGGCCCAAAATAGTGGTGTCAAGGGTTAAGCATCTTACTGGTATTTGGGGTTGTTACAGGCTTTTTATCTGCAGCTGTTCCTGAACGCGGCTCCTGATTCTTTTTATAGACCTAATTGGCCGGGATGACGTGTTTTCTGGTAATAGATGTTAATTCAGAGAGCAGAAGTAGAATTCCTGCTGATCACACCATGGCTGTACATAATATAGCAGAGGCATAGGGGCTGACACGTCTCCTCCGCTATGTGGAGGGATGTGTTCCTCGCCCCATGTCCTCTGTAAGTCCTCCATATCCATCATATACCTCTCAATGATTGATGGGGGGGGAAATTCCGGCTGCCCCCATACCTTCTTTTATTGTGTACATTTCTTCTGCCAGGGATCTGGGCCCGACTCCAGAGCTGTCATTCCACTGCTGCTTGAGCAATCTTTCATCCCGGACCAAGGCAGATTTGCAGCATATTCTAATAACATGGTGTGTGCAAGCTATCTGGATGGCGTCCTTCTATACATGATTTGGAATTTTGCCAACTTTAATAAAAATGAAGAGGTAATGTACACAGTCCTAGGGGGGATTTATCCTGTGCATAGTCCATGTATTTAGAAAAAGGGGGTCAGTCAGCACATCCCAATGCGCAGGTGCACGCTGCCATGGCTAGAAACACAAAAAAAATCTCAATGCAACAGCACCTGCAAACCAAATAAAGTACAAAAATGCCTAAGTAATAGAAAGCATTCTGGTGCTAATGCTACGCTTATTTAGGAAATATGAGATTCTTGGCAAAGACATTTTGTACAAAATTATATGGGCCCGTCTGCCAAATGTCAAGGCAAGACTATAAGACTGGAACATAACACTAACCTGTTATAGTGTCATAATGGCCACCATAAAATACAAGGAGTGCAGGTTCCACATGCATACTGGGTCCACTCTGCTTTTTATCATTTTTGGTGCCAAAAAGGCCTCCATTAAATCCAGTGAATGCAGGTACCATGTGTTTGCCTAATGGACAAGACAGAGCATCTGTCAGCAGTTTTGTACCTATGACACTGGCTGACGTGTTACATGTGCACTTGGCAGCTGAAGACATCTGTGAAAACTGTTTTATTATATGCAAATGAGCCTCTAGGAGCAACGGGGGCGTTGCTGTTACAGCTAGAGGCTCTGCTCTCTCTGCAACCGCCATGCCCTTTGCTCTTTGACAGGGCCAGGCAGTGTAAACATCATCACAACTGTCAGGCCCTTACTTCTACTTAAAGGGTTCTCTGGGAATTGAGAAAATGAAAATACATAAATATTACTTTATTCTAAATACATTCCCAAATACCTTTCATTACTTAGAATGGCTTGTTTTGTGTTGGGAGCAATGATTAGGAGAAATAAAATGGCCGCCGTCCTATTAATACACACAAAATCTGTCCTAATCACACAGGAGGACAAGTTACTTCAGAACACGGAGGTAAAGAGCTGCCTCATCCTCCTCTCTGCTCTGCTTGTCAGGGATTATGATCCTGAATACAGCTGATAAAATGAATCTCTGTGGGAATGGAGTTCATAAGGAGACATGAAGTACAGAGAGGATGGACAGGACAGACTGTGGTAATGGAGACTGTATGTATATATTATCCACACCCTCTCCTCTGTACTTCATCTCTCCTAATGAACTCCATTCCTACAGAGATTCAGCTAAAGATCTTATCATCTGTATTCAGGATCATAATCCCTGACAAGCAGAGCAGAGAGGAGGATGAGGCGGCTCTTTACCTCAGTGTTGTGGAGTAACTTGTCCTCCTGTGTGATTAGGACAGGTTCTGTGTGTACTAATAGGACAACGGCCATTTTGTTTCTCCTAATCATTGCTCCCTAGACAAAACGAGCCATTATAAATAATGAAAGTTATTTGGGAATATATTTATCATGAAGTAATACTTAAGTATTTTCATTTTCTTAATTCATGGAGAACCCCTTTAACTGCAGAGGGCGCAGAGAGAGCAGAGCCTCTAAGTGTAACTGCAACGCCCCCGTTGCTCCTAGAGACTCATTTGCTCAGTAAATCATTTTTCTCAGCAATGCGGACACGTATGAACATGGGACCAACACCGATGTGTTCAGCTGCCAAGTGCACGTGTAACAGGTCAACCAGTGTCATAGGTACAAATCTGCTGACAGATGTCCTTTAAATTAGAATATAGACCGTTGTATTGTTTTTCCTCCCATAGTGTCCAGACAGCACCGTTCTGCAGAAATCATCCACAGTCCAACATGAACGGTTCAGTTGGTGCTGTTTGCGCTTTCCAGATGGATCATCCAAACTGGTAGAAATGGAGGATCCGGGGGAATATGTAAGGTGTGCTGCGGTTCACTTCAGTATGTTTTACAAATCTTAAATAAAAAAACTTGGAAAAAAATACTTAAATTTCCATGCGGCAGTGGTATTATTATTCGTACTCCAGTGCTTAGGGTCTGTCTCTGCTCTGGCCAATACAAAGGGACCTTCATTTATAACACCCTAAAGCCCACATGGATGGGGAACGTCCTGGGTGCACGACCCATTGAAAGAATAAGCGCAGTTCCATTTCTTAATGAATTGACGTGGAGGATAGCGGGTTTAATGTGAAACTCCACTTTGGACTATTATAGATTTACATTATGCACGCTCCCCAAGAATTCTTGCTTTAATTTCAGTCCATAAATACATTCATTTTTTGTGTTGTACCTTGTTATGCCCTTATTCTTAATACTTGCTGCTGTGTCCTCTGCCTGTAGCTATATCAGAACCGCTGTGACCTGGTGCAGATGGCTGGATGAGAAGTCATTGGGAGAAAGGCGGACCCCCAGTAATACGGAAACTGACTTGGTGAAGGGATTTGGGTGGGTAAGATTTTCAGTCTCCGTTGTCACATTACCGCCACAGATGGATAACTATAGAAATGATGTTTATTTTTTTTGTTGATTATCTTTTTGTCCTCTGCATAGGCTATCAATACCTGATCGATGGGGGTCTGACACCCCACCCTTCTGCTGATCACCCTTCTGCGTAGTGGACGGAGCTGGTTACCATTGAAGTGAGAGGAAGCAGTGCTACAGTAACTAGCGCTATCCACTGCACAATTGACGGAGCCTCTGGCACCAGAGCTACTCTGGGGCAGCTGAGGTGTCTGGTGTCAGACCCTGGCCGATCAGATATTGATGGCCTGTCCCTTTTTTCTTACTATTGTGAGTTTCTTGCTTCCTTTGTACGATTTATATATATCCGATGCTTGTTTTTTTCCTCCAGGACGGTGGCACGTGAGCTTGAAAAGATTCAGAGGTTTAACTGTATCCTTTAAAACCACTGCTTTTGACTCGTCAATGTGGAATGTGTGTACGAGATAATGTATGTGCTCCATTATGTAACCCGCAGCCTTGTCACCCGGAGCTCTGCATCCAGAAGAATTAATCCTGACTCGGCCTCTCACCCAGTTAAGCCAGTACTCTCTGCACTGATGAGAGGCAATCACCCCAAAACAGCTGTCTGCAGATGAGATACTGGCTTATTTAAAGAAGAACTCCCGCAAAAAATTTTATTCCATGTCCTGCTAGAAATGTACTTGATGTAATCTGTAGTGAATGTCATTTTCTTACCAGTAGCTGAATTTTTGAGTTATATCATCCTGAAGTTTCTTATCTGTGTCATGTGACTAAAAATTAAACTCACCAACTCACACAGCACCTTATGTGTGGACAGGAAGTCTAATTTTCTATGCATTCCTATGGGAGCCTCACTTTCAGTCTCATAGGAATGAATAGAGAAGTGACTGGCTTCCTGTCCTGGGTCAGTTGGAGGTCAGGGAGTTGGTCACATGACCCAGCTACAATAAGAAGAGAGTGGAAACTCTAATTTCAGCCTCTGATAAGAAAATGACATTCAGTACAGATTATATCATGCACCTTTCTGACAGGTCAGAGAATAAAATTTTTCACTGGAGTTCTTCTTTAATATCCAAGTCATGTCTCAAGGCCTATTTAAAGGGTGGAACACTGGTGGCATCAGAGGCAGAGCTTGCAAAGAGCTCATTTGCATCCCTTTCTTCTCATTCACAAATGAAATGCCCTGTTTTTGTATTCCAAAACACCGTTCTAAGGAGCTAACATGCACATTACAAGATGCTGTAGGAGCATGCAACAGTATAATATATCACACACTGCTTATCTGTGTCATGTGACTAAAAATTAAACTCACCAAAAGAACCTCTTTTTTTAAGGCTCGGCAGTGAAGTGAGAGATGGTCTTGGAGCTGCTAGGATCTATAATACACAATGCCCTCATAATACTGGCAAGTGCTGTGCCTCGCCTGTCATACTAGTAGCCGCACAGCGCTGCGTCTGCACTCAACACAGCAGTGGTCACACTATGGGAGCACCAACAGTATGAGGGGAGAGTTATGTGGGGATTTTTCCATTTGCATTAGATTAAGATTTATGACATAACAGGAGATCTTCGGCCTAAAGCCAAGAGGCCGGGATGCTCAGACAGTGGACACTGGAGGCCCTGAGCAGAGTGAGCCCAGTGATGAAAATGTTACCTTCCAGCCATAGATATTGCTTGCAGACTGATAAAACATAGTTTATAAGGCCAAAAAAAGACATCTGTCCATCCAGTTCGGCCTGTTATCCTGCAAGTTGATCCAGAGGAAGGCAAAAAACCCTGTGAGGTAGAAGCCAATTTTCCCCACTTTAGGGAAAAAAATTCCTTCCCGACTCCAATCAGGCAATCAGAATAACTCCCTGGATCAACGACCCCTCTCTAGTAACTATAACCTGTAATATTATTACCCTCCAGAAATACATCCAGGCCCCTCTTGAACTCTCTTAGTGAACTTACCATCACCACCTCCTCAGGCAGAGAGTTCCATAGTCTCACTGCTCTTACCGTAAAGAATCCTCTTCTATGTTTATGTACAAACCTTCTTTCCTCCAGACGCAGAGGATGTCCCCTCGTCACAGTCACAGTCCTGGGGATAAATAGATGATGGGAGAGATCTCTGTACTGACCTCTGATATATTTATACATAGTTATTAGATCTCCCCTCAGTCGTCTTTTTTCTAAAGTGAATAAGCCTAATTTTGATCATCTTTCTGGGTACTGTAGTCCACCCATTCCAGTTATTACTTTAGTTGCCCTCCTCTGAACCCTCTCCAGCTCTGCTATGTCTGCCTTGTTCACAGAAGCCCAGAACTGTACACCGTACTCCATGTGGGGTCTGACTAGTGATTTGTAAAGTGACCCAACCCAAAGCATGCATGAACTGTGCCTTTAAGGATTGTTACTGTAATTATTTTATGTTCATTTTGTAGCCAGTACATGACTGTATCTTCATTGGTTGTTCATTCTGTCCTTAATGCATTCATTCAGTTCTTTTGGAGAACAGCAGCAGAAAGGCTCACAGAAATGATATTCCCAGCCAGCCGGGTAATGCCGATGACGTGCCAGACGAGATTAGTGAAATGGACATACAGTCTATTCTGGAGAAGACCTCAAAAGCCATACAAGATATTGACTTGCTGCTTTCTTCTAGAAAGTCATAACTGAAGAGACGAAGAGGCGTATTCTTACACTGATACCGGTATAAAGTGTATTTACAGGCAAGGGATGTTCTCCGTTCCTGTGGCTAATCCTGAGCTCGTTCATTGTAGAAGGTGATGTCACCAGATGTTCATCCTCACCTCCTATTTATGGTACATTGACTAATGTGATGTACATCTCACTTGTATAACATCAAGCTCTGATGAATGGATTTTCTATGGATTTACAGTATGTGTTCTGTGGCAGCTCAAGCCTGGCGAGGAAACTCACATTTGTGAAGCTCCATGGTGGCATAATTCTCTTACAGAATCACGTACCCCCATCAAGTCTCGCCCACTGTGCCTTTACCTTGTCTGTACCTGCTGGTTCTGCTGATCTTAAGGATGTTATTCATGAGAATGGGGACCTCGAATCCCCTGTGTGAATGGTGGTTTGCGTGCGTGACTAACGCTTCATTCAGTGGCATTGCGGAGTACAGCACTTGGTTATACACGGCAGTCTCCTAGAAGTGAATGTACCAGGGCTCAGGCACGTACTATTACACTCACACAGGGAACCCCCATTCCTGTGATCGGTGGGGTCCCAGCGGTTGGACTCCTTGTGACTATACCTTTATCTCCTATCCTGTGGATAGATGATTGGCTAACCCCTTTAACTTTGTATGTGAGGTAGGGCACCCCCTCTGTTCACACAGCCTAAATGGGCTAACCCCCTTAACATTGGCTAACCCCTTTAACTTTGTGTGTGAGGTAGGGCACCCACAACCCCTCTCTTTCCTCTGTTCACACAGCCTAAACCCCTAATTCTTGTCCATATAAGCAGCCTGGTCTGTTCGGGCTGCTGCACGGCTTTTTCCTGTAATGAATGTAGAATATATTGGGTAGCATAACATAACCCCAAAACAGAGAATCATGTGAATATAAAATCACTTTAAAGACCTCAGTCCCATAAGGTTGTCTCCACATGGTATACTGCAAACGCCAAATATCTAAAAACAATGCTGACTGGACGCTGAAGCCAAACATCGGACCGAGAGATAACTAGAGTAAGGGGCGATACTGTCATCCCCCAGAAAACTCATCCCAATGCACGTTCCATAGTGGGCAAAAACCACCAGTGCAGACACCAGACATACAGTATTAGAATGTATTGGCTCTGATGAGCCGAAGTTTTTACTTTGAGAAGTCTCGCGAGACTTCGGTAATAACTTCAGAAATTAATTTCTACTGTTAAAAACCTTTTACCGAACTCTGTGTCGGTCCCAAATGGTATATCGTGATTGAGGGTACCTATCCACAGGATATGTCATCAGTATCTGATCGGTGGGGGTCCGACACCTGGGACCCCCGCTGATCAGCTGTATGAGAAGGCACCTGCGCTCCTGTGAGCGCCGCTACCTTCTTGCAGCTTACCAAGCCGTACATTGTATAGCAGCTGTGCATGGTATCGTGCTGAGCCCCATTCATTTGAATGGGGCTGAGCGGCTCCTAGGCCACGTGACTGATGAACGTGACATCACTGACCTAGGATGAGGTGAGAGAAGGCCATGGTTCTCACGGGAGCACCGGTGCCTTCTCAAACAGCTGATTAGCGGGGGACCAGCACCAATCAGATACTGATGACCTATCCTGATGATACCCCTTTAAACTAATCAGGACTCCACTGTTTGGTTGGTCTGCATTGTTAATGTAGTATTGGAAAGTGCAGCAATGCCATGAGCAGTGCAGACCAACTAAACGATGCAGTCCTCATTACTTTAAGAGGAGCCACCATGCTTTGTGGTCATACCCAAAAAACACTACTGCTTTTAGGTATCCTGACAGAAGAAATACTTTGTTTAACAAGATGTTTATCATGTATGCTTGTGGATGGAGGCCGTTTGGTCTTAGGTCTAGTTCACACTTCAGTGATTTGCATCAGTGATTGTAAGCCAAAACCAGGGGTGGAGGCTACACAGAGATAAGATACTAATGGATAGATCTGCACCTGGTTTTGGCCCAAAATCAGTGACCAAACACTGACTATGTGAATTAGGCCGTAGTTGGCTTCTCCTGCTGCTACATGTTTGGGTTGTCCTAGCGGGCTGTGCTGTTCAAACCACCATCCTCCTTGGATCACCCCCTCGTTTCCACTGATTGCCCACGGCTTAGGAGTGGGTTTATATTATGTGACCGAGCACTCACGATGCTGCCGCTATACATGGACAGCAGAAGAGTAGCCAGCCTGCACATTGTGCACTTATCTTTGTGCCACCGTGTTGTAAGTCCCCTGAGGAAGCTGGGCATTACTGCCCAATGAAATGCCTAGGGGACAGTTTTCTTGCCTTTGCTGAGAAAATATGGACGGTTTCACCTGCGGCAGGGTTTTATAGGGCAGTGTGAGGGACCAACTCCAGAGAGGTTGCTCTTTTCAAGGCGGGTGCTTCGCTTAGCCTCTGGAGAATTAACCTCATAACCACGTATCTGGTCTACAAGATATGGTAAGACCGCTCTTCTTTATCTGCACTGGTGGTTTTTGCTCTCTATGGAACATGGACTGGGATGAGTTTCCTGGAGGATAGCCGTATCGCCCCTTACTCTAGTTATCTCTCAGTCCAATGTTGGCCTTCAGCATCTAGTTAGCATTGTTTTTGGATAGTTGACACTTAAAAATGAGGTTTTATAGTCTTTGCTAATGAGTTATTATACCCATTTCATTATAATTGTATATTTGGAACAGCAGGTTATCTTGATACTTCTGTTTTCTGTAGAGAATTTAGATGGATCTCCGCTATATAGGTGCATGCGCTGTATGGTTGACTGCACAGCTCGTGCACCGGATTCGGAAGGGAGAAGGACACGTAAGGAAGGATGCTGTGTTTTAGTTATTGGCTGCCATGCTACACTGACCACTGGGGATGCATTCAGCACAGTGATGTAGGGGAGAGGTGGTCATTACTACTGATAAACCAGAGGTGCTGGCACAGTTACATGACCAGGGTGTAACCAGTCATTCTGACTACTGAAGCGTCCAACTGTATGTATTTTTCAGATATTACATTTAAAACTGCAAAAAAAAAAAGTTTTTACCAGAAAACGGATGTTTTTGGTTAAAGAAGAATTTCTTCCATGTCCTGCTAGAAATGTACATGATGTAACCTGTAGTGAGTGTCATTTTCTTACCAGTGTCTGTATTCGTTAGTTATATCTCCCTGATGTTTCTCATCTGTGTCATGTGACCAGCAATTAGACCCACCAACTCACATACCATCTTATGTGTGGACAGGAAGTCTAATTTTCTATGCATTCCTATGGGAGCCTCACTTTCAGTCTCATAGGAATGAATAGAGCAGTTACTGGCTTCCTGTCCTGGGTCAGTTGGAGGTCAGGGAGTTGGTCACATGACCCAGCTACAATAAAAAGAGAGGGGATAACTCTCAATTAGAGTCTCTGTTGAGAAGATTGCATTCACTACAGATTTTATCATGCACATTTCAAACAGGTCAGAGAATAAAGATTTTTGCGGGAGTTCTTCTTTAAACATTAATGAAACGGTGGATAAACTTATAGGGGTTATCCAACTATTTGCTTTTCTTTGGATAGGTCATCAGTAGAGATCCGTCCTCCTCACCCGACGGATGTGGATGCCTGCGCCCATGCGAGCACAGGGGAGCCGAGTGCTACAGTGCTCGTTACGAGCACGTTCGCTCATCTCTAGTCATCAGCATCTGATTGGAGTGTGTCCAACACCCGGGACCTCCGCCAGTCAGCTGTTTGAGAACATGAATGGGGCTGTGCCCAGGACACATGACTGATGGTTGTGACGTTACAGGCCTAGGGTGAACAGCAAGAAAGCTGCGCCTCTCACGGGTATGCCGTAGAGCTGATCAGTGGTGGTCCTGGGTGTCAGACCCCCAACAATCAGATGCTGATGACCTACCCAGACACATAGTGATTGCTTCCCAGGAAGATTGTTATACATTATAATTTAATAGACACATTTTATAAGCATCTATCTTTAATTTTTTATATTGTACAACAGTGTTTAATAAAGGTGTGGCTATTACTTGTAGAAGCTTCTGTTTTCATGTGTGTGTGTTTTTATGTCGTCTCCATTTTGTACACCTTACAGAGGACTGTCTGCCAGTTATAGCAGAATGGTGTAAAGAGGACACCTTCCAGAATACAGACCACCAGTATGTGCTCAGTGCAGACATCCGCCAGCAAGGAAAGCTCCAAATGAGCACAAACTGCTACCATTTCATTACCTACAAATGTACTGAGATCCGACAGAGGATCTTAAAACAGGAAAAAAAAGGTTTCTGTTTGTTCCTCATGCATTCTGAATGGAAAGAGATCTGTTCTGGGTGACTTCCATTCCGGCAGCATTCCGTTTTGTGACCGGAAAGTGACTACATCCTTCAAGTTATTCAAATGAGTTCACAAACCCTGTTAACCCTTTAGGTGTTCCACAAGAATTAAAGGATAATAGAGGAGAAATTTCAAAAATATATATTTTTTTTTTATTCATTTTTTTCCCTGTAAGGCAGCAAGGGATAACAGCCAAACAAAACTCAATATTTATTACCCTTATTCTGCAGTTTACAGAAACACCTCATATGTGGTTGAAAACTGCTGTATAGGTACACGGCATGGCGTCATATGGATTTTGGATGGCTGATTTCACTGGGATAGTTTTAAGTCGACATGTCACATTTGAAGACCCCCTAATGCACCCCTAGTGCAGAAACTCCCAAAAAGTGACCTCCTTTTGGAAACTACGGGATAAGGTGACAGCTTTTTGTGAGGCAAGGTAACCAAAAAATGGCTGTCCTGGTACCATTTTTATTTTTTGGTTTTTACAGCGTTCACCTGACAGGACAGATCATGTGTTATTTTTATGGAGCAGGTTGTTATGAATGTGGCTATAGAAAATATGTTTTTGGATGTTTTCTGCCGATCATCTTGTGTAGGGGCTCATTTGCTGCGGGAAGAGTTGATATTTTTATTAGTACCATTTTTGGGTATGAATGTTTTTTTTTTTTTTTATCAATATTACACATTTTTGGGGCAAAGTGACCAAGAAAAAGCTGTTTTGACAATGTTATTATTATGATTATTAATATAAATATATATATATACATATATATATATATATATATATATTATTATTATTTTTTTTTTTTACAGCGTTCACCTGAGGAGGTAGCTCATGTGAAATGTTTATAGAACTCGTTATGGACGTGGCAATATCTAATATGTCCATTTTTATTGTTGTGTTTTTTGTTTTTTTTAATTAAAAATCGTTTGATGAAGGGGAATAGGCATTTTTTTTTTTTAATACTGTAAACCTTTTTTTTTGTCCCAGGACAGGACTTTGACATTTCAGGATCTGATCCCTGTTTCAGCGTAGTACATGATAAGCACTGTGGATGTGTCTTGCTATGTAACATCGCGCCCCTTCTAGAATTATGGCTTGTGTATTATTATAATGATTATTCCTTCTAATAAAATTCTGTTTTGCCTCTTCCATTCTTCTCAGAAAAATACCCGTCTGCTGTAGATATACAGATTTAATTTCTCTCTGAATGTGCCGCATTAATACAAGTATTTATCTCCCATCTCTTATTACAATGGAGGAGAGCAATGTATTAAGCGTTTTCCATATAAATAGAAGACCTCTAATTATTCCGTTTTCTCTCTGGTTTTGCACGAAGTTCTGGTTTCATGTCAGTTCTGCAGTTTGTACCTTAATACATTAAAGATGTTATTGAGCGATCAGACCTAAAATTCATAGTCACATGAATAACACGTCATCCATCCAGTATAGATAATAAGGGGGCTATTTACTAACAGAAATATGTCTATATTAGACATATTTCTGGCGCAGATTGCAATCTGCGACTTTTCCCTGCTCAAGCTAGGCCTATAAAAGAGGACGGACTGTCAGGCCTGTGTTTTTCTACGCCTTTTTTAGGCGCTGGCGGTGGATCCGCAGAAGTTATTGTAGAGGCCGACACCTCTGGGACAACCCTTTGAAGGGGGTATTCCAGTTTAATCCATTCATTGTTGAGATTGGAATAACCATTGTACAGTATGTGGCAGCCAGAGGTAGTGCAAGTTACTTCTTCCCCCTATAGAAGTGATGGGAGCTACAGAAACCATATAGCTCACTGTGCTGTGATATTTCTGTAACTTCCATTGACTTCTAAAGAAGATATGGACACTGTGTAGCACCTCCTGATTTGCTGTTTCTCTAATCTCTGCCACCTCAAGTGGCCACATATATTACAATCTCAGCTGTGAATGGATGAGATGGGTATACCCCTTTCAGCTCCCTGTGACATATGCATATGTTCTGGCATATCAGAAATGAAGCAGCTTGTGTTGTGTATGCAGAACTTCTATATTATCTGCTCAACAAAGAGTCCAATGTCCAGAGGAACTAAACCTTTGTATCAAATTTGAATATGTTGTCCCTAATCCCCTAATAAATCATTTTCTAATATACTTCATTAATTTTGTATTTTTATTATACTTTTTCTCCCTAAAGCCCACCATTCAATGTCTGCTTAAAACTCCGTTCCATACATCGTGGACAGCTCAGCAGTGTACAGAGTACGGGCTGTGAAGTATATGAATGGGGCTACAGCAGAGCAGATTGCTGCTCCTGCCTGTGCCCCCCGTAGGATTACTGACTCCTGGCATAGCACATGGGTACTCTGTCAGGATTAGCTGAGTGGAGAGAACTGCATGTCAGCTCCTAGCTTAGCAGAGCAGGCACAGGCAGGAGCCCGCTCCCCTCAGCTAATCCTGGCATAGTACAGGGTACCCATGTGCTATGCCAGGAGTCGGTAATCCTACTGGGGGCACAGGCAGGAGCAGCAATATGCACTCATAGCCCATACTCACAGCACTGCTGCGGCCCCATTCATAAATTTCACAGTCCGAACTGAGTTTTAAGCGCACAGTGACTGGTGCACTTTAGGGAGAGAAAAGTGTAATAACAATACAAAATTAATTTATAAAGTATATTAGAAAAAAGTTTTATCAGTGACAAAATTTGATACAAAGGTTTAGTTACTCTTCTAAAATCTGAGCTTTAGTGAGCTGATAATATAGACCTATACTAGTGCCCTGCAAGGACCTTCCAGCCACACTATGGCCCTCAGTGTTAGTACTACAGCAGAACAGCAACATCCCAATTTGGTGGCTTATCACTAGGATATTCAATGGGGCCAACTGATGTGACTCCCACCTTAACGTCTCCTGTCTGCTTTTTCAGATGCAACACGTTCATATAGTCAATGGCCAGCTACGCGCCCTCTGGAAAAAAAGCTGACGGGTGCCAATGCCACCATGAAATCAATGTGATTACTGAGCCATTCCCTTGAATGGGGTAGAGCTGCTCCATGACTCTAACCTCTGTCTGGAGGAGCGGCAGATACCTTGTTGCTGGTGTGTTACTAAAGTGGAAACCCACAATGTGACTGAAAGGTCCTGGCAGGGCACTAGTATAGTGCAATATGTGGGTAAAATTTATGACGGGTAATTGAGCTAAAAAATATGTTTTCCAGAGGAAGCAACCAAAATAAACTGTCTGGCACTTTATCAAGAAGAGTGAGACACCTCACAGTTTAGGAAGGACAGCCATACATGATAAAGGAAGCCTCCATCCTTTAGTCTCCATCTTGAGCTGCTTGATGCACTGATGAAATCTAATCCAAAGTAGTCTCAGATCAATAGATGGATGAGTCATTCTCTGTTCACACAGGAGAACGTAATGATTCATGTACATTAAAGGGCAATCTGGTGGAAGTGCGGAAGCCAAAATTAGAAAAAAGACAATCCACTTACAATAGCAGGTCTGCCCTATAGGATTACTGAGTGTCCCGCTTTTGGAGGGACAGTCCCTATTTTTCACCCAAGTCCCATGTACAATATTGATTCAGAAAGTGTTGTTCTGGTCCCTATCTGTATATTAGACCCTGCCTTGTGTATTATTTCATTATTTGATGAAATTTCTATATTCAGATAATTTTTGCTCTTATAAAACTATTAAAGTGTATAATTATGCAGGAAAAATTGATTGATCTTTCATATAATGAACCATAAGTGTCCCTCTTTCACCGTCCAAAATGTTGGGAGGTATGCTATAGGGGAGTCCTGATATTACAGCAGTGAACACAAGGACTATGGTGAAATACAATATACAGTGACCCCTCAGGATACAATATTTTCAGCATACAATGGCCTCAGGTCTTTTCTGACCCATCGTAAGCTGAAACCAGACTCAACATACAATGTCTCAGACTGAGATCCAACCACTCAAGGCCACTTCTCTGGTAAATATATGTATTAGTTACTATTTATCAGCTATTCCTGACTGTTATATGTAAAGACTTGTTGTATCTGTCTTAGTTATCTGCTTATTTTTCTTAAATCTTCATTTTCTCTTATCTTGGATGACATTTTGGGGCTTTGGAACCGATTACTCACCTTACAATGGTTTCAACATACAATGGTCGTCCTGGAACCAATTAATATTGTAACTTGAGGGACCGCTGTACATATGTCTGGTGCTATATTTAGGGCAGGATTCTACCTTTACCACATATACATGCTGAATGCTGTCCATATATTTACCAGGCATCACATACTTGACAGGAGGTCGAGATCCCAACTGTTGTAGCAATTGGAAGGGGTCTCAACATTTTCAACTCCGCCAAAACTATCTTGTCCGTATGACAATTCAGAAGATGAAGTAAATACACTATTAACATGCTTGATAGGACTTCTGTCCCCATGGGTAGGACACATCCAAGTAGGTCACTTACAGTAAAGGTGACATTAGGTATGGGGCCACTGCACCACTGGCATGTCCTTATGTAATTGAGCTATAGCAGAGATCAGCAACCTCCGGCACTCCAGCTGTGGTGAAACTACGACTCCCAGCATGCACACTTGCTTGGCTGTTCTCAGAACTCCCATAGAAAGTAAATAGAGCATGCTAGGAGTTGTAGTTTCACCAAGCTGGAGTGCCGAAGGTTGCTGACATCTGAGCTATAGCTTTGTGAAGATGCCCCAGTTGCAACCGGCTGTTTTGGGATTATTTAGTAAAAGGACTCCTCTATTCCTGGAGATGCGTGTGGGAGCCTGCTGTGCGTGCGCATTGTGCAGATGAAGCCAAGAATCGTGCGCAGTGAAGAGAGATGTACTGTCCTTGGTTAGAAAGGTGAGATTGTGGGTAAAATTCTATCTAAGGTCTCATGCACACGGCCGTTGCTTGGCTGTGCCCATATTGTGGCCCGCAAACACATGAATGGGTCCGTAATCCGGAACGTTCTATTTTAGGCTCCATTCACACTTCCGGATCCGCAAAACATGGACACCGGCCATGTGCGGTCCGCAAATTGCGGACCGCACATAATAGAAATGCCTTTTCTTGTCCGAATATTCGGACAAGAATAGGACATGTTCTATTTTTTTCGGGAGCCGCGGAACGGAAGTGCGGATGAGGACAGAACACTGTGTGCCATCCGCATCTTTTGCGGCCCCATTGAAAATGAATGGGTCCTCACCCGTTCCGCAATTTTACGGAAGTGTGAATGGAGCCTTATTGCGGTACAGGCGGATCACAGACCCATTCAAGTTGAATAGATCTGGATACGTCTGCAGAATCCGCACAGGTCTTGCCTGTGCAACGGCCGTGTGCATGAGGCCTACCTGACATCTTAAAGGGGCTGTTCATCTGCTGCAAGTTTTCAGCAAATACAGTTGGAGATTTGGTCAGGATTTATGGTGTCCCCGATGCTGAGAAATACAGGCAGATACTTATCCGTTGTGCAATAACTAGGGAAGTGTCCAATTGGCTCCAAATTTATTCTGCAGCAGGACAACGACCTACTGCACTGCTAAGGAACTACTAAAGAACTTGTCTTACTTCAGCAAATGGCATTTATCATGTAGAGAAAGTTAATACACGGCACTTACTAATATATTGTGATTGTCCATATTGCTTCCTTTGTGGCTTGATTCATTTTCCCATCACATTGTACACTGCTCGTTTCCATGGTTACAGCAGTGGTGGTCATGGTTGTACACTAAAAGAAAAAGCGTCAGCCTCTCTGGTGACCGGGGCCGTAAGAGCACTCAAAGGCACGCATGTGCAGCAGCTACTGTCCCAGCCACCTCGTATCTGCGCTGCAGCGGTGGTCGTAATTAGTGATGGGTGACGTATTTGAAAGTTCGAGTGGGCTGCTTCGCCGAATTTACATAAAGATTTGAAATATTTGTCACAAAGCGCATTTTGTTTTAATAAGTAGTGGATGCAATCGCCACTCCCTGTCATAGCGGCATCTGACAGTTATAACCGTGTAAAATAAAATAAAAATCATACCTCATCTAGGTGATCGTGATGAGTCAGCCGCTGCCATATTGAGTGAAGATCTAGCGTGAAATCTCATGCGGCCTGTGATGACGTTATCACGTTGGCCGTGCATGGGATTTCGTGCAAGATCTTCAATCAAGATGGCGGTGACCAACTCGTCGCGATCAAATGGATGAGGTAAGTTGATTTTTTTTTAAAAATGTTACCGCCATATAGGGAAAATCGATTAGTTACCACGAAGCACAAGGAAATTTGGCTGGACGTTGAGTCTCTGATCAGAGACCAATAAAGTTGCAGCGTCAATGGCGACCACAGCATCTAATGCATTTGGCAGAGGGATGGGGATCCCTTTATCAGCCTATCAACACCTGCAGATGGATCCAGACCCATTCAACTTGAATGAGTCCATGGTCCGTACACACTGCAAAAAAGTAGTGCATGCACTCCGTAGTGCTTCTGTGGGGTTCCGTGCCTCTATTTCACACCGGACCTTCCGGATTGTGGATCCATTCAAGTGAATGGGTTCACATCTGTGATGCGGGGTGCGCACGGCCGGTGCCCGTATATTGCGGACTTGCTGCTTGTTGGGCATGGCCGTGTGCATGAGCCCTCAGCTTGTGCTAGAGGCAGATTTTAATGCATGTAGAAGTGATGAAATAATCGGCTCAATTCATCTGGGTCCCAGCCATCATACATTTATCAAAAACTAATAAATAAAATATATGCATCCCAAAATGGTGCAGCTGGAAAAAATACAATTCCACCCAAAAACAAGCTCTTACACAGCTATCGATGGAGAAATAAAAAATGAAAAAATGATGGCTCCTGAGATGCAGCAATAATAAAATTGCCGTATTATGTGGTTAACATGTTAATACAGGTTGATATTCTTACATGCAAAGCCTTCCTAGCCTACAAGATGTTTCCAGTACATGACAGCAAGCAGAGGTCTTGAAAACGTTCAGCAACGTAATCAAAACTCTTCTCATTTCCTGTTACACCATGACTAAGCTTTATGTACAACAGATTTTTTTTTCATAAACTATATGAAGTTTTGAGAAACTAGATTAATAACTGTTACTGACAGGCTGCCTATTTGCCGAGCAGATGCGCAGCTCGTCAGCTCATGTTCACATGTCATACACCCTGAGGGCTCCGGTATCGCCTGTATCACTGCTGTGTACTCTGTGCAGCACCACCATTGACACATTCTGCAGTGACATTAGCTGGGAGCTGGTCACTGGCGCGTCTTAGCCAATCACATATCAGAGTACTGCAGCGGCAGCCAATCGGTGCCTGTTGTCTCGGACCAGCCCCCTCAGCGTTTACAGCTCCGAGTCCCGGAAGCAGCGGGCAGGTGCAGAGTGAGCCGACGTTTCCTGCAGTGATCTCTGTATCCAGACTGGAGGGCGCTGTCCTATGGAGGGCTGGAGGTAAGGAGCAACTGCGCTACAGGAGCCATTAGCCAGGGAAATTCAGTCAGGCTGTCCTAGCACTACATGTCCCAGCATGGCTGTGGTTCAGGGATTTGTACCGGAAAACAGCTGTGCAGCCACAGTCATCTCCTCAGTGATCTGGATCTCCAGGGCCTGTGATTCAATTTCAAGTGTCAAGGGATATCCTCAATATTCATGCAAGAGAAAAGCTAGCAGGCATTAACCCTTGAGGTGCAGGATGACAGGGTGCAGGTCTGGCCATGCAACCATAGAAGTCAATGTAAATCTAATGTCGGGTATGGATTGTAATGACATAAAAGACAAGATATAATGACTGTTCCCTCGAGATATTAAAGGGATATTCCAGGACTTATAGTGGTCTGTCCTCAGGATTGTCCGCCTCCTGCACGTCCAGGCTTCATAAGTGTAAGCAGGACATTGGGAAGAGGGAGCAGCAGTCCGCCGTGCATTTCAATCTGTGATCAGACAGAGGGATTTAGGAGCGCTCTGCTGATCATTAATGGGGCTATCCAAATTTTATTTTTTTTAAATTTATTGTTGCAAACTCACAGGAGCCTGTTAAAATAGTTAAAAAAAAAAAACCTCAAAACTTTAAACTTATCCTCCATAGCCCTCCGATCCAGAACCGAAGCGGTGGCATAGCTAGAAATGACTGAGCCCCACAGCAAATTTTTGAACAGGTTCACTCCCCCAGCATCTTCGTCACAACCCCGACTCCTGTGTCTAATCAAGATCCATCTCTCAGACAAGGCTCGGCAGCCGCTCCGTCCGTTTCCTAAATGTCGCTGAATATAATGTCATTGTATAATACTGCTGAGGGGGCCATGGGAATAAAATCTTTTAGTCCTCCTCCTGGATGTGCCCCTTCCAAGTCTGGGCCCCAGAGCAGCCGTTTCCCCTGCTTCCCCTATAGCTACGCCCCCTGGATCTGCTAGGTAAGTAATGATCACTTCTTTATTGTAGGGCAACCCCTTTAAAGGGAATCTGTCACCGGCGACCTCCCTATCCATCTGCACAGACACATAGCTGAGGTTCACCGGATTAAAACGCTGTTTTTCTTTTGTTGATCCGAGGCTCCTTTGCTGAGTTATGATACATTTTGTAAATATGCAAATTAGGCCTTTGATGCAATCAGGGCGTCACCCTTGCTTTTGTTGCACCCGAGCTTTGCTCATTTCTGTGGCCAGCCCCGCTTTTGCCACTGCCTGGCACGTGGGTGCAACAAGAGCAATGGTGATGCCCTCCTTGCACCAAAGGCTTAATTTGCATATTAAGAAAAAGTATCATAAGGCCCCTTGCAGATGACCGTGTGACACTCACATCTTCCGCATTGCAGCCCCTGGCCTGACCTCCCAGCACTGCCGGGGTTACATAGCATTATACTGATTTATGATGCTATGTAACCCTTACAGTTCTGGAATGTGTTGGATAACACTAACAGCATTATGTCAGTGTCATCCAGGGCCGGTTTTAGACAAAACGTGGCCCTGGGCAAAATCAAAAGTGGGGCCCCAAATATTGTAATAACGTACTAACAACACAGTTACGTTCTGTCGATTCCGGCAAACCCTCACAGATTTACACCCCATGAAGCTCCTCACACAGTTCTTCACCCTCATGACCCCAGAATACACCACATGCCCCCTCCCTTCACAGCAATGAGTTCCCCTCACTCACGGCATCTGAGAGTGTTAAAAACCTGAAGCGCGGGATTCCTCTTCAGGCGCACTTTCCCCCAGCGGAGATTGGGGAAAGCACCCTGTTCTATAAATAAGCTGCAGCCTGTACTAGGCTTCCAGGCTCATTGTTGGTATATCCCAGTTCATCCACTAGATGGCAGCACTGAACTGTGATATAGTGATTTCTATACAGACGTTCAGACGGCCATATTTTTGCGGACCCGCAAAAATATGGGGGCCGCCCGACGTGTGTTCCGCAGCGCTCGGAACACACGCCGGGCGGCCCCATTGAAAATGCCTATACTTGTCCGTGAACGGAATAGGTCGTGTGAACGGGCCCTAATAGAGCAATTTACTGATGATTGTAAGTTGTGGTCCACTTGGGGGACTTAAGAAAAAGTAAAAAAAAATTAAAAATTAAAATCACCCCCATTCCCCAAAACAAAAAAAAACAGAAAATAAAAATAGCATTATGGGTATCGGCGCATGCGAAAACGCGAAATTCACGTTTTTTTCATCACTTTATCTCCCAAGAAAATTTAATAAAAAGTGATCAAGTCATACACACCTGCAAAAAATGAGCCCCTAGACATCTCCATAGAAATAACTAGAAAAAAGTTATGAGGGTCAAAATATCCCGATAGTATTTTACGAAGTGAGTCCTAATGAACGGGTGCTGCTAGGGTTGCCACCTTTCCCAACAAAAAATAGTTAAAAAGGTTGGTGTGGGTTAATACGGGTGTTATTTGATCATTTTTTATATTTTGCGCAAATTTTTTTTTCGCAATAAAATCAAACATTTCATTGTTGTGGGACACCCTATGGATTTAAGTTTTATTTGGCCTCTATTTTTAAAAAGTTTCTGTGGGGATTCAAACTCTCAACCATCTACACTAAAGCCAAGAACCTTAACCACTGGGCTGTAGAGCTTAATGCTAAGTCAGTGTTGAAAAACCTCATAGAGGTATCTCTTGTATTAAAAATCTCATAGAAGTTTCTATGGTGTTTAGGTTCTTGCCTGTAATGTAGAAGGTTGTGAGTTCAAATCCCACCAGAAACGGTTCAAAAATAGAGTCAAAATTAGATTTATTTATACATAGGGCAGTGATGGCTAACCTTGGCACTCCAGCTGTGGTAAAACTACAAATCTCAAGATGCCCCCCCTTGCTTGACTGCTCTCAGAACTCAATAGAAATAAATGGAGCATGCTGGGAGTCGTAGTTTCACCACAGCGGGAGTGCCGAGGTTAGCCATCACTCGGCACTCCAGGGACTCCTAAGCTGGCAAATTCCCCACTCCCGACATCTGCGATCTGAACTCCTGCCATCGGGACTGAAGCAAGGGGGCCCCTTAGAGGATCGGGGCCCTGGGCAATTGCCCAGTTTGCCCCCCCCTAACGCGGGCCCTGGTGTCATCTAATACATTCCAGAACTGTTGTAAGGGTTACATAGCATCATAAATCAGTATAATGCTATGTAACCCCTGTTCAGTGCCGGGAGTTCCTCACACGCTCGTCTGCAAGGGGCCTAACTCGGGAACGGAGCATCGGATCAACAAACCAAAAACAGCGTTTTAATCACGTGACCCACAGCTGTGTCTATGCAAACAGTAGGATAGAAGGTTGCTGGTGACGATTCCCTTTAAATAGGTTTTCCAAGAATTGAATTTTTAATATTTTGATGTAAATTCTCCTCCTATTCAGTCAAGATCCTAGACGTCAATATGTCGTTAAAGGGAGTCTGTCACCTACTTTTAGCGTTCTAGACCGCTCATATTACGTTATTGCGCAGTTCTCCCTCATTTAAATCTGTACCTTTATTGTATATGTCCCATGTAGAGAAGCTAAAAAAAACGAGTTTATAACAGTATGCTAATTATGTCTCGCAAGTGCCCAGGGGTGGCATTATGATCGCAAGTGCCCACCTAACCACTCCCCTTTCAGTCCTCTGGCCCATCCTGCCATCTTTGTTCATCTGCCGCCGACATCTCACGGCTGTGATGTCCACCGCCGAACTAGGAGGGCAGGGCAGGCCAGAAAACTACAAGGGGAGTGGTTAGGCGGGCACATCAGAGAGGGGCCTGGGCACTAGTGGCCATAACGCCTCCCCTGGGAACTTGCAAGACCTAATTAGCATATAGTTATAAACTCGTTTTTCCATCTTCTCTAGGTAATAAAGCTACTGTTTAAATGAGGGGGAACTGCGCAATAACGCGATATTAGCAGTCTAGAGCGCTACAAGTAGGTGACAGACTCCCTTTAAGCATTCTCTGTAGTAAGAGGTCCCCTTTAAGTTGAATGATGCTGTGCTGAGTGTATAATCATTATAATAAGGTGGGGGGTTGAGGTTAATTTCATTTTATGGCGGATTTAGGTCAGCGCGGCTTTGGTGCTATAAACGGCTATTTATTACTAACCTTTCCCGCTCCTACTTCACAGCACAATGACTCGGGCGCTGTGGGAATTTGCTGCCTTCTTTCTCCTATTGTCGACCTTCAATAGAAACCTGGAAGGAACATTTCCTTTGTCCTGTCTTTTACTTATTCTTCACATGACTGTATTCAGTAAAATAGTGATTGTGGCGTCTGTGCTGGAAGTCCTCTCCGGTGCAGGAGATATATCATTGTGCCGCTGGTTAGGTACTCTGCTGTTGTGCTATATTACGGTAATTTGCTTAGTAACAATATTGCTCTTGCAGACAGAAGTGCGGTTTACTATATGTGCTGTGTACAGACATGACGTATTCATACAGAAATGGAGCACTTTACATCATTGTCACACTTTTGGACAGGTAGAGACCCCCCTCTACAATGTGCGATGGCACTGACCTGGTGTAGGCTGGTCCATAGATTGCAGACTATTAAAGGGGTTGTCTCATCTCAGACAATGGGGGCTTATCGCTAGGATATGCCCCCATTGTCTGATAAGTGCGGGTCCTGCTGGTGGGGTAGCCCCGAAAGTGGTGAAGAGTGCACTGCGCACGCGCAGTGCACTCCATTCATTTTCTATGGGGCCGTCGGAAATAGCCAAGCGCTGGCTCGACTATTTCCATTGGGCCCATAGAAATGAATGGGAGCGGTGGCCGGTCATGCGCGGTGCGCTCCCATTAGGGTTGCAATGGTATGAAATTTTCACGGTATGATAACCGTCTCAGTAAATACCGCGATATTACGGTTATTATGGTATCACAGTATCACATGGTATCACACTCTCCCTCTCACTGGCCCCACCATCGGAGCGCTGCTTCAGCGCCCGATGGGAGAGGGAGCACCCTCCCTGTTAACCCTTCCATGCCGTGGTCCTTATGGACCGCGGCATGGAAGGGGTTAAACGGCCGACATCGCTGCCAGCAGCGATGCCGGTCGTTTGAAGCAGAGTGTCAGCTGTATGCTGACACTCTGCTTCAACCGCTCGGGCCATCCTGGAAATTGAGGGGGGGGGGTTAAATGAAAAATACAGTTTGGGACAGGAGAGGGGGGGATCGGGGGCAACCCGGGCCTGGGCACTTTTGGATTACCTTTACAGGATCTGATCCCCCGCAGTCTCGGACTGCGGGGGATCAGATCCTTACAGCCAGCCCCCGTATCCTGTGATTGGCTAGTCTGAACAGACTAGCCAATCACAGCGATCGCCATTATGGGGGGAGCACGGCTCCCCCCGAGGCCTTTACTGTGGATGGCTGGCTGTGTTTAACAGCCGCCATCGCAGCATGTAAACCCCGCAGCACTGCGCAGAGGGCGTTTACATGCAGGACATACCGGTACGCCCTGTAGCGCGAACCACCTCGCGCCCAGGATGTACCGGTACGTCCACTCCACTCCTATCATGTCGCCAAGGGGTTAAAATGATAAAGGCCACCTACTTTAAGCTGCACAGTGGGGTGGTGTTCTCGGAGATGGGAGAACAGGTTTGAGGTATTCCCTCCTTTAGCTGCCACTTTACGACCACATTGCTTACAAATTGGATTTCCATCCTCACTTGCATTTGGTGGGTATCCAAAGTAGTCCCACACTGCTGACTTTAGTTTAGCCTTTTTTTTAGGAGGACAGAGACTTGTTAAATCTGCACGCTCTGCCATTTTTACCGCTGTGTGCTTAATTAGCTGAAACGGAGCGGAATTGCACATGCGCGGATGAGTTTCTCAGCAGGGTCACCTTTTACCGGTAATAAGCAAATGCCCACGGTTTGATAACCGTGCATTCCAATACCGTGGTATATCGTGGAACCGGTTACCGCTGCAACCCTAGCTCCCATTAACTTCTATGGGGAGAGCACTTGGTGGTGGCCGGACCAGAGTCCTCCAGCCACCAGTGTGTGGGGCTCCGTTGCCGATAAAGGTGTGGGACCTGCACCTATAACACAGTGGAGGCTTATCCTAGCGAAATGCTCTAATTGTCTGAGATGATACAACCCTTTTAATGTCAAGAATGAAAATCATACCTAATTGGTACATAGCAACCACTTTCTAACAAAGCTAGAACCAGCCCTGTACCTCCCATGGATCCAGAGATTCATAGCTCCAGTTGTTCTGCGAGATTTATTTCTAGCTGTCCGCTTAGGGGCATGTCCTTTCTGCTGCAGCTGGTGGCAGTTGAAGGATGAACCTGAGCAGGTGCTTTCGTCTCAGGGAGCAGGACAAAGAATTTAGAAAAAAAGGCAGGTGTCGCTATACAGATAGATTTCAGTGAATAGCTCAATGCCTATGCAGAATTTTATTACATGCAATTACGAAAGTATTCAGATCCAGGTGCTGGTTTGAAAACTATAGAATATTTTTTGTGGGATAACCTCCTTTAAAGAGGGTTCCTAGGATTTATATACTGTTGGCCTATCCTCGGCCCAGGATAGGTCATCAGTATGAGATTAGTAGGGGCACCCCGCCATTCAACTGTTTCAGGCGGGCGCCAGAAACTATACAGTAGACAGAAGGCTTTATCCACTGTACCACAGCTCAGCAACCGCTCACTTGAATAGGAGCTGAGCTGCAGTACCCTGCCATGGGCACTAGATGGTGCACAGAAACTTGTGCCACCTGTTCCGTCTACTGTATAGTTTCCAGCACCTCCTTAAAACAGCTAATCGGTGGGGGTGCCAGGAGTCAGACCCAAACTAATCTGATATTGATTACCTATCCTGAGGTCATCAGTATCTTAGTACTAAAGATGGGAATTATGAGCCGGTAGGAAAACATGCAGAAATTGTGGGGCAGATGCTTTATATAACATGGCACACATGCTGTGCTGTATGTACTCAAAAGCTGTGTCCATATGTCATAAACATGAACACGTGTAACACTGCCGTGATCAACAAACCTGTATAAGCAGATACAAGCTCCTTGATTAGTAATTCTCTGAGAAATTCTGCATTCATGAGATATTTGTCAGGACTTGCAGAATTTTTACCGTCTACAAAATCTTTGTGTTTTGCAGAATGAACCGGTGTTGAGATGGGCTGCTGGCGTCTTGGAGTTTTAGTGCCTTGTAAGTCACAATGGCTTCAGAGGTGGAGAAGGCCGATGCTCTCCTCCAGACAATCAGCACTGCGTCCGTGGCCTCCAGTCTAGGATTGGGCGTCTTCTGCTTCTTGGCAGACAAAGTGCAGCAAGCGCCTTTCATCCAGCAAAATGATTGGCTTCGAGCCATGTCCGACAACGCGACCCACGGTGTGATTGGCATGTGGTCGTGGGCCATCGTCGTCGGCCTCCGGAAGAGAAGTGACTTCTGTGAAGTTATTCTTGCTGGATTCTTTGCCTGTATCATAGACTTGGACCACTTCTTCCTTGCCGGTTCTTTCTCGTTAAAGGTCAGTGACTCCACAACTTGAATAAAATATTACCTCCCTGAGCACACAGTAATGTGGAAATCCATCCTAGACATATTATATCTTGTTGATAGATATTGGGACCTAGCTAAGGGATGACCAGGTATGTGCCGTCATGCTGCGTGCCAGGAGGAGCTTCAACAAACTCTACCTTGACCAAGGGATTTAGATACAGGACTGTGGTGGTGATTTTAACCATTTCCCTGAGTAAAGAAAATCCTAGCTACTGATTCACTGTGAGCATCAAATGCCCTGGAAGATGCCAAATGTTCTATAGAAAGCCCAGAATAGTCAGAGATTTATGTGACTAGAAATCTCCTACACCTTGTATTTTGGAGGTTACCTGTTACAGAAATCTCCTTCACCTTGTATTTTGGAGGTTACCTGTTACAGAAATCTCCTATACCTTGTATTTTGGAGGTTACCTGTTACAGAAATCTCCTACATCTTGTATTTTGGAGGTTACCTGTTACAGAAATCTCCTTCACCTTGTATTTTGGAGGTTACCTGTTACAGAAATCTCCTACATCTTGTATTTTGGAGGTTACCTGTTACAGAAATCTCCTACACCTTGTATTTTGGAGATTACCTGTTACAGAAATCTTTACATCTTCTATTTTGGAGGTTACCTGTTACAGAAATCTCCTTCACCTTGTATTTTGGAGGTTACCTGTTACAGAAATCTCCTACATCTTGTATTTTGGAGGTTACCTGTTACAGAAATCTCCTACACCTTGTATTTTGGAGATTACCTGTTACAGAAATATTTACATCTTGTATTTTGGAGGTTACCTGTTACAGAAATCTCCTTCACCTTGTATTTTGGAGGTTACCTGTTACAGAAATCTCCTACATCTTGTATTTTGGAGGTTACCTGTTACAGAAATCTCCTACACCTTGTATTTGGAGGTTACCTGTTACAGAAATCTCCTACACCTTGTATTTTGGAGGTTACCTGTTACAGAAATCTCCTACACCTTGTATTTTGGAGGTTACCTGTTACAGAAATCTCCTACACCTTGTATTTTGGAGGTTACCTGTTACAGAAATCTCCTACATCTTGTATTTTGGAGGTTACCTGTTACAGAAATCTCCTTCACCTTGTATTTTGGAGGTTACCTGTTACAGAAATCTCCTACACCTTCTATTTTGGAGGTTACCTGTTACAGAAATCTCCTACACCTTCTATTTTGGAGGCCTCTGTATGATTGAATGAGTTGTCGGGATTATAAAAACATGGCTCGCATTGCACTTAAAGGTTTTGTTTCACTTCAGAAAATGGCATTTATCATGTTGAGGAAGTTAATACAAGACACTTACTAACAGGGGCGTACATAGAAATCGAGGGGCCCCATAGCGAATCTCAGAACTGGGCCCCCCACCCAAATATAAAGTAAAATTATTGTAACTGTATATTGTGTGTGTGTATATGTGTGTATATATATATATATATATATATATATATATATATATATATACACACACAGATATATATAATAGTGTTACCTGCAGTCCTATGTAAAACCACAGATAACACTAGTGTACATCATGTGGTAGTGTTATCTGCAGTCCTATGTAAAACCACAGATAACACTAGTGTACATCGTGTGGTAGTGTTACCTGCAGTCCTATGTAAAACCACAGATAACACTAGTGTACATCATGTGGTAGTATTACCTGCGTCCTTAGTGTGCCTCCCTGTGCCTCTTCCACGGGACTCCATAGTGGCGTCGCTGCCTACTCTTCCGTCTTCTTCGTCTTGCCCCCACACAGAGCGTCCTGATGCAGCTGCGTCAAGACATAGGAACACTGTGGGCATGGTGATGGTGACAAACACAGGGACACCGGGACAGATACACACAGGAACCGACACACGACAGGGACACACAGGGACAGGGACACACACGCACACAGGGGCAGGAAACACACCCAGGGACAGACAGACACCCAGGGACAGACAGACACCCAGAGACAGACTGACAGGGACACACACAGGGGGACAGACAGACACACAGGGGGACACACAGGGGGACAGACAGACACACAGGAGGACAGACAGGGGGACAGAAAGACACACAAAGAGACAGACATACACAGGGACAGACACACACACAGCTAGGACTCGCCAAACTCCAGCCTGGCTCCTCTCCGTACAGCATCACAGCTCCTCTGGCTCCTCCCCCATTGGTCACATGGGCATCAGGAAGGTCCTTTAGCCCACAGCAGGATCTATCCCTGGACTGCAGGGGTGAGTGGATGTACAGGAGGAGGGAACATCAGAGAGGATGATGTTTCCTTCCTCTGCTGCTGTGTGGGCTTGTAATCTGTAACACTAGAAAGTGAGGGGGAGGGGCCATTCAGCCCTGCCGGGCTCCCAACCTCACGGGCCCGTACGCCACCGCTTACTAATATATTGTGATTATCCATTTTGCCTCTTTTGCTGGCCAGATTAATTTTTCCATCGCATTATACAATGCTCGTTTCCATGGTTACAGACCACCCTGGAATCCAGCAGCGATGGTCATGCTTGCACACTATAGGAAAAAGTGCCAGCCTCTCTGGTGCCCAGGACTGTGAGAGTATGCCTAAGCTGGTGTTTTTTCCTATAGTGTGTAATCATGGCCATCTCTGCTGGATTGCAGAGTGGTCTTAACCATGGAAACAAGCAGTGTATAATGCGAGGGAAAAATAAATCAAACCAGCAAAGGAGGCAATATAGACAATCACAATATATTAGTAAGTGCCTCATATTAACTGTCTTATGCTAAATGCCATTTACTGAAGTGAGACAACCCCCTTTAGGGAATGGAGCTGAGTGGTAAAACCACATACAAAGTATAGACAGGTGTGGCGCTGTTTTGGGAAGACAGCTGTCATGTTAAGATAGCTGTGGGCTGAAGGCTTATCAAACTATCTGTAGTCTCCTGTGACAGTTGGGAGACCTCCATACATATTCATTGTCTGATTCTGTTGACATTTAATATGTATGGCTCCAGGGGTTATCCCATGATTGATGTAAAAATGAAAATGAGACATCATATAATACATGACAACTTCTTTCTAACAAAGCTAGAACCAGCCCTGTACCTCACATGGATCCAGAGATCTCCACATTCATTGCTACAGTTGCTCTACTAGATTTATATCAAGCTGACAGCCCAAGGGCTGTGTCCTTTCTGATGCAGCTCAGGAGGCGTGTCCTTTCTGATGCAGCTCTGTATCGGAGCTCAGGAGGAAGTTGAAGGATGGAACTGAGCATGTGAATCCACCACAGCGAGGTGGACAGAAAAATAAGAAACAAAGCAAACAGCAGGTGGCGCTATACAGATACATTTTATTGAATAACTCAGTGGCTATGCAAAATTTTTAATTACATGCAATTACAAAAGTATTCAGATCCAGGTGCTGCAGAATATTTTTCGTGGGACAACCCCTTTAAGCAGCAGGACAGAGCCTACACCTGAACCATCATGGCCAGTAAGAAAGCTTGCATGCCTCCATTGGCAAATGGCATGACCACCGATCAGAACATCTTCAGGACAGCAGGACATCTCATAGATACCATAAAATAAGGAGGTCTATGTGGTGACACATGACGGGTCACTCTTCTCTGCACTGGAAGAAAGTTGTCCTTTTGCCGCGGTGTAGCTATAGGGATAGCAGGGGAAGACTAAAAGATTTTATTGTCAGGGCCTCCTCAACAGTATTATACAATGACATTATATACAGTGACACTGTAGAAAAAGGACGGAGCGGCTGCCGGGCCTCGTCTTCACTAGCCACAGAGTGGGGGTTGCACGGGAGGAGGGAGCTGTGAAGAAGTTTCTTTGGGGGGCCCAGTCATTTCTAGTTACACCACTGCCTACTTGCAGCAATGAGACGGTTTAGGTTTTGTTGTCGCAACCTGGATGTTCAGTCGTCAGAAATAGGTCATCTTTCCTCAAGGCTGCTGAATATTTGATAGAAAAGGCGTCTGGAATTTTATTTGTGAGTGCGGCTTCTAGCTGTCCTTCAGACATGGCATGTTGAGCGTTACATATCACATAAAGGGGAAGTTCTCGAAATACTAGAATGCAAAATATATTGTTTCATATAACGTATACTGGAATGATCAAAGGCCGTGTTCACACTTTGTGTTTTTTGTGCAGTTTTTCTGCTGCGTTTCAGCGCAGGAAACGAATCTGCACGCGCTCGTGCAGATCGGGCACTGAGACCAATCAGAACTCAGCTTTCGTTTTTCATGGCGATATAAGAAATGAAAACTAAACTCTGGTTGCTATGGGCAACAAAGACCATTTTACTTTAAGGCAGTTTTGACAAACGAGGCCCTTTGAGGGAGAGTTATAAAAATTGTCTAAACTGTTTTTTTTTAAACAGGATTTACAATACTCCAGATTTATAAGTGCATGCGCCATAACAGTAAATCTGTCTAATATTAACCCCTTAACCACTTCCAGACCGGGGCATTTACCCCCTTCCTGACCAAGCCTAATTGTGTAAATCTGACATGTCTCACTTTTGTGGTAATAACTTTGGAACGCTTTTACTTATCCGAGCTATTCTGAGATTGTTTTTTCTTATGTTATGTTAATAGTAGTAATGTTTTACCTTACCCTAAAAAATTGCAAAATTTACCAAAAATTATAAAAAAAATTCTCTCTTCTCTAAATTTAAATCACTCTGATTTTAAAGGGGTTCTCCGGTCTTTTAATATTGATGACCTATCCTCAGGACACCTGGCACCCCCGGCGGTCAGCTGTATGAAGGGAAGGTCCGTGCATACAGTCTCTCTTCTCTCTTCCTGCTCGCAGATAGTGATACCTCATAAAATACTTATTAATTAACATTCCCCATATGTCTATATTATGTTGCCATCATTTTGGTAATGTTATATTATTTTTTTAGGAGGTTAGGTTTAGGATTTTAGAAGCAATTTTGGAATTTTTTGAAGAAAATTTCACAAATCAACTTTTTTAAGGAAGAATTCAGTTCTGAAGTCACTGTGTATGGCTTACATAATAGAAACCACCCATAAATGACCCCAATATAGAAACTACACAAAACTGATTTTAGAAATGTTGTTAACCCTTTAAGACCCCTTTCAGATTTTCCTGTAACACATCAAGGGTTAACAACAAAACAAAGCTCAATATTTATCACCCTGATTCTTGAGTTTACAGAAACGCCCCACATGTGGTTGTAAACTGCTGTATGGGCACACAGCAGGGTGCAGAAGACATGGAGCGCCATATGGATTTTGGAGGGCAGATTTTGCTGGAATGTTCTTTGGCGCAATGTTGTATTTGAAGAGACCCTAAGGTACCCCTACAGTGAAAACCCCAAAAAAGTGACCACATTTTGCAAACTACACCACCCAAGGAATTTTTAAGGGGTGTAGCAAGCACTTTGACCCAATAGGCATTCAATTTATAACACTTGGCTGTGAAAATGAAAATGTACTGGGGGCTTGCCTTTTGCAGGACAGACTGTACTTTTTATTGGTACCATATTTGTGTACATAAGACTTTTTGACTTGATATTATGGTTGTTTTTTTTTTTAGGTGAGGTAACGGGAAAAAAAAAGCTGTTTTGGCGTATTTTTTATTTATTTATTTTTTTACAACGTTCACATGATAGGGTAGATCATGTTATATTTTAATAGAGCCAGTGGTTACGGATGCAGTGATGCCAAATTTTTTATTTTTTTGTAAGTTTCACACAGTAAGAGCATTTTTGGAAAAAAAAACTAAACGTCTTTGTGTTGCCATTTTCTTACAGCCATATTTTTTTTTTTACATTTTTCTGGCTATGGTTTTGTGTGAGGGCTCGTTTTTTGTGGGATGAGGTGACGTTTTTATTGGTACCATTTTGGGGTATCTTATGATCACATGGATGTTTTGGCATAATTTTTATGATGGGATAGATCATATGATATTTTTATAGAGCCAGAGATACCAAATATACATTTTTTTTTCTATTTTTAACCATTTTTAAATGACTTAATTGGGAAAAAGGGTGCTTTTTTACCTGTGAAACTTTTATTTTTTATTTTATACTTTGTGCCCCCCATAAGGTCATACAAGACCTCTGGGGGACATTTAACATCACAATTTTTTTATTCTATTGATTTCTCCTGTAACTGAGGCTGACATAGTAGCCCCAGTTACAGGGGGTGTACAACCCCCAGAGAGCTCAGTGCTGGACCCGAACTACAGGTGACAGGGGAGACTTTTTTTTTAACTCTTGGACCCCTCCTAGCCACTCAAAAAAGGGTACCTGATCTTGGAGAACCCATTTAAAATGAATAGTGCCCTGCAAGGACCCGTTAGTGACTCTTTCAGTGGTCGCACCTTCATCTCTGTCTCATTATTACATGAGCTCATTATGTCTCACCGCTGCAGGTAACGAGCCTGTAATGTCGCTGTAGGAAGAGGTCCGTGAGGAGGCCATTAGCCTGTGATGAGGGTGTCACCGGCACCAGAGCTGTGATATATGGATGTTGCCACAACCGCTGTGCTGTGAGCCTGTTTCAACTTGTTCAAACCATGGAGAATAGGAGTAGGAATGACTGTATTTCTAGCTTTTTGAGTAAGGCCTCATGCACAAGACCGTAGGTTTGGTCCACATCGAATTCGATTTGCTGATCGGATGCGGACCCATTTATTTCAGTGGGGCTGTGTGCTGTCTGTGTCCGTATTTCCATTTTGTGGCCCCGCAAAAAAATAGAACATGTCCTATTCTTGTCCGTTTTAACGCTGAGAGTCTGAACTGCAAATATAAAACAAAATACACACATGCAGTTTTTGATGCAGTGTAAATACAGTAAGTAGTGGATCCAGCAGGAAGCAGAACAAGTACATGACATGCCTGCTTCAGTAAATGCTTGTGTTTCCCACAACGTAACAATTCTGCATCATCTTCTCTTGCGAGACTGCAGTGTACTGTTCCTCTGTTATTCCTCCTGACAACTGGGTGTTACCGTTTCCCTTGTCAAAGGAAAGGTTTGTCCCTATACCATCTGGCACTGTCAACGCTGATTAGACAGGGTCTGACAGTGTAGGAGGACACCTCCAACTGGTAACACCCAGTTGTTAATGAATACATAAATTTTCAGGAGGAGTAACAGAGGAACTCCACAATGCCCAGCTGTAACAGATGCTCCAGAATTGCCATTTACTAAAACAGACATGTCTGGTCATCTTTAAAAGTATCATATAGTATCTCAGGGGTGTCCTTATGTTAAAACAGTGAGCTGTCCATTAAAGGCTGGTAAATAATACTGATTATCCTCCCCCACATTCTCCAATGCCTCTTGGGTCCTCTGCCATTTTCTACTTCCTGGGACTGGTCAGAATTGGAGGAGCAGGCAAGTAGTAGCTGCTGGACCCACTGACTTCAATATGTTTAGAAAGAGCTCCCTCTAGTGGTGATAGCAGACTGCCAGAATTTTATCATCCAATATGGCTCCAGTCCTAAAGATATATTAGAAAATCATACAGAGCAGAGTATTAGACCTGTTTGCAATGAATACACCAGTGTCAGAACTGCGCTGAAATAGTATACCCTATGATCCCTGATACTAGACCCTGGGCTATGGCAGACTGCAGTGCCGCCTAGGCAGAGAATTACCAAGTTATAGCTAGAATTGGGCTTCTGTTTGGGGGTCTCCAATATGTGCCCCTCATCAGTGGTGTGGATTTCCCACAGAAAGCTGTACACATGCGTCATTGTGTTTACATGGGCGCAGAAGCAGTGCCTGTGCCATCACCACTGGAGCACGGCTGTGAATAACAGGTAGACGAGCTGGCAGCCCAGGGGAGTGTCCTTTCTGCTGCAGCTCTTGATTTATCACTGATCAGGGAGTATGTGCTTTTTTGCTGCAGCTCTCTATCGATCAGCTGGGATGTCCTTTCTCTTTCCCTGTAAAAGTCACAGATTCTAACAATAGATACAGCTGGTGGCAGGTGGAAGATGGAGCTGAGCATGTGTGACCACTTTATTGAGGTGGACAGAGCTTAAGGAAAAGAACAAACAGCAGGTGGCGCTGTGCGGATTTTATTCAATAGCTAAGTGGCTGTACTAAATTTTTAATTACATGCAATTACAAAAGCTTTTAGATCCATTAAGAATATTTAAGAGGTTAAAGTGTTGAATACAGGCTCAGTGACACCAAAAACTTTGCGTGCGCCCCTATTCTGGCTTCTTAAAAGCAGGTGATTCAAGGTTCTTCTAAGGCCTCATGCACACGACCATATTTTTAATTGGTGTCCTATCCACATCTTTTTTTACGGATAGCACATATTGACCCGTTCATTTCTTTGGGGCCTTGCACACATCCGTATGTATTGTGGATCCGTGTGGCCATTCCACAAATTATAGAACTTGTCCTATTGTAATCCATGCTGCAGACGAGAGCAGTCCTATATATTGAGGGGGGAGAGAAGACGGTAAAACGCACACAGGAGGTTCTGGATTTTGCGGCTCCTTGTGTTTGTGGACTGAAATACGGACAAGGTCGTGTGCATGAAGCCTAAGATTGTATCTGGTAGAACACATCTATACAGGGGCTGCATGCTACAGAGCGAGTAGATGAGAAAAGCAGTCTGACCGCGTAGTCCGCACGGGACACTGCAGGAAACCTACGCTTTCTGCCCTTATAAAATATGTAATGATGGCAGATTGTCAGCGCGTCTTTTACCGGGGTCGATAGAAAATCCCAGCAGACGCTTCTTAATTTTCTCAGTAGTATGCTTTTATTGCTCAAAAGGTATATATCCACAAACAGAGGACGCGTTTCGGCACGTCCTGCCTTTATCAGCTCTGTTAAGGCAGGACGTGCCGAAACGCGTCCTCTGTTTGTGGATATATACCTTTTGAGCAATAAAAGCATACTACTGAGAAAATTAAGAAGCGTCTGCTGGGATTTTCTATCGCATTGTTTGGGACTAGGTCCATTCCCGTGACGACGCACACCTGTGATCGAGTGCCGGCTTTTTTTCTTTTACCGGGGTCGGGCCGAGACGAGGTGAAATGTTAATTAAGCGTCTGTAGCGAAATGAAAACACGGAGCCTACTGATGCACCATGTGGATGGTTTCCATGGAAACAGAGGACAGGATCAAAGAAGAAAACCGTGTGTGTAGCCGGCCAGAGAGGATATCTGATTCATTTCGGTACAGTACTTCCATCAGCGGGAATGAGTGTCTTTTTTTTCTTTTTATCCTACAATAGCAAATATTTAACCCGTTCAAGACCGGGACATTTATCCCATTCCTGACTAGATTGTTTCCTGTTCATTAGTACATCTTAGAAAACCATTTACTTCCCGTTTGCTTATGTAGATAATTTTTGTGCCTTTTTTCTGTGATACATGAGGCTTTATTTTTGTCTTTTTAACAGCTCGGGGGCCGCAGGTTGGCCGTGACTAACACAGGGAATACCGTATTTTTCGCTTTATAAGACGCACCTGATGATAAGATGCACCCCAGATTTTAGAGTAGGAAAATAAGAAAAAATATTTTTCATCACACCTCATATCAGACGCCCCATAAATTTCAGAACATCACATCAGACCCCGATATCAGCCCTCCATGTCAGACCCCCATCAGACCTCAGATCAGCCCACTGTGCCCCCATCAGACCTCAGATCAGCCCACTGTGCTCAGATCAGCAGAATGTGCCCCCATCAGACCTCAGATCAGCCCACTGTGCTCAGATCAGCAGAATGTGCCCCCATCAGACCTCAGATCAGCAGAATGTGCCCCCATCAGACCTCAGATCAGCAGAATGTGCCCCCATCAGACCTCAGATCAGCAGAATGTGCCCCCATCAGACCTCAGATCAACAGAATGTGCCCCCATCAGACCTCAGATCAGTCCACCCAACCACATAAGGTTAAAATAAAAAACTCTCACTTATCTCTCCTGCAACTCCGCTCCGGGTCCGGCGCTCCTCTGCCTTCTCTGGCCGGCGCTGCACAGTCACCTGACTGCTTGCAGCGTCAGGTCATAGTGCGTGCACTACGTCCTGATGCTGTACGCAGTCAGGACAGTGCAGAGCCGGCCCGGAGAAGAAAGAGGAGCGCCAGAGCGGAGCCGCGGCACAGGACAGGTAAGAGAGGTTTTTATTTTAACCTTATGTGGCTGGGTGGGCTGATCTGAGGTCTGATGGGGGGGTCCAGACACCTTATTCACACAAATTTTGCTTTATAAGACGCACCCCAGATTTTAGAGTAGGAAAATGAGAAAAAAATATTTTTCATCAGACCTCATATCAGACCCCCCATAAATTTCAGGACATCACATCAGGCCCCCATCAGACCTCAGATCAGCCCAGTGTGCCCCCATCAGACCTCAGATCAGCCCAGTGTGCCCCCATCAGACCTCAGAACAGCCCAGTGTGCCCCCATCAGACCTCAGAACAGCCCAGTGTGCCCCCATCAGA
Organism: Rhinella marina; assembly: GCA_900303285.1. NCBI lineage: Eukaryota > Metazoa > Chordata > Amphibia > Anura > Bufonidae > Rhinella > Rhinella marina. The sequence continues at coordinate 35,576 of ONZH01004763.1, read as the reverse complement.
CCTCAGAACAGCCCAGTGTGCCCCCATCAGACCTCAGATCAGCCCAGTGTGCCCCCATCAGACCTCAGATCAGCCCACTGTGCCCCCATCAGACCTCAGAACAGCCCACCCAGCCCCATAACAATAAAATAAAAACCTCTCTTACCTATCCTCAGGATAGATCATAAGTACTGGGGACCTCTGATGATTAGCTGTTTGAGAAGGCACCGGTGCTCCTAGTAGCTCCCTGACCTTCTCCAGCATTTCCAAGACCAGTGACGTCATGTTAATCAGTCACAAGGCCTAGAAGCTCCTCATCCCCATAGAAATGAATGGATCTGAGCTGCAATACCAAGCACAGCCGAACATAAAGCTGATACTGCCAGCTCTCCTTTATGAGGACACTTCCTTGTGTGTATGACATAGGTGAAGGTTAATGGCGTTTACCTAGGACAGGGATGCTCAACCTGCGGCCCTCCAGCTGTTGCAAAACTACAATTCCCACCATGCCCTGCTGTAGGCTGTCTGGGAATGCTGGGGGTTGTAGTTTTGCAACAGCTGGAGGGCCGCAGGTTGAGCATGCCTGACCTAGGAAAACACATCAGATAAATGTCAGGCGAACCTGTCGGGACAGTCAATGATCTAATATGTATGGGGCTTCCTAACTTCTGTTCTTAGCTGCCACAGAGTCGATCCCCGCGCCCCTTTTTTTGGGAGGGGGGGGGTCAGGAAAGATACTCATCAGCCAAAAACATTGTATTGTGTGTGGCCAGCTTTATCTACAGTACATCCTGTATTTGTATTGTAAGTATGATCCTGTGTTTATAGGCTTGTGGTTACTGATGCTCTTACCTTCTGTCCATAGGCTGCTCTGCACCTCCCTCACCGTCCTCCTCTCCACTGTTCAACCTTGATCCCTATCCTGGCCCTTGCCCTGAAGTTCCTCATGCAGCTCTTGAGGTTGAAGGACTCCTGGTGTTTCTTGCCTTGGATGTTGTTCATATCTTGGACTTCCCACCACATCCGCGACGGAATTCGCCATGGGCTCTGGCTGTGTCCATTTGGAAAGACTGGTCTGCTTCCATATTGGCTCTATGTGGCGATCACTGCTTCACTCCCCAATCTGTGCTCACTCGTCATGTACCTAACTGGAACAAGAGAAATGATGTCCAAGAAGCACGGAATACACATCGATGTCTGAAGAAACGAGAGGACGAATCCTGAAAAAATGTTTACATTCCAGAAAATGTATGATGGTGGTTTAGAGGTCTGCAGAGGCTGATGTCATGACCATGTATTTATGTATAAGACCCCTGTAATGGTTACTACATAGATATAGACGTGGGTGGGGGGGCACATTTCCTGTAACTTCCCATCAGCAGAATACAAGCTGTTCTACAGTAGTGTGTAATCTGTATCTGCTGACTCAAGGCAATCACTCGCACCCTAACACTATGTATACAATTACCCAGTATATTCCTGCAGGGAACGAAGGTGAACTTTACCGTACCTAAATTTTCTTTTCTCAGAAACTGAGGTGATACTTCCAAATTTTGGATCTAAATATCAGGTTTCGGAGTAAGAGAATATCACTATTTATTTAGTTTTACCATAGATTTTTATGCTGACCTCTAATTTTGGAATGTATAGAGTTAAGCTACATTCACACAACCGTAAGTGTTTTGCGGTCCACAAAACACGGATACCAGCCGTGTGCGGTCCGCATTTCCTGGCCAGGCACCCCTTTAAGGATACATTCACTCGACTGTATATGTTTTGCAGTCTGCTAAACGCGGTATGCTGTCTTCATCTTTTGTGGCCCCATTGAAATGAATGGGTCCGTAGATGCGGACTGAGAAATACAGTTGTGTGAATGTCATAACCAACAGTGGGGAACAATGGATCTCAATTACGGGACTGGAAGACATATATAAGTATTTAAAGGAAATGTTTTCTCTGCCAGTTAAACCCAGATAGTGACACACATCCCTTTTTTCTAATCTGTTTTTATTTTCTGATTACATATTATTTAATTCTATTTCCTGAACATGATTATGGGCGGTCATCTTGTCTGAGCCCCACCAATCAGATACTGATGACCTAGCCAGTGTAAAACCCCTGTGCAGAGGTCAGGATGGATAATATCAGCATATATATATATATATATATATATATATATATATGTGATATCTGTCATTGTAATCATGCCTGGAATTATAAGCTGATAACTGCAGTAAAGTGATCTGTGGAGACCAAGACGTGGCGCCTATTGCAGGATGTTATGGTTCTTGTTTAAATACTGTATAGATATTGACATGGAAAATTAAGAACAACATCAAAAATTCTTTAAAAATATGGTTAATATAAAAACAATAGGTCATTTTCTCATGGGGCATTCCCCTTAAAGAGGCTCTGTCACTAGGTTTTAACCTATGTATTTAAATACATAGGTTAAAACCCCTTGACTTCTACAGTTAGAACATACCTTTATTGCAGAGTACAGCGCAGCGGTTGTGCTGAAAAAAGACCTTTAATCTTTATGTTAATGAGCCTTCGGAGCACCGGGGGGCGGGCTCTTTCTTCCTGAGCACCGCTTCTTCACCGCCCCCCGGGTCCCGAGGCTCTCTCCGATGCCGACGTCCACGCCCCTCTGAAATTGATTGACAGCGCTAGGCCGTTTGGGCCTAGCGCTGAAATCCGCCGGCGCATGCGCAGAAGCGCTTGCAGTGCCGAACACCGCAAGCGCTTCCATCCTTGTGCGCACGCGCCGTCACTTCGCTGAACCCGGAAGTGACGGCGCGTGCGCACAAGGATGGAAGCGCTTGCGGTGTTCGGCACTGCAAGCGCTTCTGCGCATGCGCCGGCGGGATTTCAGCTGTCAATCAATTTTCAGAGGGGCGTGGACGTCGGCATCGGGGAGAGCCTCGGGACCCGGGGGGCGGTGAAGAAGCGGTGCTCAGGAAGAAAGAGCCCGCCCCCCGGTGCTCCGAAGGCTCATTAACATAAAGATTAAAGGTCTTTTTTCAGCACAACCGCTGCGCTGTACTCTGCAATAAAGGTATGTTCTAACTGTACAAGTTAAGGGGTTTTAACCTATGTATTTAAATACATAGGTTAAAACCTAGTGACAGAGCCGCTTTAAATGACAGGAAAGCAGGAAATGATCTACTTGGGTACTTTCTGTCTTCAGAAACCACACCAGAAGGGATTATCCAGCAGGAGCTCCATCTGTTGCAATGTGGCCCCCCTCACAAGGGTCTGACTACTGAAGCCTTCCCGGTGGTCGTCTGTTAGAGTCGGTGAAGCACTGAATCTTAAAGAGAACCATTCTTTGCCACAAATGGCTAATGTAGAAACCTCCTATGAAGTTCTACATGATCATAACGTGTCTGAGGGACGTTTGTCAAAGCTTTTTAGCTGGTGGATGTTTTTTTTTTCTAAAATATGCTGTACTATGGTAATTTCTGTTAATGCACATTGAGATTATGGGATTATTTTTTTAACCAAGGAGATATATACAGTATAGTATTTCTTCTTCAATGGTATATCTGACATATGACTATGTCTTTGGTGTACATGCACAGAAGTAGGCACATAAGACACTTCCCACTATTTACGTGTTTCACCCGGTAACTCACAGGAAAAGAAATACCACTTTTACAGCAAATAGCACAGAACGCAACTGTGGTCCGGTCTGATTTGCTAGAACTTTTGGAAGCTACAATAAAACATAATTCAGTTTGGCATCTGCCCTTTTCCTCGCTAGATTCCTAATTAGTCAATTATGCCTTTATCTGTCATGATGTAAAATATAATCAGACCGAAGAAACTAAAGAAAATGTACTAAACCATCCAGAATAGTATTCATATCTCAATGGTCACAAAAGTAGAGCTTTCCCTATAAAATATATTCCACAAAGTGAGATCCTATTAAGACGATACATTATTCACGTGTTAATAGTAAAAATGTGAAAACTAGTATTATATTATTAATATTATAGTGAGTGGCAGGAGGGGTACAACAAAATAGTATAAAGTTCACATCTGGCAGGGGTGCCTAGTTTGAAGGAAGGGTTCCTTAATTTAAAGAAGAACTCCCGACAAAATTTTATTCCATGTCCTGCTAGAAATGTACATGATGTAATCTGTAGTGAATGTCATTTTCTTACCAGTAATTTTTGACTTATATCACCCTGAAGTTTCTTATCTGTGTCATGTGACCAGCAATTAGACCCACCAACTCACACATAGACTTATGTGTGGACAGGAAGTCTAATTCTCTATGTATTCCTATGAGACTGAAAGTGAGGCTCCCATAGGAATGAATAGAGCAGTTACTGGCTTTCTGTCCTGGGTCAGTTGGAGGTCAGGGAGTTGGTCACATGACCCAGCTACACTAAGAAGAGAGGTTTTTACTCACAGAAACAGTCACTGATAAGAAAATGACATTCACTACAGATTATATCATGCACCTTTCTAACAGGTCAGAGAATAAAAATTTTTGTGGGAGTTCTTCTTTAAGCCTGAAATGTCACTGTTTGGGAAGTGATCAATAGAGCTGCATTAATAAATTCACTACATTGTTCCAAAAAGGTCAAGTCTGCTTTCTAAATGTATTTTGGTGTCTATGCTGTGGTTCTTCACAATTCTTTTTCTTTTCTTTTTTTTTAATTTAGGGCATATAATACAGTTTACAGTGACATGGAACATGTCACACGCTCTGATCTTTGTGTGCACAAACTATATGACCCTGAAGCATAAAGCATGTATTAATTTGATCTAATTTTTTACTATAAATCATTTCATAGCCACCAAGATTTTAGAATTTTTGTTATGTCGGTGGCCCGTTCCTGCAGCCTCACTCCTCCTGGTATGTACGGCCACCAGAGCTCTCACCTGCCCTCCTCAGTTGTGTCTCCAGTAGTCAGAAACTGCAGGCATCGTATTGCTCCCTCTGGTGGGTCTGGCCACCAAAGCAGCGTGGCTCTTTCCATTCCACCCAAACTGAGGCCTGCTCTGGCTCTCATTGCTCGCAGCATGCACCTTAATCTTCCCCAACCTATGAGAGCCCAAACTCCAGATATTTAAAGGGGTTCTGCAGTTCTGTAAAACTGATGATCTATCCTCTGGATAGATCATCAGCCTCTGATCAGCGGCAGTCCGACACCCGGGACCCCCGCCGATCACTGGCCAGCTGTGTTTACCGCAGGCCAGTGACATCACGACTAGTATCACTGGCCTGGGCGGGGCTAAGCTCTGTTCACTTGAATGGAGATTAGCCCCGCACAGGCCAGTGATACTAGTCGTGACGTCACTGGCCTGCGGTAAACACTGCAGCGCCGCTGCCTTCTTAAACAGCTGATTGGCGGGGGCCCCGGGTGTCGGACCGCCACTGATCAGAGGCTGATGATCTATCTAGAGGATATATCATCAGTTTTAAAGAACTACAGAACCCCTTTAAGGCACTGTGGGAAGGTGCCTGAGCAATAATGTTTCTAGCTTTCTAGTTCCCTGTGAATTTGCACTATACTATGTTCTGATCTCCCATGGCCAACCTCTGCCTAATTACTGGACTTGACCCTTTGCTGCCTGACCTGACCTCTGTCTGACTCTCTTGTTGATCCTGTGCTGCTTATCCTGACCTTTGGCCGGATTACTGGATTTTACTTACTCTGCTTGCCCTGACCTTGGCTTGTTTCTTGGCTATGGTTATGCCTTATCCCTCAATGCTCTGCACTGCTGTTTATTAACCCCCATGAGTCATCAGTCACTTGAATAGAGACTACTCCAACAGGTAGTGACCTGGTGATTCCCCTGCAGTGGAGTCTGGAATCCTCTATAGGGGTTAAAAGGTGAACACCAGGGGAGAACATAGATAAAGCTCTTAGTGGTCCAAAGGCAATTCTGTTCAGTGGCACAGTGGATGGACATATTTTCTTATAATTGACCAACACAGATGCCTTCAGCTGCCAAGCGCACATACAACAGGTCAGCCAGTTTCTTAGGTAGAAATCTGGTGACAAAGTGTAAACTGCTAGTGGTGCTCAGTCAATGATGACATAACCAGGGTGGTGCCCCCTTTATTTTGAATTCTGCAGCAGGGTATATGCTGAGACATGGTCACATAAATACTGTGGCAGCATCTCCTCTTGCTGTGATACAGGCTGCCATCCTGGCATGGTGACGGTCATACAGATGCTGGATATTCTTGTGTGGTATGTCATTCCAAGCTATTTCAGCTTGGACTGTAGTTCAATCAAGGTGGTTGTTGGCTGCTGTACAGGAGACATACACTCACCGGCCACTTTATTAGGTACACCATGCTAGTAACGGGTTGGACCCCCTTTTGCCTTCAGAACTGCCTCAATTCTTCGTGGCATAGATTCAACAAGGTGCTGGAAGCATTCCTCAGAGATTTTGGTCCATATTGACATGATGGCATCACACAGTTGCCGCAGATTTGTCGGCTGCACATCCATGATGCGAATCTCCCGTTCCACCACATCCCAAAGATGCTCTATTGGATTGAGATCTGGTGACTGTGGAGGCCATTTGAGTACAGTGAACTCATTGTCATGTTCAAGAAACCAGTCTGAGATGATTCCAGCTTTATGACATGGCGCATTATCCTGCTGAAAGTAGCCATCAGATGTTGGGTACATTGTGGTCATAAAGGGATGGACATGGTCAGCAACAATACTCAGGTAGGCTGTGGCGTTGCAACGATGCTCAATTGGTACCAAGGGGCCCAAAGAGTGCCAAGAAAATATTCCCCACACCATGACACCACCACCACCAGCTTGAACCGTTGATACAAGGCAGGATGGATCCATGCTTTCATGTTGTTGACGCCAAATTCTGACCCTACCATCCGAATGTCGCAGCAGAAATCGAGACTCATCAGACCAGGCAACGTTTTTCCAATCTTCTACTGTCCAATTTCGATGAGCTTGTGCAAATTGTAGCCTCAGTTTCCTGTTCTTAGCTGAAAGGAGTGGCACCCGGTGTGGTCTTCTGCTGCTGTAGCCCATCTGCCTCAAAGTTCGACGTACTGTGCGTTCAGAGATGCTCTTCTGCCTACCTTGGTTGTAACGGGTGGCAATTTGAGTCACTGTTGCCTTTCTATCAGCTCGAACCAGTCTGCCCATTCTCCTCTGACCTCTGGCATCAACAAGGCATTTCCGCCCACAGAACTGCCGCTCACTGGATGTTTTTTCTTTTTCGGACCATTCTCTGTAAACCCTAGAGATGGTTGTGCGTGAAAATCCCAGTAGATCAGCAGTTTCTGAAATACTCACTGGCACCAACAACCATGCCACGTTCAAAGGCACTCAAATCACCTTTCTTCCCCATACTGATGCTCGGTTTGAACTGCAGGAGATTGTCTTGACCATGTCTACATGCCTAAATGCACTGAGTTGCCGCCATGTGATTGGCTGATTAGAAATTAAGTGTTAACGAGCAGTTGGACAGGTGTACCTAATAAAGTGGCCGGTGAGTGTACATCACCCCATCCAGTCCCAGACATTCTCAATGGGAGAAAGATCTGACAATCAAGCTGGTTAGGGGAATTTCTGGAGACTCTGAAGAGCACGTTGTGTAGCACAGGCAGTGTGTGGATGAGCGTTATCTTGTTGGAACACCACCTAACAATCAAAAAAGGCATCAGGACTGGTCCGCAATGTCCAGGACATACCAAAGGTTGTTCAATATTCTCTCCATGAATACCAGATAGGAAGGGGCATTGTAATGAATTCCCAAACCATCACACTTGGTGTTGGTCTTGTGTGTTTCCACCTTATGAATGATGGCAGTAGGTGCTCTCCAGCCCTCCTGTGAACTCTGAGGTGGCCATCATTAGTACCAAGGCAGAACCTGCTTTCATCACTGAATACTATTGTTTGCCATTCATGCCTCCAATGGGCTCTCTCACAACACCAGTGCAGGCGCTCTTGGTGATGATGAGAGGTCAGTAGCAAATGAGCTAGTGGAGTGCATGAATGCAGTCCTGCTTCAAGTAGATGGTTTCTTATGGTCCAGAGGCTACTGCAGAACCAATCTGTGATGTCATGGCTGTCCTTTGAGATACAGCAGTTCTTCTTATACAATGATCTTGACGTGCTCTCCTCTGACTACTGTCAAACCGCTGATGCACTACAGAAACTCCTCATTCAACTCTTCCGAGATTTGACAGATGGATCATCCAGCTTCTTGAAGTCCCACTATTTGTCCCTTTTCAAAGTCGGTAAATTGTACAAATGCTGCACACCTTCGTCTATCAATCATGATGAACTCTTCAACAACACCCAAAATGTATGGATGCAACTGAGCTAGGATGTAACAAATTACACTGGTAGAATACTGGTGGTGAGTTAAAGGGGTTGTGTCACTTCAGCAAATGGCATTAATCATGTAGAGAAAGTTAATACAAGAGACTTACTAATGTATTGTGGTTGTCCATATTGCTTCCCTTGCTGGCTGGATTCATTTTTCCATCACATTATACATTGCTCATAGCAAGGAGTTATGACCATTCTGCAATCCAAAATACTTCAAGCTGTGAAATGAATACACAAGCAAATGCACCGTAGTGTTAAAGTGATTATTTTAGGTTATTTTAGTATCCGCCCACAGGCTTTTCATCAGGCCCGCTTGTAGCGAAGCTGTCCACCACCCCTTTTATTGAGCTGTGCATTATTATTTTATACACAGCTTTGCCCTAAGCTATATAGGCACTTTGACTTTATTTGGTCCTCCATATAATAACGCTTATTTGTGTACTCTACAGCATAAGTCCAGCTGCTATAACTTTTCCCTGAGGAGTTTCTATGATTGAGCAAAACATGCATGTAGGGAGTTAGCAGGATAGGGCTATCTAGGGCTGGGGTTAGCAGGATTGGGCTATCTAGGGCTGGGGTTAGCAGGATTGGGCTATCTAGGGCTGGGGGTTAGCAGGATTGGGCTATCTAGGGCTGGGGGTTAGCAGGATTGGGCTATCTAGGGCTGGGAGTTAGCAGGATTGGGCTATCTAGGGCTGGGAGTTAGCAGGATAGGGCTATCTAGGGCTGGGAGTTAGCAGGATTAGGGCTATCTAGGGCTGGGAGTTAGCAGGATCGGGCTATCTAGGGCTGGGAGTTAGCAGGATCGGGCTATCTAGGGCTGGGAGTTAGCAGATAGGGCTATCTAGGGCTGGGGGTTAGCAGATCGGGCTATTAGGGCTGGGAGTTAGCAGGATCGGGCTATCTAGGGCTGGGAGTTTAGCAGGATCGGGCTATCTAGGGCTGGGAGTTAGCAGGATCGGGGCTATCTAGGGCTGGGGTTAGCAGGATGGCTATCTAGGGCCTGGGAGTAGCAGGATCGGGCTATCTAGGGCTGGGAGTTAGCAGGATCGGGCTATCTAGGGCTGGGAGTTAGCAGGATCGGGCTATCTAGGGCTGGGGAGTTAGCAGGATCGGGCTATCTAGGGCTGGAGTTAGCAGGATCGGGCTATCTAGGGCTGGGAAGTTAGCAGGATAGGGCTATCTAGGGGGGGGTTAGCAGGATAGGGCTATCTAGGGCTGGGGGTTTAGCAGGATAGGGCTATCTAGGGCTGGGGGTTAGCAGGATTGGGCTATCTAGGGCTGGGAGTTATGCAGGATCGGGCTATCTAGGGGCCTTGGAGTTAGCAGGATAGGGCTATCTAGGGCTTGTCTATACAGGGACAGGCTCTGGAAGGGGTCGCCCTTGTCAGGGCGGGTGCTCCATGGTCCGTGGTCACCAGGGCCAGCGGTTGCAACCCCCCTAGGGCATCACCAGGGACAGTTTCTCCCGACCCCGTCCATAAGTTCAACCTATCTCCTATCAACTTTTAGTGCAACAAGCGTGTCCTTCATCTATGGATACCTGTTGAATGTTTGGAACATCCTGTTGGTGTGGTAGGACAAAGTGATTTTGTTTTATTGGTGCCGCCGAGCACCCCCTTTTTTCTTCTGCACATTATTTTTTTGTTTGTTACTTCTATTTGTTATCCTAAGGGCCATCTCTTTTTAAAGTGATTTTTTTAATAAAAGTTACATTTTACATTCTGCAATCCAGTAGTGGTGGTCATGCTTGCACACTATATGAAAAAGCACCAGCTTCTCTGGTGGCCTGGATGGGAGCTCACATGCATGCACGGCAGCTCCCATCCTGGCCACCTCTTATCTGCTCTGCAGCGGTGGTCGTAACCCCTGGAAACGAGCAGTGTATAATGTGATGGAAAAATGAATCCGCCAGCAAAGGAGACGATATGGACAATCACAATACATTAGTAAGGGCCTTGTATTAACTTATCTACATGATAAATACTATTTACTGAAGTGAGACATCCCTTTTAAGCTAAAAAAAATAATTGCCTCTAATTATCAGTATATAAAATTGGATTTTTTTTCCTCCAGACATCAGATTTCCCTACTTGCCTAAAGAAAATACACGTGTTTAAAATACAGTGTCCACCATAACACATTTCCTGGTAATCTTTTATGATTATTGTGTAGAACAGTATTTTGACTCTAGCCCTCACGTACTCATAAAAGTCATGTTTTTAGGATTTCCCAAATATTGTAATTTCAGTAATTTCCATAGGTTCAGTATATGGCATATGGTGAAAACATAAACTAGGGATAGTTGAGGGCTTGGCTAGGGAAACACCGCTGCAGGATTTCTTTCCTTCCTGGAGGCTCTTCGGGATAGAGTCCACTGCCTGATGAGTTTGGCTGTCCTCACATTCATCAGCTCCTGGCTGTCCCTCTGGCTGTGTACTCATGCAGTGTACTGAGCTCATGCTGGAGAGGCTCAGTACTGATTTTACAAAATGACTAGGTCAATCCATTTTAGCGGCCCAGATTTTTTCAAGATCTTTGTCACCACTTTATGTTGCCCCCAGATAAGAGGGCAGATAAAAGGTCCTCTTGAACGGCATTCACAGATTTGCTGCACAGCAGCCACATGGAACAGAGGAAGATTATATTTCAGATGACGCATTGACATCTATGGATGATTGTTTTAGGCATGCCTTGTAACCTGTGCAGAAGTCATTTTGCAGGGAGTGGGAGGAGGTGAGCTGTGGCTATCACCTAGGATCCTGTGGCATTTCTCCACAGCTTTGTAATAGAGATGTTATCTTTCATTATAATCCTGCCTGTGATTCCTGGAGTAATTAATTCATAGACCATTATGTCCTTAACGTTCCACCACACTTACATCCCTCCTCCTCCAGGTTCTTCTTAGGGCTCATGCACATGGCCGTTGCCGGCCCGTGGCCGTATTGCGGCCCGCATCACAGATCGCGGACCCATTCACTTCAATGGGTCCGCAATTCAGGAGATGCGGGACGGAGGCATGCACTACTTTTTTGCGGTGCGGACCGTCGGATGCGGATTGCGGACCCCATTCAAGTGAATAGGTCAGCAATCCAAATGCAGCGGCCCCACTGTCAGTGCCCGTGCATTGTGGACCGCAAATTGCGGTCCACACCACGGGCACTGACAACACACGTTCGTGTGCATGAGCCCTTAGCCTTTTCTTTTTTATTTCTGAAGACCTCAGATGTAGTTTTCTCTTTTAAGGCATTATCAGAGTATAATCCAGATCCACATAAGTCAATCCGACAACCTAATGCTGCTCTCATTGCCAAGCAGCAAAAAAGTATCATGAGAGGTAGAGAGTAGTGCCATATCTCCCCAGCAGAGGGCAGTATAAATTTGTTATAGATTTTTTTTTCCATTTTGATCGCTTAAAGACCTCTGTCTAAAGATAGGCCTTACATAGCTGCTTGTAAATTATCTGTGCCACACTGACAGGGCCTGCCACTTGTTACAGGTTTTGGCAGATCTACTCCTAGAAGAGGTTTCTTTATTGTTCACCAAAAGTCATCAAAACTATGCAACAAAACAATAGTTAAAAATATATGTTTTTTTAAAGTAACCACCCTGTGCTTTAATAACTCCTTGGCACTCACTTCAGTCTACTTTATGAGGTCTCTACCAGGCAATAGGAAGCTAAAAAGTAGAGATCTGGACTCCATATCTGCAGTATTACTCATGTAGTACAGCACATAATAGCCCAAGTTTGTGTTGTCATCAGACCAAGGACAACATCTGCATAGAGTTTGTATGTTCTCCCCGTGTTTGTGTGGGTTTCCTCCACGTATTCCGGTTTCTTCCCACACTCAAAAGACAAACTGATAGGGAACTCCATTGGGGACAGCCTGATGCTAATGTCTGTAAAGAGCTGCAGAATACAGTAGCGCTATATAAGTCCAATAAATAAATAAGATTGTGGTTTTGCTGAGATTTGAGCAAAATTGTGACAAAACACTGTGAATTTGTCAAGATTTGTGCAGCACTGCGTTGCTACACGTGTTTCAACAGTGCATTCGGAAAGTCTTCAGACCCTTTCACTTTTTTTCACCTTTTGTTATGTTGAGTACTTGTGCTAAATTTTTTTTTTTTTTTTAAATCACGTTTTTCCCTCTTAAATGTGCACCCCATAATGAGAAAGTGAAAACTGAATTTTAGAAATGTTTTGCAAATTTAATAAAAAAAAGGAAAAGCTAAAATTTCACATGGACATAAGAAATCAGACCCTATTCTATGACACCTGAAATTTAGCTCTGCAACCTCTCATTTCTCTTGATCATCTTTGAGATGTTTCTACACCTTGATTGGAGTCACCTGTGGTAATTTCAGTTGATTGGACATGACTTGGAAAGACACAGCCCTGTCTACAGAAGTTTTCACAGCTGACAATGCATATCACAGCAAAAACCAAGCCAAAAGGAGGAAAGAACTGCCTGTAGAGCTCAGAGACATGATTGTGCAGAGTTACAGATCTGAAGAAGGGTATAACATTTTCTGTTGTCATTAAAGTTCCCAAAATAACATGGACTCCATAATTCTTAAATGGAAGAAGTTTGGAAATTTATTTGAAAAATTCACGTGAAAAAAGCTGGTCACTAGGAGTCTTACTTCCACCTAACTGGCAGTCCACTGCCTGTTGTCAGGCAAGATCTGTCCTTTGTAACACAGGGCTAGCTGAGATCCTGAGCCTGATAAAACCACTGCTTCTACACTGCTTCTGAATTCACAGGAGCCTGCTGCCTTTCTGCAAGTGTGATTTTCCCCTCCTTATCTGTTCTGTGAGCTCCGGAGTTGAAAACAAACATAGTGGGAAGTAAGGGAAAGGATGTCACAACAGTACGGTGGTGGCAGATTCCATAGAAGGTGCTTGTGAAAGAAATGCATCTAGCTGTGCAGCTAAAACAGGAAATAATATGGCTGGAAAATATATCAAGGAAGCCCAAAATTACACATTCCTTTACAGTTATGATTGTACAAACAAGCACAGCCATTATGCAAACTTTTTTTGAAAACTTAGGTAAGCTACTAGTAGCTTACTAGTAGCTACAGCTACTGTTTGGACTTATTTTTTTATTGCTAACTGTCACGTACGTCCGCCGCGTCTCGCGACCAGGGATGGATCTGCCAGGGGCCAGACTACCTTCAAGCTCTCACTCTGTGCACACCACACACTCGGGCCACAAGGTGAGTGTAGATCGCCCCAAACACCCGCTGCCACCACTGACTTTGGCATAAGCCGGAAACGTTGCCCAATTAACGTATATCCGTTCTGCGCACAGGCAATCACACAGTCACACATTCAGGCTATGGATTCTTTAGAGCAACAAGGCAGACTTATAAAGGGAATACTTTATACACAAAAGTAGTGCAGTGCTCACAAAAACAGATGTAAAATGAGACAAGATAAGAATAACGTACACAAACAGTAAGAATAAAATAAATGGGAGAAAAACAGTAATAGAAACTTACTGCCCCGGGAGAAGGGGAAGAAAATGGTTAATCGCCAGCTTGGCTGTGACTCCCACAAGATGTAACACCAAAATCTGTCCATGCAACATTTTTATAGAATTAGGATTGGTTTACAGTTTCTGGTCGGCCCAGTCATTGACTAACCAAATCCCAGTTCTTCCATTGGGGGCAGGGGCGTAGCTATAGGGGGTGCAGAGGTAGCAGTCGCTACCGGGCCCAGGAGCCTGTGGGGGCCCAAAGACCCTTGTGCCACATAGGAAGACACACACAGGACTAAGGGAAGGGGGGCCCAAGCTGCACTCTTGCACCACAGCCCATGAGCCTTTAGCTACGCCCCTGATTGGGGGCAATTAATGAGGGGAGTGGAGGGCATTGAATATTGAAATCTCTTTGTTTTAAAGTTTTCAAATCTCCCTCCAAAATGGTTCCCTTTCCCCCAGTATCTGGTCTAGCAGGGGGGAGCAGATGTTTCTTTGAAGCTAGTACCTGGCAGCCAGAGGTGTGAGATTTGACGGGAGGATGCTGAGAAATGTCCATTTGTTCATCTTGTATGTAGCTGGCAGACTCCACCCTGCTGGGGTAGATCGTAGGCTTTAAAGAGCGGTCAGTCATTTGGTTAATGACCCTTCTATCCAGCAGACACCACTCTTTATATAACAGAAACACAACATAAAAAAATTCTATACTGGCTACAAGAAGTATGCACCCCCACATTACATTCTTGACACTAACAATTTGGCACCATAGTGCAGTTTTATAATACTGACACAATTAAATCACTTTCACCGCTTTTTTATACAATAGTTTATAAAGCGCGTGCCCCGCATTTGTTACGGATGTTTATATTATATGTAATTTTTATATTTTCTTGACAATGTTAAATTAGCACATTATACTCTTTGTTGAATCAATTTCTGATGTTTCAAAAATCATATTTGCTACAAAACGATAACAAATATAACAGAATCTAAAAAACTGGAGTGACTGTGAATTAAGGGTAGGCCACCAAGAGCTCTGTGATAACTATGAAGGAGTTACAAGGCGGGTGACACTGGGGAGACTGCACATACCATGTCATATTTCATGTCTATTGTTCTCTGACAGGGACAGTCCCTACATCTACCGCAATAGATTTTTATCTTCCCTGATTCCGGGTTGACACTCCTTATAATCCGTTCTATAAACTTTGCTTAGTTGCATTGGAGCCAGCATTGTGCAGTATGTTTGAAAGTCCATATGTCAGGACCCTGACCTGTTCCCATGGTGGGAGCAGGAAATCTTCAGGTCATGGCAGGACATGCAGTTCTTTAGTATTGAGGATTTTATCTTGGCAACTCTATTAGTGTTGAGCGAATCAAAGTTTACAAAGTGGACTTTGATCCAAATTTCAGAAAAAATTTGATGTGCAGCAAATCCGAATTTCCTCATGCTGCAAAGAAATGTGCTTAGTGACTAAGTAATTCGTCACAAAGGTAACTTTTTTGTAAAATTTGGCAAAGCAGCCTAATCAAATTTTTGAGAACTTCACTCATCTCATTTCACGAAGAGCTAAAAGAATGAAGTGTCCTAAGAAGAATATTAGACGGTGGATTGTGCCAGAGGAAGTACAGCTGAATGAGCATTACTGATCCAATAAACAAGGTTCCCTTTCAGAGGATTAACCCTTCTTCTAAACACATTATTACCAGCAGTCCTGATTCTCGTCTTCGGTCTCCAGCATTTCCTGTGATGTATTGTGTCTCAATTATCTCCTTTAGCCTACCTTTATTTTTATTGGCCTGCTTTCTTGGCCACTGCTCTGCCTGCGCTGTGTACGTTGTTTCTGAGCAAAAGCAAGGTGCACAGTGAAGGAGCACCCCGCTGTGCTCAGGGTAGGGCCACGCAGCACAGCTGGTTCCAAGTGGTGAAATTGTCCTCCCATTGGCTACCATGGTTGGGTGTGCCACAGATGGGTGTGCAACCAGCTGCCCCATGGGGTCATACCCTTAGTTGCCAACTGAAAGCTCTGATGATTACAACTTACCTGTAATCGGTGGAAACGGCAAAAACTCTTGTGGTTGCCTTGATTCATTCTTGTCTTGACTACTGCAACACATTACTAATCAGTCTCCCTCTCTCTAAACTCTCCCCCCTTCAGTCTGTCCTATATGCTGCAGCCAGGCTCATCTATCTGTCCTCCCGCTACACTGATGCTACCAGTATATGCCAGTCACTTCACTGGTTGCCCATCCACCACAGAATACAGTTCAAACTTCTCACCCACACCCACAAAGCTCTCCACAGTGCTGCACCTCCATACATCTCCTCCCTCATCTCCGTCTACCACCCTACTTGTGCTCTCCGTTCTGTTAGTGACCTTAGATTAATATCCTCCATAATTTGCACCTCTCACTCCCGTCTTCAAGACTTTTCTCGAGCTGCACTTACTCTCTGGAATACCCTGCCCCGGAATATCAGTCAATTCACAACTTCCCTACCTTCAAACGTGCCATAAAAACACATCTTTTCAGACAGGCTTATCAAGCTTCATAAAATGACCTCTCCCCAACTAAACCTCTCCCCCGCCAACTCCTCTGGCCAGAAGTCGATCTTCTAACAGTCCCAAACCCGAAGCAGATCGGCCGGCACCACTCCTTTCACTACAATTATGGCTCGAATCCTACTTATCACAATCACCTACCTTATGTGTCACCCCCAATTCCTCATAGATTGTAAGCTCTTGCGAGCAGAGCCCTCACTCCTAGTGTTTCTGTTGTAAATTAGCCAGTCATTTTTGAATTGTACAAGAACCCTATAACTTTGTAAAGCGCTGCGGGATATGGTGGCGCTATATAAATAAATATTATTATTATTACCTGTATTACTTACATTTTTAGTATTTACTAAAATAGACATGTCAGGAAAGGTGACAGGTGACAAGTGAGTGTATAGCCAACATAGGTATCTGAAAGAATGGGCGTACATCTGGACATGGACATCTGAGTAAGGCCTCATGAACATGATGCTATGTATTTTGCGGTCCGCAAACCCCGGATCCACGAAATGTGGATACCAGTCATGTGCATCTTGTAATTTCCGCAGAGCCCATTGTCGAAATGCTTATTCTTGTCTGCAAAACAGTCAAGAATATGACCGGTTCTTTTTTTTTTTTTTTTGGGATGGACACATGCATAATGTGATCTGTTTAGTTCTATTATTTCTGGACTATATGCTGACGTTTTGGGCACAGTATGGTACCAAAGGGTAGGTGATAAATATTAGATTGCATGGGGCCCCCACTGCTATGACGCCCACTAATCACTAGTACAGGGGTCAGTTGTTCCTGTGTATAGTTTCTCCATACAAACCCCTCATTATGGTCAAGCTGTGTACAAGTAAATGGTGGGGACCCCAGTTCTGACATGGTAGAACAAGCCGCCATTCCCATATAAATTACCAAAACTCAACAAATAAACACATGACAAATTAAAGGGGCTATCATAAGACTAATGCAAAAAGTTAAAATCATGCATAATCTAGTACATGCCTGTTACAGGGCTGAGATTCAGTCCTGTTTTCATATTTAAATTGGACACATGGTTGAGTGAGTGACATCACTTTGTCATGTGGTTCTATAGTCTTGACCCCGCCCCTTCCTGTGCTTACATCACAAGTACCAGGAATTGAGGGAAGCAGGTGTAAATATACCTGGCCACTGGGGCATTCCGGGAGAGACCAGCTTCCTGTGAGGTCTTAGATGGAGGACGATACATTCTAAGGCTAAGTATATTTTGTCTATATTGTTAGACTGTATACTGATATGACCATGACATCGAAGGTATTTGTATACATTGTAGTTCAGTAAAGGTGTCTTTTATGTTACATCTGCAGAGTTGTGTGTTATTCCTGGTGATACCAAGGCAACATACTGTAGCTGTGGTATAAGCTGTGAACAATCCCACAGATGACCGTTGCGTTGTCATCTGATAATTGGTAATAGTTCACCCTTTTCACACCAGTAACCTGAGATATTGCCATTGATAACAATTATTGATATTAATAAGCGATATCTATCCTCTTTCAATAGAGGTCCAGGTAGGAGACAATATTCATTATTAATATTCAGTATTGATATATTAATAATAATATTTCTATCCTTTTTCAACGACAATTTCTGTCAAAGCTAGAACCAGCCCTGTACCTCACATGAATCCAGAGATCTCCCCATTCTTTCAAGAAATGGTGGGCAGGCACTCTAATTATTGGAGTACACAGATTTATTTATATAAAAGAATAAAATAAAAATAGAATAATAAAATATTAAAAATTGTACATATATATATAAACCAAAAATAGCACCAAGGATATATAGTGTGTGAAAGAAGTATCACTCAATATCTATCCACAACAACCTGTAATTCCCTTCTATCTATAAATATATTACAGTGTGATATAAAGCTGTAACATCATATCATAGTAACATATACAGTAATACACTCTTCTTTGTCTGTAAATAATAGGCAAATGCTAGGTGGGTACATCTATGAATGTCCTTAGACAACAGATGCGTCTCTTGGGCCATTACTATGTCACAATGTGAACTTAATGCATCCAACCAGAATTGCCTCCTTTTAAAGGGGGAGTTCAGTCCCTTCACATTGAGAGAGAGTACCTTAAACCCCATGATAAAGCAAGTAAGGAAGCAGAGTCTCTGAGCCATTCCTAGGATTTCAGCTGGTGTTATCTTAAGGTCCCATGTCTGTGGAGAAACAATACCAGAACCTTTCCAGATAAAACAGGTTCCAGAGAGTCCAGAACAATTTGGCAAAGCGAAGTACCAAGCAGGGGTGTGCAACCAAAAAGAACACGGTCGCATGTCATGGGGATGAATATCTTCTGGAACCGACTCAGGTTGGCGCCCAGTCTGGCACGATCTGTGCTTGTTGACGATGTGTTCCATGGGATGGAGAGGAATTGCCTACAAGTAGACCCCAGGATTTCAGCTTCTGCATAGCCACTTGCCGATGCAGGTATGCAGAGTGCCATTGTAGGAAATCAGCAATTTCATGGGGAAGCTCCAGTGATACCTTATTTGTTTGTCACATAGCAGCTTAGTGACATTAGCAAATTCCCTCCTCATAGCCAGTGTGGCCGCCAACAAATCTGGGGAAATAGCTATGCCTTTAAAGACATCTGCAGGTTGGGGATTCTGCCTCAAAGCTCTCAGGAAGGCCTCTTTCATTTGAAAAAAAAAATGGATCCTCACAAGGACATCTCGGGGGATCACTGGGTCAAGCCCCGTTGGCTTAGGGATCCGATGGATCCTCTCTATTTTCAAGTCCATTTCAGTAGCGTCAGGGACAGCATCTTTGAGTAAAGTCTGGAGCAGGTGTTCGAGCTCTGCTGTGCCCACAGATTCAGAGGCCCACCTCAGACACACATTATTATGTCGGCTGCGGTCTTCTAGATCATGCATTTTGCCACCATTCTGCTCACCTCTGCTTCCATAGCTTCATTAGCATCAATAAGGGCATTATGTGAGACAGTGAGTTCCACCATTTTTTTCTTTGAGGTGCGCCATGTGCTCCCCAATCTGTGATAGCTCTTGTTGGATTTCTCTTACCATGCCGTGCATGTTCTTTCTCAAAGAGACGCTGGATGGAGTCCAGCAGGTTTCCCATAGTCTCCTCTTACAATGAACTCGGAGAAACTTGCAGCGGGTCAACACTCGGTTCCTTCCCGCTAGAGATGAGCAAATCGACTTTGGATGAAACATCACATCGATCGCATAAAACTTTGTTAGAATACTGTATGGAGCGAGTGCTCTGTACAGTATTAGAATGAATTGGCTCCGAAGAGCCGAAGTTATTACTTTTCAATGTCTTGCGTGACTTCGGGTAATAACTTCAGAAATTAATTTCTACTTTTAGAAACCTTTTACCGAGTTTGATTTCGGTTCCAAGTGGTACCTTGGAACTGAACCCGAGTTCGGTAAAAGGTTTTTTCACAGTAGAAATGAATTTATTGAAGTTATTACCCAAAGTCTTGCGAGACTTCACAAAGTAATAACTTCGGCTCATAGGAGACAAAACGAGATTTTATGCGAATCAACTTCGGATGTTTCACTCATCCCTACTTCCCACCATTTGAGGAGGGAGAGGCAGAGTTAGCTCATGATGGCATCTGCTCTGGACTTCCACTCTTTGATGTGGTCTTTTGGAAGAACTCGGTGAGTTTCGCCAGAGCCGGGCGTTTTCTAACTTTTCCAATCTCTGAGCAGGTTAGGGAGTCGCTGTGAGGCGAGCGCAGCAATGATAATATGCACAACGGGGGTGATAATATGTCACCCATACTGCAGGGGCCTGTGGGAATATGTGTCCCCTAAGCTAATTGCACTTTAGGAAGCCCCTGCATTATCACCTGTCCTGTAGATAGATGATAGAGGGAAAACCCACAAAACATGAGATACTGTCACTTTGAGCTGACTCTTCCCCATATATAGAACAATAGGGAGAGGGTACAATGCGTACAGTACGGTATGGCGCCTGTTGGTAAAGCTATGTTATTGTAGAACATGTGATGATCAGAGCAGCATCTACAGAGGAATGTGTATAATAAATCACGTGTGCAACAGCTAAAATCCAGGTGTGGCCGCACCTCAGGGAGCTGAGAACGGACTGGGAGGGACAGACCTGTACGTATACAGAGCTGGGAGAAGTAGGACTTTGCTCTTCTTCAGTGGAATGAACATGATTGCTGTGCGGCTGGCAGCTGTGCTCCTCTGTCTGCTTTATGCCTCTGAGGGTAAGACGTCTATATTATACTGCTAGCTAAGGAAAAGCGAAGTGTGAACTAGACCAGAGAAAAGGCATTATCTATCTATCTATCTATCTTATAATTAGATAGATTTTATTACAATATTACTGTATGCAGGTAAAGTTCACGCCGTGTCTGGCTGGAAGTTTACCTCTAGAAATATTTCGATGTTTATTGTAAATTATGGTTAGGTCTCAGGAGGCACATTTATTTTAGAAGCGTGTCCCTGAGGCATGTGCTAGCAGGTTTATGTCTGTAAACTTTTTCTTTTTTAAAATTAGGTTTGTTGCTGTCATTACGCTGTTCTTTCATCTTTCATCACCTATAGCTACTAGTGTTGACCCTAAGACCCCTTTCACATGAGCAATACGGATTTTGTCAGGATCCTGAAAAACCTGAACTCTTTTTCCAGTGGCGTAGCTAGAACTGAGTGAGCCCCACAGAAAATGTTTGTACGGGCCCCCCTCCATGACCATCCTGGCATCGCATTTGTGCATATGCAACAGTGGGTTCACATCACATTTTTCCTATTGCGGATCGGCTATTTGGGAACCGTAAAAATGGAAATGGTCGTGTGCATGATGCCTAAAACTCCTGGAAAACCCTTTTAATGCTTCTGTCAGTGTAGCTGTATGAGGGCTTGTCTTTTGCAGGATGGGTTGTAGATATTATTATTACTATTTCAGGATACATTTAATTTTATTAATTTTTACAATTTGCTGTATACTTTAGGGAATCTGATTGCTTCTGCAATGCTTTAAAGTACTTAGTATTCCATTATTGCCTGTCAATGTAAGGCAGAGTTCACACTTATTTGATCAGTTATTGTGAACCAAAACCAGGTGCAGGTCAAAAACACATAAGAGCAAATCTTTCCATTACACCTCATCTCTGAGTAGGCTTCACTACTGGTTTTGGCTCACAATCACTGATGGAAATAACTGACCAAATAACTGAAGTGTGAACTGGGCTTTCCCCCATATGGAATCCCCTAATAGAAAAGTGTGGCAGATCTCATTGTAAAGCACTGGCCTCTACAATCAGTGACGGGGGGCAATGAGATGACAGAGGAAGCATCCTCTCATCTTCAAATACCTTAGAAATTGAAGTTTGACACAGGAACACAGAGACAAGACATGATTATCTGCAGACATGATGGCCCAGAGCAATTTGCCGAGCTTTACAAACCTTACCTATTTCAGACAGGTGACACAATGTGCGTACACTAGCCTGGAGCAAGACATTAGACACATCACATCCCAGTAGGCAAATAAGGTTTGAACTCCCAATACGTAGTGCGCTCTCAGTTTGGGTTGGAATTTTCTTTTAAGGCCTCTTTCACACAAGCGTGACAGATTAGGTCCGGGTGCGTTCAGGAAAACTCGCACCATTTTGCAAGCAAGTTCAGTCAGTTTTGTCTGCGATTGCGTTCAGTTGTTCAGTTTTTTCCACGCGGGTGCAATGCGTTTTGATGCGTTTTTCACGCGCATGATAAAAAACTGAAGGTTTACAAACAACATCTCTTAGCAACCATCAGGGAAAATGCATTGCATCCGCAGTTGCTTCCAGATACAATTCATCTTTCACTGAAGCTCCATTCACTTCTATGGGGCCAGGGCTGTGTGAAAAACGCAGAATATAGAGCATGCTGCGTTTTTCACGCAACACAGAACTGATGCGTGAAGAAAAAAAGCGCTCATGTGCACAGACCCATTGAAATGAATGGGTCAGGATTCAGTGCGGGTGCTAAGCGTTCACGTCACGCATTGCACCCCGCGGAAAACTCACACTTGTGAAAGGGGCCTGAAGGAAGACATATACATAAGGCCGTGTTCACATCGCTGATTCATTTTCCGTTCTTCTGATCCATCCTAAGAACAGAAAAATAAACAAAAAAACGGATCCTGTATTTTAAGCATCTGTTATGCACAGTTATGCACATTTTGCATCTGTTTAGCTATTTCCATCTGGGATCTGTTATTTTAGATTAAAAAAAAATACTTTGTGTAGGACTTTTTTCTGTCTAAAATAACAATGCAAAATGTGCATAACTGAGCATAATGGAAGCTTAAAATATAGGATACGTTTTTTGTTTATTTCTGTACTCTTCTGACGGATCAAAAGAATGGAAAACTAAACGTTGATGTAAACCCGGCCTTAGACTGACATCACCCTTTCAGCGGGATCAACTGTCCATCTAGGGATGTCACCTTTCCCAAGAAAAAATAATGCCATGTGATATACCCCAATATCACATGGGGTAAAAAGGGGGAGTGGCTTAACACAAGGTGTTATTTTATGCCAATGGTTTGATTTTTGTGCCTTTTTTAAAAAATAAAACATTTTTTTCCTGTTGTTTTTAAAGGTGGTTGTACCATGGCTTAATACCGATGACCTCTCCTCAGGATAGGTCATCAATATCATATCAGCGGGGGTCTGACACACAGCACCCCCTGCCGATCAGCTGTTTGAAGGGGTAGCGGTGCTCATGCGAGTGCTGCTTTCTCTTCAAAATTATCTGATTATCATCTAGCAGCGGGTGCAGTGTAATTACAATACATTCACTTGAATGGGACGAGCAGTTGTAATTACGCTGCACCATCTCTACAGAGGAGACGTAACGCAAGTAATTTTGTGGAGGAAGTACCACTACCGCTTCAAACAGCTGATCAGAGGGGATTCGGGAGTCGGACCCCCAATGTTCAGATTCTGATCACCTATCCTCCATGGACAAGAGGACGGTGTAACATGGAGACTTTACTGATGTCTGTGTGTTTGGTGCAACTAATCTGATGCTGTGATCCGGACACTGGTAAATGTCTGGGTTGTGATGTTAAAGAGGACCTTTCACCGTTCCTGACATTACTGTTTTAATAGCTTCATGCATTCCCCATGTAACAGCAATTCTGGAGCATCTATTCTTATGTCTGTATGTTTTGCTATTCCTTTATTATTTGCACTAGAAGTTATATGTGAATTGCTATTTGCCTCAGTAAAGGAACAAATAGGGGGAGGTAACATGTTAGGGGTGTGTCCCTGCACAGTCTGACAATGGCAGCACTGATTGGATAAAGTGAGTCTGTGCAGGGACACACCCCCAACTGGTTACCTCCCCTCTGTTCCATTACTGAAGGCAAATAGCAATTCATTCACAACTTCTAGTGCAAATAATAAAGGAATGGCACAACATACAGACATAAGGATAGATGCTCCAGACTTGTTAGTACGTGGGGAATGCATGAAGCTATTAAAATAGGCATGTCAGGAGTGGTGAAAGGTCCTCTTTAAATGGACTAATTAGGTGCAGAGGGGGTTAAATGATGAGCAGGCTCTGATTGATGAGGGGGATTGATTACAAGCACAGAAGTCCATGTTAGGTTTTGCCAACATCTGTATTGAAGGATCAATCAGGAGCTTATGTTGCAGATTCCATCACAAATACAGGGCAGGATAACACAGCATGCTGCATTTTCTTTTCCAGTAAAATTCTGGGTTTTCTAATGGAAAACAGATACCATTATAGTCAGTGCGGTCTATCAGGTGGCGTTCATTTTCATCATTTGATATGTGCTGTTTTGTTTCAGAAACAGTCCCAGTTCAAAAAGCAGTCCCTGACAAACCAGAAAATGTTAACACAGTTCATAATCCTCCTGCAAACCTCCCAACTGTTCTGGATCCAGAAGGACTATTCTGATTTTCAGCTGCTGCCCTGTCCGAGGAAGTAACAGTTACAGTGGAAAACAGCCCCCCTGGGGAAAATAGCATACTGCTAGTGCTAATCAGGGTCTGCCAAGACCCTGCTAGTCTGGCCCCAAAACAGGTCTTATAGAGAAAGCTGCTCAGCCACTTCCTGTATTCATTGCATAGCGCTCATTGAGGAGAATGCAGAAGTAGTAATATACCGCTTCTGTCTTCTCCTCGGGTTCCCCGCTGTCACTGACAGATTGCAGGAGCAGGAGTTTTAATCCAAGCACTTTACAACTGTAGGATTAAAGACCAGCTGGCACGTGTACATATATATACATGCTAACTGCATGTTGCATAGGCAGTCAGCATGTATATATACAGATGGCAGTGGTGAGTGGTTTAAGATTCTTTTGCATGGAGGAGTACCTCTGCTCCATCCCTATTGGACTGGATAGATCGGGTAGACCAATTATACAGATTTGAGGAACTTGCTCATTGGGAGAGTCATAACAGATCTAGGTTCCTTAGAATTTGAGACCCTTGGAAAATTTACAGAAAATTTCCCTGAGACACCAGAATTCGCTTCACCACCTGAGTTTACGTATAACATGACTAGTTATCGCTCTTTGGCTCTATATGGTTACACCACTGTATTTGCATCTGTTTGCTTCCGATGTACATTTCTATATATTATGGCATATGGATTGTCCCATTCCCATCCCTTCCTTTCCCCACACTGTTTCCCTAACCCTCTACCTTCCCACCTCTATTGTGCAGTTCGATGTGATCATGCTGTCTATGATTATGCCTAATTGTGTATGAGGATCATCAGCGGCGTCTGTATTTTTGCAACATATGACAGTACAACTTTTGCTTTATCATTATTTGATGTTTATTTGTTACATTAATAAAAAGAGATTTGATAAAAAAAAAAGATTCTTTTGCATATGCAATGGTTGAGGTAGACAGCCATTTTAGGCACCGACCCTTTTATCTGTGAAGGCCTTGCTGTGTTTTTATGCAGTTTTTTTATTTACAGTTTTTTTTTTAATTTGACTTTGTTTTTACTTCAGCAGCATTTTCTTTTTCAAGTAGAAGATGTTGCACCCAGCTGGGAGAAAAGATTTCAAAAACTCTTCTGAAGAAAATAAAGAGTTATGAAATTCAGAGAAAGGACGGTACTTGTCACCTCCAAGCTGTGCTGTAAGTATTTATTGTGTGTGATAACCGAACTATGCGGATACAAAAAGCTTGAATGGGGGAGCAAGTCCCTTGTCCCTATTTGCCCCCCAGTCCCAACCAACACTAGAACATTTAAAGGGGTTGTGTTACTTCAGCAAATGATATTTATCATGTAGAGAAAGTTAATACAAGACACTTACTAATGTATGGTCATTGTCCATATTGTCTCCTTTGCTGACTGGATTATTTTTTCCATCACTTTATACACTGCTTGTATCTAGGGGTTACGACCACCACTGCAGCACAGATATGAGGTACCTAGGACAGGAGCTGCTGCGCATGTGTGCTTATGTGCGTTCCCATGGTCCCGGCGACCAGAGAGGCTGGCGCTTTTTCCTATAGTGTGTAAGCGCGACCACTGCTGCTGGATTGCAGGGTGGTCATAACCATGCAAATGAGCAATTAGAAGTTACAGCAAAGCCAAGAATGTGCAGTAAATGGAATGCAATTATTTAACAAAGTATAATATGCCTAGCTGCAACCATGGCAGTATTTACCTATAGCCACAGTAGGCCTGTGCCTATAGGCAGACCTTGGGGAAAGGAATCCACTAAATAGCTGTTTCCAGTGGTCCCATAGGTGGTGAGTTAAAGGAAATCTGTCACCAGGGTAATCGCTATTGAAGTAAAGCCATAGCCTAATAGCACTTAGTACCTTATTTCCAGATCTGCCTTTCTTTCAGCAATAGATGTTTTCTATCTTCTGAAAATCCAGTTTATTTGGTATGCAAATGAGCCAGTAAGGTGCCAAGAAGGGTGTTATTCTTGCAGGAAGGAGCCCAGGCACACCTCCTACACAATTTGTCCACTCACATTCAAGCCATAACTCTGCCCACTTTTCCCTGCTCCCGGCATGAGGGCGGGCTTGGGCACTAGTTCTTTCCTGCAAGAATGATGCCCCTCTGGGCACTTTACTGGCTCATTTGCCAAATAAACTTTTACTTCAATAGCGATTTTCCAGATTTCCTTTAAGGTGGATATGGGTCAAACCCCCACTATTTTACCATTCTGGCCTATAGTTGCAAGAAAAAGTGAACTCTTCCTATTCTGAGTAGGTGCAATGTCTAGATTACTTCTTGTAATTTGTTTTTTATTTTTCAGCCTGCACTTGAAACATAGGACGCTATGCATTAGTCCTAAGAATAAACGGGTACAGCAGTGGATCGTAACTCAGCAGAAGAAACGTTCTGGCAATCAGGAACCCACGAAGAATTACACAGGCAGAAAAAAAAGACGAGGAAATTCAAAGCACAAGAAGAAAAAGATGAAGGACAGAAAGAAAAAACGGATTTAATTGTTATCAGTGCTCCATCTCGACTGTGTATACAAGTTCACATTTTACTACAAGCTTATTAGACAATTTATTCATGTTTTCAGCTGGAAAATCTGCTCAATGAAATTCACCATTTACACCAATAGAAACCAGTCAGATTCCAGCTCTCATTTTCAGAGAGCTTTTTGAAAATGAAAGAAGGAATCAGATTGATTGATCTTCCTAAGGTATACATGAAATATTACAGCACCAACCAAGTAATAAAAAGGGGGTATACAATAAGGGTAATGCAATATGAAGAAACTTTAAAGGGGTTATCTGAGAATAAAAAATGTACCACATACAGTATGCCGGGGCCCCTCACACTGAATATACTTACCTGGCAACCCAAACCTGCACCGCTCCTGGTCCCCGCACCACCGCTACTGCTTCTCCACGTGCGCGGATGAAAACATCCGGTGTCATGGGGAGCACCCAATGGCAGGCGGGGACGGGGATGAGCCTCCCTAGTATCGGGGATTCAGTTTCCGCAAAGAATAGAACATGTCCTATTATTGTCCGCATTACGGACAAGGATAGTACTGTTCTATTAGGGGACAGCTGTTCCGTTTTGCAAAATACATATGATCGCGTGCATGAGCCCTAAGGCTATAGTCACAACAGTTAAAAAACGGCTGGTTGATGGCCGTGTTTTGAACAAATTGAAGGGGATTTTCACATGGTCGTTTTGAATAGCAGCCGTCAAAATCTTCTTTTTGGCCATTTTTATGGTCAGAAAGACCCCATTGCAAAGAATAGGACTGTTTTTTAACAGCTGTTAGCAGTGAACCCGTATAATTGCCGTTAAAAATGGGTACACTAGTGGAAAATGGCCTTTTAGGGGTTAAAATTTTTTTAAAAAATACTCTACTCTTCCACTTGCACGTACAGAGGTTCTTCTTGATGCTAAGGACCTGCCAAAGGACCTGTGCTCCAAGTGTGATGACGTAACCAAGCGCTGGTGCTGGTCAGCAGCCCATAATCCTTTCCATATATTAACTAGGATTTGTAAAATCACCATTTTTTTTAAATTATATCTTACACACTGTACACATATAGGACATCACTGTGAACGGGGCAATCAGAGGATTCATTTTATGGTGTTATTTATTGAACAAACCACTGTAAAACAGAGCATGCAAAGATGAGGAAAAAAGTATTTTTTTCCATTTCTGATCATTTTTCCCTACAAAATTATTTAAAGCCCACTTCAATTTTCAATAAAAAGAAAGCCCCATGAGTCCTGCAAAAAAAAAAAAAAAAACCTTTTTGGGGTAGACTGAGAAATACCAAAAATTACCTATAGAATTCAGTGCACCAAAAAGGGGCGTTTTGCTGTGGTCATAAAGGATTAAAGGATTTTTGCCACAGAATAGGTGACAAGTGTCTGATTGGTGGGGGATTCCACTGATGGAACCCTTGCTGTCCATTTAAATTGACTGGTGGTTGAGCATGTGCACTGCCGCTCTATTCAAAGTCTATGGAACTGATGGAGACAGGTTAGTACAGCTATATCTCATGATAGGTGTTCATTATGGGAAAGCCCCTTTAAAATTTGATTAACTATTATTTTTAAATACACAAGATTTTAATATTTTTTGTGTTTTTCTGTTTTCCACTGTAGCTGCTCTGTTCAGCTGCACATTATTGCTCTGTTCAGCGGGAATTGTCATATCTTACTGGATCTGTTATAAAACCAAAAGCAGAGATTTTATCTGAACATGTATGATTGTTCATTTGGGCATTAGAGCAATGCTTGCCAAAAAAATGCAAATTACTAATGATCATTTTTCCATTAAGTGTATTAATCCAAGCCATTTGAATCATGGCTCGTTGGTATTGCTCCAGACTAGTGTTGAGCGAACTTCAGTTCGGGTTCGGGTATGTGCTGAACTGCTTTATGAATTCCGTTACCACAGACCATAACGCAATTCCATGACGGAATGCATAACACAATGCCTTTAGAGGCATTCGGATATGCATTCTGTCATAATAGAAGTCTGTGGCCTGCATAACTGATCTGTCCAGTTTTCCTTATGCAGGAGTGAACTCCTTCCTCGCAGCTTACTAAGGACAGAGCTATACCTTGTATAGTGGCTGTGCTTGGTATTGCAGCTCAGCCCCATTCACTAAGCCATGTGATCGATGAACATGATGTCACATGGCCTAGGAAAAGGCCTAAGCGCTTATGGAGTGCTGTGACTTCTTCGTAGAGCTGATAAGCGTGCCAGGCCCCCCCCTCTCGTTCTCATATTGATGACCTAGGTCATCAATATGTAAATCCCAGAGAACACCTTTAAATATTGATGACTGTCCTCAGGATAGGTCATCAATATCAGGTCAGTGGGGGTCTGACTACCAACACACCCACTAATCAGCTGTGGTGCACAGGTGAGCACTGTGACTTCTTCTTGGGCCTGTGACATCATGTCAATCAGTCACATGGCCTTTGTCAGTCCCATTCACGTGTATGGAAATGAGCTGCAGTACCAAGCACAGGGGCCAAACAATGAATAGCACTATGCTTGGCTATGCTTGGTACTCTATGGAAAGCCCATAGTGCTTATCTGAGTGCTGTGGCCCATTCAAAACAGCTGATCAGGGCAGTGAAGGGCATCGGAGCCCTAACAAACTTCCTAAAGATAGGCCATCAATATTTAAATCCCTGAAAACCCCTATAATGTAGAGGGACCAGTGCATATGCAATGCTACTCTAGTCTTTCAATGCATAATGTTAAGTTTAGTAAATCAAATACAAATTAAAAGTTTGCAGTACAGAGATGAGGAGTATATACTGTGGATGAGCTGTATATTAGAGTGGAAAAGGATGGCTGAAAGCTGGAGACATATGTGCAGAATTTTGTATGTGGTGTATGTATCAAGTGAGTCTATCATGCAACGCTTTAATAGAAAATGATTTACAAAATATTACCTTGTTTAGTCTTATTACTACATTAGTAAGTTGTACATAGATACATAATATATGCACTACTGACGGTCTCCTACAACAGTCAGTTGTACTGACGGTCTCCTACAACAGTCAATTGTCAGTTTATGCATTGAAAAAACTGTAATAAATATGGACAATTAGCACTTAAGGCCCTTTTTACCGGAGCCAAGGATCAGCAAGGTATCAGGAACGAAACTTACTATGTACAGTGCATTTGAAAAGTCTTCAGACTCTCACTTTTTCACCTTTTATTATGTTGAGGCCTTGTGCTAAAATAAAAACAAAATTCAGGTTTACCCCCATGAACCTGCACTCAATATCCCATCATTAGAAAACAGAATTTATAAAATGTTTGCAAATTTATTAAAAAGCAAAAACTAAAATTTCACCTGGACATAAGTATTCAGACCCTGTACTATGATATTTGAAACTTAGCTGTGCAGCCTCCCATTTCTCTTGATCATCTTTGATATGTTTTTACACCTTGATTGAGTCCACCTGTTTTAAATTCAGTTAATTGGACATGATTTGGAAAGGCACAGACCTGTCTATATAAGATCCCAGCTGACAATGCATATCAGAGTAAAAAGCAAGCCATGAGGAGGAGAGAGCTGCCTGTAGAGCTCAGAGACAGGATTGTGTGGAGGCAGACATCTGGAGAGGGTACAAAAAAAAAACCTCTGCTGCACTGAAAGTTCCCAGGAGCACAGTGGCCTCCACAATTATTAAATGGAAGATGTTTAAGTAATCAGGAGAAAGGGGCCTTGTTAAGAGAGGAGACCAAGAACCCAATGGTCACTTCCGAATGGAGCTCCACAGATCTGTGTGCAGATTGGGAGAAACCAAAAGGTCAACCATCCCTGTAGCATTGTCAATCCTGGGCATTAATGGCAGAGAAGCCAGAAAGAAGCCTCTCCTTGGTAAAAGTAACATGAAAGTTTAAAAAAAAGCACCAAAAGAACTCCCAGACTGTGAGAAAGGAGATTTTTAGGTCTGATAAAAACCAAGATTGAACATTTTGGCCTTATGTTTGGAGGAAACCAGCCTCTGCCCATTACCATCCCTATAGTAAAGGATGGTGGTGGCAACATCTTGCCATGGGAGTATTTTTTCAGTGACTGGAAACAGGGAGATAGAGTAATGAGAAAGCTGAATGGAGCAAAGTGCAATGATATTCTTAATGAAACCCGATCCATAGTGCTGTGGACCTCAGGTTGGGTAGAAGGTTTACCTTCCAAGAAGACAATGACCCTAAGCAGCACCAGCCAAGACAAGATAGCAGTGGCTTAGAGACAACTCTGTGAATGTCCTTGAGTGGCCCAGCTAGAGCTCTGACTTGAACCCAATTTAACATCTCTGGGGAGACTGTCCACAAAAATGGATCCTTGAGAGGATCTGCAAAGAAGAATGGCAAAAGATCTCAAATCTAGTTGTGCAAACCTTGTGGCATCATACTCCAGAAGACTGGAGGCCAAATGGGCTTCAAACTAAGTCCTGAGTAAAGAGTCAGAATGTCAATGCAAGATTTACTGCGTATTTTTTCGCTTTATAAGACGCACCTGAAATAAGACGCACCCCAGATGTTTTAGAGTAGGTGAAAATATAGAAAAAAAATATTTTTTCATCAGACCACATATCTGACCCCCAATAGAATTTCAGGACATTCACATGCAGGCCCCGCATCAGAGTCGGCTCAGATGAGCGTGCGCAGCGTCCCATGCAGACGGCTCAGATCAGCCCCAGCGTGTTCCCCCATGCAGACCCTCAGATCAGCCAGGCGTTCCCCCATCAGACCTCAGATCAGCCCAGCGTTCCCCATCAGACCTCAGATCAGCCCAGCGTAACCCATCAGACCTCAGACCCAGCCCAGCGTAACCCATCAGAACTCAGACCAGCCCACAGTGCCCCCATGAGACCACTCTGTGCCCCCATCAGACCTCAGACCAGCCACAGTGCCCCATTAGACCACTCTGTGCCCCCATCAGACCTCAGACCAGCTCACAGTGCCCCCATTAGACCACTCTGTGCCCCCATCAGACCTCAGACCAGCCCAGTGCTCCATTAGACCACTCTGTGCCCCCCATCAGACCTCAGACCAGCTCACAGCGCCCCCATTAGACCAATCTGTGCCCCCATCAGACCTCAGACCAGCTCACAGTGCCCCCAATTAGACCACTTTGTGCCCCATCAGACCTCAGAACAGCTCACAGTGCCCCCATTAGACCAATCTGTGCCCCCATCAGACCTCAGAACCAGCTCACAGTGCCCCCATTAGACCACTTTGTGCCCCATCAGACCTCAGAACAGCTCACAGTGCCCCCATTAGACCAATCTGTGCCCCCATCAGACCCTCAGACCAGCTCACAGTGCCCCCATTAGACCACTCTGTGCCCCCATCAGACCTCAGACCAGCTCACAGTGCCCCCAGTAGACCACTCTGTGCCCCCATCAGACCTCAGATCAGCCCAGCGTGCCCCATAACAATAAAATAAAAACTTCACTTACCTGTCCAGCGCCCCGGCTCCGCTCCGGCGCTCCTTAGGCTTTCCGGCCCGACGCTTGCACTGTCACCTGACTGCGTGCAGCGTCAGGTCATAGTGCGCGCACTAACGTCCTGACGCTGTACGCGTTCAGGACAGTGCAGCGCCGGGCCGGGAAGCCTGAGGAGCCGCGGCAGGACAAGTAAGTGAAGTTTTTTTATTTTATTGCTATGGTGCACGCTGGTCTGATCTGAGGTCTGATGGGGGGGGGGGGGTCCCGGCAGCTAAAACATACAAGTGAGCGCTTCCATAATGGAAGCGGCTCACTTGTATTCGTTTTATAAGACACACTGCAATTTTCCCCCCTACTTTTGGGGAAAAAAAGTGCGTCTTATAAAGCGAAAAATACGGTAAATTTTTTATTTCAATAAATTAGCAAAGATTTCTGACATTCTGTTTTCACATTCCCATTATGGGGTAGTGAGGGCAGAATGATGGGGAAAAAAATAGAATTTTTTTTTTCATTTTAGCACAAGGCCATAACATAACAACAAAATGCAAAAAAAGTGAAAGGGTCTGAAGACTTTCTGGACCCACTGTATTAGTTTTCCCAGGAATTGGCCTGTGTAAAGCTGGCTGTACATGCAGACTTGTGTCTGTATTTCTCTTCTTTTGTGAGTCCACACCTGGTTTTAGCTTAAAAACTGCATCAGAAAACGTGACCAAAACCTGAATGTGTAACTGATCACCAAATAAATACGCAAAGTGCCTGTTTGTCAGGTGATTGCATCTTTCATGCAGCACCCAAAATTGTCATTTGTTAGCAGCACATAGTGCTGTGTGAACACGATGTGCTGCTGATATGGTATTATTATTTTAAACATAATTAAATCTTGGATATACCTGGGTTGGATTTTTGTGGTATAAAAGTTAGATGTTTAGACAAGAAATTCCTCTTGTGCTTTTCCAGTCTGGAGTATCCTAATTGTGTCCAGATATATACTTGTACTATGAGGATCTATATGTCACTCTTTGCTGAACCTTATGTCACATTCCCATCGCCTCATTTGTATTTTTAGGATGTATGGGTGACACCCAGGGCTTGGATAATAAAGTGAAGGTCTTCTGACATTTGCAGATGGGAGAGGTGGAGGAAGACACACATACCACCATAAGTCATGTCCTCTCATTCTTTTACCCCTAGACTAAATGTTAAGATCTGGAGCATTGCAGACAACATGGTTAGATCCCTTGTTTAGGGATCATAGAAAAAATTGTACCATGACAGTTTTTTTTGGGGGCTCATCCGGGATTATAATAGTTATGGTAATGGTAAGTGAGATATTTATTCTTACTTTGCCTTCCTACTTGATTAATATCATATTAGCAGGTATTATCTTTTTTGTGACTCTTTGGAATCAAAAGCTACCCTTATCTGTGATGTTGTGTGCATATAAGTGTGACTGTGTGTCAGTGCTTGTATGTGTAATGGTTACATATGGTTATATGCTATGATGGTCTCAGGTAGGATATCTGTCCCCTGTGTGATTTAATCCATATTCTGGATATAACTTGGTGGCCACTGTATAATTTGGTAATATATGCCAAGCTTAGTGAACTGTGATGTAGGATGGGGTGCGCAAGAGAAAGTGAGGGGACAAAGAAAACCGAACCTGGGGAATGAGTGGTCAAACGTCTTGAAATGATGACAAAAGTGCCAAAGAAAGGTTTAGGTATGGATATGTGGTGCTGCTGGTTGCAGAATTGTTAACAGATGGAAAGTGTAAAGAGGGAAGAGAACAAATCTTCAGGATTTTTTCTCCAACAAGGAATGAAAACATGAGATGGATGAAAGTAATTGACATGGATCAAGGTATGTGATTAATAAAACACAAGGGATGTGTTAATCCAGTATAATGTGAAGTTTATGAATTTTAATTATATGAACTAACATGTTTGTTCTCTTTCCTAGAAGATAAATATGCTGTAAGATGTTATTATTGCTTTATTATGCACTGTAAATGAAGATGTACGAAATATAGGGTGTGAAGGCACTCACTGAGGTTTGTATGATGGCTGGGGGTAAGACTGTGAACATTAATATAGATTTTAGGTATGCCTTTGGTATCACAGATTTTGTTAGATCCACTGGTAAGCCCATCAAGAATGTTGAGAGTTGTTTGACACCCTGATGCTACCCAAGGAGGTAGAGTTGGTTCAAGAACAAGCTCACAGTAAGTTGTTACCTGAAGCCTAAGTGGAAGTCTATAAGACTATAAGTCTATGAGATCAGGGCCAGTAGACCTGCAAACTTGAGTCCTTTCCAGAAATAGGCTACAGAGGCTGAAGGGAAACAATGAAAGGAAAAAGAGCTGTGATGAGTGGGAATGGACTCTGGAGGGTTGGTAAGAACTCTGCCTTTAGAGGGCACTCTACCCAAAGAGGATGGATTTAGAGTATGGGCAAATCAAGAATGTGATTTGGTTAAGTGGTGGATGGCTCCTGGGTTCAACCTTGCTGACACCAGTTTAGTCCAAGGCTGAATGATGTGTGTGCCTATACTAATAATAACTATGGGAGTTCCAGGGAGGCATATGCTCAAGTCATCTTACCCATTTCAGAGACTACAGATTGACTAAATTCAGTAACCAAAGGTGAGATATTATGAATATGCCCTTGCCTATGATGATCTCTTTTAAGAGACCCGACCTGTAGCAAAAGCAACAGCAAAGACAGATGATCCAAATTACAGGTGGACATAGAATTTTCCAGAGAAGGATAATGAATCTGTACTAGGGGTAGAAAAATCCCAGACCCTGGAGAATATGTGAAGTGTTATATTTATTTAATTATGTACACATGGACAACCCCTTTAACAGTATGGGACGGAGTTGCAATATTCAACCCAACCAACTGCCAAGATTTGGGCTGTTTTTTTTTTTTTTTTAACAAGCATACAGTATTTTTTCTCCTAAACCTACTAACCTCTTTAAAGAGTTTCTGTCACCTGAATTTTCACTATGAAACTGGCTGACATTAGCAATGTGCTAATGTCAGCTGCACCTAATTCTGTTATTATTGCATTTATATAAGCGCCCGTTACTGCAGAATTCTTACTTTTATACTATGCAAATTAGCCTCTAGGAGCAGGGGGGGAGGCGTTGCCCATGCTCCTAGAGGCTCCGCTTTCCTACCTTTTTCACCGCCCTCAGAAAGCTTGATTGACAGGGCCAGGCAGCGTTCTCCTCCTTCTGCGAGCCCTGTGTGCTGGGGAAATCTCGCACC
>ONZH01004762.1:0-29606 GCA_900303285.1 Rhinella marina | reverse complement strand
TATCGCACACCCTTATTCACTGACTGTAGTTTATATAATTGAGTGACAAAAACGTATTCTCTTAGACTGCGGGCTAGTGTATCGCACACCTCACAATTGTTCACTGGACTGTAGTTTATATTAATTGAGTGAAAAAAACGTATTCTCTAGACTGCGGCTAGTGTATCGCACACCTCACAATTGTTCCACTGAACTGTAGTTCTATATAATGAGTGAAAAAAACGGTATTTCTCTAGACTGCGGCAAGTGTATCGCCACACTCACAATTGTTCACTGGACTGTAGTTTATATAATTGAGCTGAAAAAAACGTCAATTCTCTAGACTGCGGCTAGTGTATTCTCACACCTCACAATTGTTCACTGGACTGTAGTTTATTATATTGAGTGAAAAAAATTATTCTCTAGACTGCGCTAGTGTATCGCACACCTCACAATTGTTCACTGGACTGTAGTTTATATAATTGAGTGAAAAAAATGTATTCTCTAGACTGTGGCTAGTGTATCGCACACCTCACAATTGTTCACTGGACTGTAGTTTATATAATTGAGTGAAAAAAAACGTATTCTCTAGACTGCGGCTAGTGTATCGCACACCTCACAATTGTTCACTGGACTGTAGTTTATATAATTGAGTGAAAAAAACGTATTTTATAGACTGACGCTGCTGTACAGCACACCTCACAATTGTTCACTGGACTGTAGTTTATATAATTGAGTGAAAAAAATGTATTCTCTAGACTGCGGCTCGTGTATCGCACACCTCACAATTGTTCACTGGACTGTAGTTTATATCAAGAAATAAGTACCATAGACTCACGGCCTGTAGTTTATATAACTGAGTGACAAAACGTATTCCCTAGACTACACTACAGATCCCAGCAAGCCAAGGTACAGCAGCAGCAAAATTGAGTACTGAGAGGACTTTGGGCAATTTCATTGGGGTCTGTGTGGACCATGTTTTTTGTCAAGAGAAGGACAAAAAAAAAATGTCGTTGTAGCCCTTAGAAGGAGCGTTGGGTTCTTTGTGGATGATTCCTGCCTAACCAGATTCTAATTTCACGCCCTAACAGTGTGCAGCCAAGATGGCGGTAGCTGCACTACCAGTCCCAGCCAGCAGCCTGGAGGAGACAAAAAAAAAAAACGTGCTTGTAGCCCTTAGAAGGGCTGTTGGGTTCTTTGTGGGTGATTCCTGCTTAACCAACAACTAAATTGAGGTCCTAACACTCTCCCTGACAGACAGCAGCTCTATCCCTAATCTCATGCAGACGGCATATGACGCGAGCAGCGCGGGACCAGATTCTTATATTCCCAGGTCATCTGATCTGGCCAGCCAATCCCTGCTATCGACTTGTAGGGGCCCCACGTGATGCTAGGAGATACCAAAGACTCTCCTGCATGTTGATTGGCAGGAAGAGGAAGTTGCCATTTCCTCGAGGATCGCGATATGCTTGTCCGAGTATGCTAGAACGAGCACCAAGCTCGGACGAGCATGTTCGCTCATCTCTATTACTAAACCTTTATACACCTTTATACACTTTCTTTTAAAATAAACTAAATAGCCCAAATGTGATTTATGTAATATACTTTATTCATCAATTATACGGTTTTCCTACTGAAACAGGGACGATATTTGACTAGGAAAACTGTATAGTTGATTAATAAAGTATTACAAAAATCATTTTGGGGCTATTTAAAACATTTTAAAAGAAAGTTGTAAAAAGATTTAATTACTCTTTAAGTGTTAAAGAACTATACACTTTATGTAGTCTCTGATTTATTGTTCTACAGTTACCTATGAAGCAAAGGTCAATAGCATGACATAAAGCTATTTTATCGGAACAGCTGACTTTTGGTTATCAGGAACTGTGGGGATTCCAGTAAACAAGTTTCATGTCAGAGTATCATACACAGAAAAATATTTAAAGCTTATCTACCTGGAAATAGGGTAGGGGAAGTTTTGTTCCTATTACCCAAAATAACAAAAAATATTGCTAATATTGAGTAATGCTGCAGACTCAGGAGACCCCTAGTTCATACTAACCAAAGAGCAAAGCTAAAAACTGAAGGATTAATATGGACCTATTCATTTATATTGGTGCCATATTACAAATATGTGCGATACACGTGCAAGAGGCCTTACAATAATATCTCATTAAAAAGGAACATTCTACCATTGCTTGAAAAAATGTGAACATTTCTACCTTTTCATTTCTATCCCTCATACTATCCTCTTTGTATGATACCCTTCTACAATATTTAACCAATAAAGTGAGTCTGTCACCTCCCTCAAGTTCTCTTACTGCATCAATAATACTGCCCCTGCCCCCTTTGATCTGAGTCCAGATCACTGATTTTTAGGTGCATGCTTCTCCCCTGTTCTACCACTGTGTGCCTGCAAACTGGTGCTGTAAATACATTAAAAGGACTTCTGAGACCATGCTCAGAACTCTTTTGTATCATGTCCCCATGGTTGGGCAGTCTTGTTACAGTGCCAGGTTGTGGGGACATAGCGAGATGAACAGAATAATATAAACAAATATTAGTGATCTTGACTCAGCAGGAATAGTACTTTTCATGTAGTACTGCTTTTAATTGCACTTGTGGGAGGTGACAGGTTCCCTTTAAAAATGATACAACATCCTAGTAGGAACCATAAACCATCTAACAATGTGTTGACTGATAGTCATAATAACTTTTTTTTGAAGGTGAGTACTGTAAAATGCATTATTACTCAGAGGAAATAGGAAGGTAGCAGTTGTTAGCTTGTTAATCCCCCCCCTCCAAAAAAAGCTATAGAGCCAATGATATCTTATTATGTGCACTGTGAGTCATATTTTCAACCGCATCGTGTGTCTGTGACTGTAAAGGATTGTCATAACTCATAAGGTATGCTGCCAGGAATTGTCTGCTTCTACAATGGTTTCTTTTCAGTTGTAATTGTGAGAAACAATTTGACTACTTCCGTAGAGTGAGGGATATTCATTCACAATATTAGTCATACACAGTACCATAGTAACAATGATAAATTTAGGGTTATGATTGATATGTGTCTTGTTTAAACCATGATATAATTTGTATACTGTTCATGCTACCTCTGTGATTTTTAGCTTTTGAGTAAAATGTCATGCTCTGATGCAGTTTTCACTGATTCCTAAAATATAAAGTAAGAAACCTGTAACCAAGTTCATGCTAGTTACTAGCCTATCCTGACAGTTTTTTCTTATACCTTTACCTTAAGACAAAAAAATGAAGGGACATAAATAATAAATTATTTAATAATAAATTAAATAATAAACAAAAACGTGTTAAGAAAACCTGAATATGTTTCATATTTTAGATTCTTTGCTTTGATAGCACCATTGCACTCTCTTGGCATTCTCTCAAACAACTTCACGAAGAAGTCACCTGAAATGGTTTTCAGTTAACAGATATGCCTTGTCAAGAGTTAATTTGTGGAATTTCTTGCCTTCATAATGTGTTTTATTTCAGTTGTTTTTTGCACAGGTAAGATTGGTACACAGTTCCATAAAGAATTTTACCTTTATTACAGTTCTATTACAGTTCTAATCCACATTATGGCTAGAACCACTCAACTAAGTAAGGAGAACAGTCCATCAGGACCTTATGACAGAAACGTCAGTCAACACAGAAAATTTCCAGAACTTTGAAGGTACTGTATCCTCCAGTGCAGTCATGGAAACTATTTAAGGCTACTTTCACACTTGCGGTTGCAGGATCTGTTTGTGAGATCCGTCCAGGCTCTCACAAATGGATCCGTCATTATAATACAACCATCTGCATCCATTCTGAACGCATGCGTTTGTATTATCTTTTACATAGCCAATACGGATCTGTCTGTTGTGTCAGACAAAACGGATCTGTCCCCATTGACTTACATTGTGAGTCATGACGGATCCGTTTGGATCAGTTTCCATCAAGCGGACACCAAAACGCTGCAGTCAGCGTTTTAGTGTCCGCCTCCAAAACGGAATGGAGACTGAACTGAAGCAAACTGATGCATTCTGAACAGATCCTTTTCCATTCAGAATGCATTAGGGAAAAACTGATCAGTTTAGGACCATTTGTGAAAGCCTGTGAGGGATCTCACAAATAGATCCTACAAACGCAAGTGTGAAAGTAGCCTCAAAACTATGACAAAACTGGCTCATATAAGGCCCACCCCAGGAAAGGAAGACCATGGGTAACCTCTACTGCAGACGATAAGTTCATTACAGTTACAAGCCTCAGAAACCACAAATTAAAAGCATCTCAACTTTACAAGATCAAGTAACAGACATATTTCAACATAAGTCTGTTTTAGAGGTGACTACGATAATCAGGTCTTTATGTTTAAATTTCTGCTAAGAAGCCACTACTGTGGAACAGCAACAAGAAGAAGAAATTGATGGGTCCATAAAACACAAGAAATTAGGGCGTTAGACCAGAGGAAAGCTGAACTTTGGTCTCATAAATCAAAATTTGAGATTTTTTGTTCCAATCATCAGGTCTTTTTGAGATGCAGAAAAGGTGAGCAGATGGTTTCTACAGGTATGGTTCTCACCGTGAAACCTGCAGGTGACACTGTTGTTAATTTATTCAAAATTCAAGACACATGGCTACCTCAGAATTCTGCTGTAATATGCCATCCCATGTAATTCATCATGAAGCACATTTTTTTGTAAAGCAGCCAAATCAAATTTTCTAAAACTTCACTCATCTTTAATAGCTATGTATGTCAGGGTCACTCAGACATGATTTACTATTGCTGTCTTTGGGGTCAAGAGCTTAGGGGGGAGGAAGGGGGGAGCAAAAATTCATAAAAGAGAGGGGATAACATGTTTTCCTAAAAATTCAGTGTCCTAGGAGACTAGAAAGTGCAATTCCATGGCAAATCGAGCCAATCTGGTTCGGTCTGAACAGATTTGGGTCCAACCCGAACATTTTAAAAAATTAGGCAAACCTGAGTCTTTCTGTCTGGGTTTTCCATGGATCCTATATTCTCCCAGCATGCCTATATATTTAACCACTGTTTCTTCTGTTTTATAGTATATATTATGCTATGATTAACAGTGCGTCATCCTATCTTTTTTGTCTCCTGCTATATGTGTGCTCATAACTACCCTGCTAATGTTCTGTTTGTAACAAACAGCCTGTTTAAAAACAAAATGCAGTGTTGAACTTTATTTTTAAATTAAAACATTGCCCACGTATTGTCCCATTTTGGTGGCAGATGTCTCTGTCTTCTGACATGGTTGCCAGTTTGTCACCATTTTGAGAGATTTGTTGCAGTTTTTGATTCAGCTACAATGCTAATTTTTTTAGAAATGTGAGACCTCACACCGCTCCTCACAGGACTGGACCAAAGTTACAGAGAATTACCGTCTCTGAGAATTATGTACTGAGAGAAAAAAAGCACCATTTCTACAGTACTCAAGAAAGAGAGAGAGATAAAAAAAGAACCAAAAAGTTCCAGAATGTGCATGACCGAGTATTGGAGTCAGCCAGTAAGATATTTGCTGATCAAAGCTATGGATGATACCGCTGTGACAGGGACATTGTTTGGAAAACCTTCAACCTGGTCAGTCGTAATTTAAGCCCTGTATCCCTCAGTGGCAAATTACACTTAGCATTTCAAGAGTAATATTGCCATTTGCCAGGCATAGATTCTGCAGAGAGAGACTCTGGGAAAATAGAGAGGAAAGAATACTATAATTCCCTTTCTTACTCAAATCCACACATTGCTATCTGGGAGGTATGCACTGTAAATTTTTTGAACTGTGTTTTGATACCATTGGATGTACTACAACTCTCATTCAGCACTTTAGTAAAGAGAAGCACTTGCTTTCTATCACTGGCTTGGTTACTGACTCCTGCACCATACGCCGACCATTTAACCCTACACCTCCTGCCTTGTACTGGCACCAAACGTACAACATCAAGGGGGCCCCAACATCACGGTGTTCCCCCAATGCACCCTCCTTTCACTGCCCTCGTCCTAGGGAGCATCGGCGTGAGGATTGCCACTGTGATTAACTGGGAACCGCTACTGCTCCTCTCCCCCACTACAGCTCCTCCTGGGTTGTGGCATTTGACTTTTATTTACTGTACAGTACCCTGAGGTGGTTAAAATAACAAATTCACAAATTTCTGGCAATAATGGCAGGTAAATTTCAACTTGATTGAGAAAGAGAAAATACTTATCAGCGTCTCCCTTCACCCACTGGGGGAGACTGATACAGACACTGCAATTGTGGTCAATAAACTTTGTACTAATGTTATACAAATATGAAACAGCTGTTTGAAAGAGCAATTAACATTCCTATGAAGTGACAAATAACGAACATTGCTCGCACTGTAACTATGGAAGACGTGTTTGTGGATGACATGTCCCAGTTCAGTTTCTCTTTCGCTGATACTGTGGACTTTATGTATTTCACCTTCCTACCTTCCTTTCAAGGAAATCATTAGTCCAATGTATTAAAGAGGTCCTCTGACTTGTCCTGACATGTCTCTTATAACTACTTGCATTTCCCCTGTAATAACAATTTTGAAACATCTATTATTAGTGTTGAGCAAATCAAAGTGAAATGAACTGAATTTGATCTGAATTTCAGGAAAACTTTGATTCACAATGAAAACAAATTTCCTTTTGTTTCGTTGTAACGAAACAAATTTTTCCTAAAATGGCGGCTACATGTTACAACGTGAAAGTAAAAATCCGGGAAGAAGATATGACCCATAATGCCATGCAGCCAGCCAATCAGCAGATCTCCTACGATGTCACAGCCCTATAAAAGGCCTAATCATGCACACTCTCCGCCATTTTCCAGTGAACTGAGCATATGGACAGAGGAGCTAAGTGCTAGGACATAGTTTAACAAAGATTTAATTGTAGAATCTTGGATAGGGACAGTTTAGGGAGAGTTTTCAGACAGTGTAGGGAGAGCATAGGGAGACTCAAGAAAGAGAGAGAGATAAAAAAAAAGAACCAAAAAGTTCCAGAATGTGCATGACCGAGTATTGGAGTCAGCCAGTAAGATATTTGTTGATCAAAGCTATGGATGATACCGCTGTGACAGGGACATTGTTTGGAAAAGTGCTTGCTCTGTGTAATGCTCTGTGTAGTGCAGGGCTGGCCAACCTGAGGCTCTCCAGCTGTTGTAAAACTACAACTCCCACCATGCCCTGCTGTAGGATGATAGCTGTAGGCAGACTGGGCATGCTGGGAGTTGTAGTTTTGCAACAGCTGGAGAGCCGCAGGTTGGCCAGCCCTGGTGTAGTGCATCTTGTCCCACTTCTGCGCCATTCATTCTTAATCTGTTCTGTTATACACAGACATACTGTGCATCAGACTCATTGTAAACAGGCGGTGTAATATATAGGAACGTTTATATAGTTCATCTGCTTAATCTATTCTGTTATACATAGACTGACTGTGCATCAGACTTAGGGGGTCATTTATTAAGACCGTCATTTTAGACACTGGTCTTAATAAAGCCCCCGCGAATGCGGTGGATTGCTGAAGTTATGAAGAGGTGCTAGCCTCTTCATAACTTTGGCGCATTTAATGTTGCTTCTAAGTATAAGCCAGCTTCCTTAACGTAGAAACTGATGAATGAGGTGATCCTGCCGGTCTGTCCCCTTCCCCACCACACCCACTTTTTTTAGAACTCATGTGAGTGGGGAAAAGTTGCAGATTGAAGCTAACCATTGCGCCACAATCTGCACCTGAAATATGCCTAATATAGACATATTTCAGATTAATAAATAACTCCCTTAGTCTCAACAACCAGTCTAATCTGTAGGTGCGTCTACCTAGTTAATCTGCTGCGCCATTAATAATTAATCTGTCCAGTTATACATACTTATACGACGTATACGACGTACTGTGCATCAGACTCATTGTTAACAGGTGATGTAATATAGTGTATTTATATAGCTCATCTGCTGGGTCATTTATACTTAATCTCTTCTGTTATATATAGACTGTGCATCAGAGTTAGTCTCAACAGCCAGTCTAACATTTAGGCGTGTCTACCTAATTCATCTGCTGCGCCATTAATTATTAATTTGTCCATTTATATATAGACTTACTGTGCATCAGACTCATTGTCAACAGGCAGTGTAATATACAATTTTCCCTTAAATGGCACGTAAAAACAATACTTACCTAATCCATTTGAGCGCAAAGAGGCCACTGTGGCCATCTTGATTGAAGATCCCGTGCGAAATCTCGTGCGTGGTGACATATGATGTCACCACGCCGGTCAGCGGGATGACGTCATGACGCACCACATGGATTTTGCGAGGGTTCTTCAATCAAGATTGCCACAGTGGCCTCTTTGTACTCAAACGGATGAGGTGAGTACTGTTTAACCGCTGAAAGGCGTCCATTTTTACATCAGATGGAGCGATCAGCAATGAACACGACATCTGAGGGGTTCAATGAGGTGGGGCGGTGCAATCACCATTCCCCATCATTGCTTGTCCTACTTACAAAGAATTGCTCTTTGTGACAAAGTAATTTGTCATAAAGCGAATTTCTTTGTGAAATTTGGCGAAGCAGCTTAATCAAAGTTTTCATAACTTTGCTGTTCACTAATTATTATGATGTAAGTTTC
This sequence comes from Rhinella marina, assembly GCA_900303285.1. Lineage (NCBI taxonomy): Eukaryota > Metazoa > Chordata > Amphibia > Anura > Bufonidae > Rhinella > Rhinella marina. The sequence continues at coordinate 20,985 of ONZH01004762.1, read as the reverse complement.
TGACATCCCGCACCAATAGTTTTATACACACAGTTATTCTTGCCATCCATTTAGCTGAGACAATAAACTCTACCTTTGACCTGGCAAATTTATAAAGATATTCATTTAGATAGTCTTGTGCTGTGCTAAAAAATGCTCAAAAGTCACATATATTAACATCAGGTTTATACATTCATACATAGTTTTTTCTGGTGTTGTTGCCAATGTGGTGTTTTTTCTTTCTTTTGGGGAGGGGAGCCATGAAGCATTGAAAAACTATAAGGAAAAAAATAGAATATGTAAAAGACACATAAAAACAGCCAAACTAGAGACCGAGAGATTAATCGCCAAAGAGAGTAAAACTAACCCTAAAATGTTCTTCAATTATATAAATACTAAAAAGTATAAACCTGAAGGTGTGGGCCCCTTACAGAGTAATGAGGGGGGAGTTGCAGAGAGCGATGAGGAGAAAGCGAAGCTGCTAAATAACTTTTTCTCCACTGTATTCACTGAGGAAAATAAAATGTCAGATGAAATGCAGAGTATAAAAGTAAATTCCCCTTTAAAAGTGTCCTCTCTGACCCAGGAAGAGGTGCAGCAACGTCTTAAAAATATTAAAATAGACAAATCACCAGGACCGGATGGCATACACCCCCGTATCCTAAGAGAATTAAGTAATGTAATCGACAGACCCTTATTTCTGATATTTAAGGACTCTATACTGACGGGGAGTGTTCCACAGGATTGGCGCATAGCAAATGTGGTGCCAATATTCAAAAAGGGTCCAAAAACAGAGCCTGGAAACTATAGGCCGGTAAGTTTAACGTCTGTTGTGGGTAAACTGTTTGAAGGTTTTCTGAGAGATGCTATCTTGGAGTACCTCAATGAAAATAAGCAAATAACTCCATATCAGCATGGCTTCATGAGGGATCGGTCATGTCAAACCAATTTAATCAGTTTCTATGAGGAGGTAAGTTCTAGACTTGACCGCGGCGACTCAATGGATGTCGTATATTTGGACTTCTCCAAAGCGTTTGACACTGTACCACATAAAAGGTTAGTATACAAAATGAGAATGCTTGGCCTGGGAGAAAATGTCTGTATGTGGGTAAGTAACTGGCTTAGTGATAGAAAACAGAGGGTGGTTATTAACGGTACATACTCAGATTGGGTCACTGTCACTAGTGGGGTACCACAGGGGTCTGTATTGGGTCCTATTCTTTTCAATATATTTATTAATGATCTTGTAGAAAGCTTGCACAGTAAAATATCAATTTTTGCAGATGACACTAAACTGTGTAAAGTAATTAACACAGAAGAGGACAGTGCACTGCTACAGCAGGATCTGGATAGACTGGAGGCTTGGGCAGAAAAGTGGCAGATGAGGTTTAACACTGACAAATGTAAGGTTATGCATATGGGAAGGAATAATGCAAGTCACCAGTACATACTAAATGGTAAAGCATTGGGTAACTCTGACATGGAAAAGGACCTAGGAATTTTAGTGAACAGCAAACTAAGCTGCAGAAACCAGTGTCAGACAGCTGCTGCCAAGGCCAATAAGATAATGGGTTGCATCAAAAGAGGCATAGATGCCCGTGATGAGAACATAGTCCTGCCACTTTACAAATCACTAGTCAGACCACATATAGAGTACTGTGTACAGTTCTGGGCTCCTGTGAACAAGGCAGACATAGCAGAGCTGGAGAGGGTTCAGAGGAGGGCAACTAAAGTCATAGCTGGAATGGGTGGACTACAATACCCAGAAAGATTATCAAAATTAGGCTTATTCACTTTAGAAAAAAGACGACTGAGGGGAGATCTAATAACTATGTATAAATATATCAGAGGTCAGTACAGAGATCTCTCCCATCATCTATTTATCCCGAGGACAGTGACCATGACGAGGGGACATCCTCTGCATCTGGAGGAAAGAAGGTTTGTACATAAACATAGAAGAGGATTCTTTACGGTAAGAGCAGTGAGACTATGGAACTCTCTGCCTGGGGAGGTGGTGATGGTAAGTTCACTAAGAGAGTTCAAGAAGGGCCTGGATGTATTTCTGAAGGGTAATAATATTACAGGTTATAGTTACTAGAGAGGGGTCGTTGATCCAGGGAGTTATTCTGATTGCCTGACTGGAGTCGGGAAGGAAAATTGGCTTCTACCTCACAGGGTTTTTTGCCTTCCCCTGGATCAACTTGTAGGAAAACAGGCTGAACTGGATGGACAGATGTCTTTTTTCGGCCTTACAAACTATGTTACTATGTTAACTATGTTACTATGTAATTGCATAATGCATTGCTATGGTGTTTTTTTTCAGGTGTTTCCCATACACCTCTCTAAAGGAAAAAAAATATCAAAAATGTTTGTAAAAACACAAGTAAGCATTAAGAAAAAAATGTAACTGTACATTAGTAAAATGAAATATTTTTTATGTTACCTGTAATGTGACATTGTTTTACAGGTCATTTAAGTGACATTAGGAGCAGCAAAAAATGTGACAGTATATATCTCCATTAAAGACAAAACGTGTAAATAACATTCTGTAATTTTTTAAAAGATTTTTATTGTTTGTTACTTTTTTCCCCAGGATTACAGAAAAGTTCTACTTTTTTCCATAATGCAGCACCACATAGATATAGGAAAGCGATGATCTGCAAAATGAGACAGGCTCTAGACTCAGGCAATAGACAAGTGTGACACTGGTTTCTGAAAACCCCCCAGACTTTTTCTGATCCTGGACAACTCTTTACCATGATAAAACCAGAAAACAGATTGTTTCTGTAAACTCTGCAAAAATGTACATGTTGTGTTGCTTATGATCAATGCAACTCGGTGTAACTGGTCCCTGACAAAGTAAATAAGAGCTCCGAATTTGTATCCTAATTAACATTATGCTTTTCCTTAATTTAATACCATGTTAATAGCTGATAAAAATCTGTTTTTTATTGCACTTATTGATTCTTATAGTAGCCATCTGTCTCATTCATGCTCAGTATCTTGCCCTCACTACCCATCTGCTTAGAACCCATACACTCTTCTTATCATGCATTTACTTTAGCTTACAGAGATACTTTATGTTCAGTAGATTCCATCTGCTCACGATTTGACACATGCAAGTAAGGTATCTATGTACTATCCTGCCTAATTTATCACTTTTACAGTGCCCATATGCCCCTTTCTAATCCTCTATATCCTTCTTTATTCTGCTTGACTTGGTTCATATGTACTTGATAATGTCACTATGACAGATGTAATGGTACAGTTTGTAGGTTATTAATGTTAAAGACAATTTTAATATATTACAGAGTGATCCACAAAAAAGTAGCCCGCCTCCAGAGATAGTATGACATGATGAATGAGCAAGTGGATTGTCTTTTCTTCATTACCCACAAGTCACAAAAGATACTAAAAGTGATCCCCATTCACATCTATGCATCTTAGGTCGGATTATGTTGGCTGATACTGCTTGTGATGCTGCGGATGGTGTTTGTGATGTTCTCCTTGAGTTCACCCAGGGGATGGGGATTGTTAGCAGACACTTTCTGCTTTACATTTCCCCACAGATCATAATCTCATGTGGATAAGTCAGGGGATCGTGGTGGCCATAACCCCGCACTCACAGTTCGCTCCTCCGTTAACAGTTCATGACCCTGTCCAGTGAGTTCTGTGAGGTGTGGCATGTTGCCCCATCTTGTTGGAAAAAACAGGACATTCTTCTTCTGGTGTTAGTTGGTTATAAAACTGTTCAAAGATGTCCAGGTAAATTGTGGTATTCAGAGTTGATTTGAAGAAAATTGGGCCCACTGTTCATGATCCTGAAACTGCACACCAAACATCAATTTTCTGGTCGTGAAGTGGTGTTTTGTGAGTCAAATGGGGATTTTCAGAGGATCAGTACCTCCTATTCTGGGAATTTACTTGACCTGATAAATTAAACCAAGTGTCACGGGGAGCCGGCGACGCGCCCCATCCGTGCTGCGCTGCCGGTCTCCCGTGTCTAGCTCTGAATGAGCATCCTTGTTTCCATGGAGATCAGGGGGCGGAGATTACCAGACAGCATACACTTTCTGGCGTGCACCCGCTCCCTACTTGCGTACAGGGAGCGAGATGAACCCGACAGAGTACGTTTTCCAGCGTATGTTCGCTTTCTACTGGTGTACAGAAAGCAAGGTGAACCCGGCAGCATATGCTTCCCGACATGGCCGGCAGACGCCCGTCCCTTAGTGACGTACAAGCAGGGCAGGTGAGCGCGGGAGTGGATAGGCCAGCGCTCACCTGTGGAGAGTCTGTATTTGGGTCATGTGACGCTGGCCACGTCATATGACCCACCTGTGGGCCTATTTAACAGGCAGCCTGCTGGCCACAGGTTGCCTCTGATTGGTCTTACTACCATTGCCTGCGATTTGTGAACTGCTGTGTCTAATGTTTTTGACTTTGGCTTGTGAATTTGACTTCGTCCCCGTCTCATCCTCTTGTACTTCGTTATCTCTAGGCTTTTGACCTCGGCTCATGTTTTTGACTTTGCTCCTGTTAGTTCCTCTGGTTTTGACGTGACTTCCTGGTTTGACCTCGGCTTAGTGATTACTCTCATATCGTGTTCTGTCTTTTGTCTATTGTTCTCTTCCGTTGTTCCCCCTCCCTGTATGTCCCGGCACGTACCTAGGCTAGGGACTACCATCCAGTTGTATGCCGTTGCCTTGGATGGGCCGTGCAAGTAGGCAGGGTTAATGGTGGGGTTGAGCTCAGGGCTGCACATATCCCTGAACTGTGACACCAAGCTTGGTCCATCATGAAGTACAGCAATGGGTGTTTGTCAGCAATCATAGTCAGCAATCAAGTCCAGCAATTTCCACGTTTAGCCCTGTCAACTCATTCAGTTGCTGCACACACGTTATTCGGTACAGTTTTAGGTTCAGAGATTTCAGCACTCGTTGTCTCATCATTAGTGATACACCAACTTGTTGAGATAGTCTTCAAGTTTATTTTGGGGGACTACTTGCAATTCGCTGCTGAATTTCATGCAAAACTTCAGCCTTCCTGATTGATGGAGGCCTCGGTTTCTTCATGTTTGCAACAGAGCCAGTTTGATGCCATTTCTGAACCAGACCCTGACAATGTTTAGCAGTTTGTTTTTTTCCTGTGTACTTGTCAGCAAAGGTCTCTTGTGTTTCCTTAATCAATCTGCTTCACATCTAGCCTTTCACAATCACTATTCGCTGTTCCGGAGATAACACCATCTTTTAGACACAATAGGCCACTTTTATAAACTGAATAATAACTCAGTCCATACTGATGCATTGGGGTCTATGAGAGAAGCAATCTGATGATGGTTTATTCAAGTTTCCTATGGGAAAAGTGTAAAAAGTAAAAGGTTTTTTAAAAATCTAAAACAAATGTAAAAAAATTATAAAAGTTCAAATCCCACTTTCCCCAAAATAAAGATAGATAAACCAAAAAATAAACTTCATAGGCATTGCCACAAGCTTAATCCTTTCGCTATGGTGCTGGAGTGATGTTTAAACATGGCGCCTGCTCGCACATGCAGTGGGCGCCATGGCTGGCGGGTTTCTGCTGTTTCAAACAGCAGATGCCCATGGCTAATGATGGTGACCGGCAATGAAGGCTGAAAAACCTGCATACCTGTGCGGCGATTGGGGATGTCGGTAATGAATTCTAATAGTCTGGGTCTCTCCGAAGAGACACAGCATATTAGAAGTCTTAGTTTCTATGTTCCAACGTCATGTTCCAACTATACACCCTATTAAAATATTAAAATATTTTTTCAATAAGGCGAATGGCATAATAAAAAAAACTAGACTATTCACCATTTTTTCATTCTTTCTTACTCCAAAAATGTAATAAAATGTGATCAAAAAGTCATACACGCTCAAAAATGGTATCAATAAAAACTACAGATTGTCCCACAAAAAATGAGCTTCCACACAGCTTAGTAGATATAACTATAAATAAAAGTTATGGGGGTCAGAATATGTTGATGTAGAAAAGCATTTTTTTGGTATTGTTGTAATTATACTGACCCAGAGAATGAAGGGCACGGTCAGTTTTGCCACAAAGACAATGCCGTAGGGCCAAAACCCGTAAAATGGTGGAGGAATTGTGTTTTGGAATTTTTTCCTGCTTCCCACCACATTGTATGCCACATTAAATGGACTCATTAGAAAGTACAACTTGTCCCGCAAAAAATAAGCCCTTATATGCATATGTGAACAGAAAGATAAAAAAATGTTATGGTTCCAGGAAGACAGGGAAGAAAAAGGAAAAAAACTCCACTATCCTAAGGGTTAAACACCTATACTATTAAGATATAAAAATATTTATCCCATATAGCAAATAGTGAAAAGGAAAAAATATCAAAATGGCAAATGTGCCTTTTTATTGTGTCTTCACCTCCAATTAAAAAAATGGAATAAAAAATTATCAAAAAGTTATACACACTCCAAAATGGTATTAAAGAAAAGTACAGATCACCCTACAAAACATGAGCCCTCACACTTAACAAAAAAGTTATAGGGGTCAGAGTATGGCGATGAAAAAAACCTATTTTTTTTCAAGGTTTTTATTTTTTTACGCGAGAAAAACTATACAAATGTGGTATCACTGTAATCTACTGACTCAAGTCAGTTTTACCATATAGTGAACGTCATAAAAACAAAACCCATAAAACTGTGGTGGAATTATATTTTTTTCCAACTCCACCACATTTGGAATTTTTTTTCCAGCTTCCCAATACATCCTATGCAATATTAAATGGTGCCATTAGAAAGTACAACTTGACCCCCAAAATGCAAGTCCTCATACGGCTTTGTAAAAGGAAATATAAACAGCAAGAGGTTAAAGACAAAAAATAACAATTTTCTGATAATTTCATCAGTATAAAAATATCTTGTATTTTCATTCTCTGAAATGACTACATAGGGTAAGTCCAGCACACAAGTTGCAGCTTGGTAAATACATGGCAGAAGTATTGTTTCTAGTTGCTGTTATACAAAAACAGTTCCAGCATGGTAGCAAGAAATTACAGGTGTTTTTGAGAGAATGTAAATCATGTTTCCAATTTCAGCTTCCTAAACTGATAATCTATTTCCAGGGAGTTATTCTTGATCCAGGGAGTTATTCTGATTGCCTGACTGGAGTCGGGAAGGAATTTTTCCCCCTAAAGTGAGGAAAATTGGCTTCTACCTCACAGGGTTTTTTGCCTTCCCCTGGATCAACTTGTAGGAAAACAGGCTGAACTGGATGGACAGATGTCTTTTTTCGGCCTTACAAACTATGTTACTATGTTACTATGTTACTATTTGCAAGAAAGCAATACAAGGAAGTAGTGACTGAAAATAAAGTGATTCATACCGTATGAAACAAAACATTCATAAGGTGTATTTTAAGTCCCCCATGACAAAAATGTAATTTGTAATATATTTTAGTAACAATATTCCTTCTTCCTTTCCAGTAACATGATAAAAGCCCCCCCCCAAAAAAAAAAAAACAAAAAAAAAAAAATAAAAAAATAGGTGCTAAGTTACTTTAGCATATTATAAGAGAAAAACAAACACATTCTCTGTTCTCCAATTTATTAGGGCCCATTTAAATGTATTAGCCACTTGTGACCAATGTGTATATAAGATGACTATATGGCACTTAATATAATTTTGTTAAAATTCTGCTCCATTTGCTATATTTCATAAAGTATGCCCCCTTGTTTGTCAAGTCTTTTGTGCTGTCCACAGAGAGGTCTTGTCCATAAAATGGCCACTGATGGAGGGTCATATGACCAGGCAAATCATCTTCATGTGATGTCTCCTCCATTCTAACACACTAAACTTCCAACAGAGCAAGTACAGATGTAAGGTACAGTGTATTTGAACGGAGAAGACATGACATGAAGGTGAATTGTTGGTCACATGACCCTCCATCAGTGGCCACTTTGTGGACAAGACCTGTTTGTGTACTGCACAAAAGATTTTGTAAACTAGGGAGGATACCTAATGAAATATAGAAAATGGTGAATTTTAACCAAGGGTATATTAGTCAGTACCATATAATCATTTTATAGACACATTGGTCGATAGTAACCAGAAAGTGGCCAACCCCTTTAACAAAACTATAGATGGTGATCGTGGGAGCAACAAGTGTCACATGACCAAGGGTCACATTTACAGAAATGAATGGGGTTGCAGCATGACTCACATGTTTGCTGCAACCGTGATCCCAAAGTCACAAAAAATCCAACCCTGCTGTATTTTTCTTGCAATTCTGGGGTCATAGTAAAATTGACAGTCAAATTGGGACCCCCTTCATTTCTATGGTTACACTACTACAACTGTGATCCTTGGTCGTGTGACACCTGTCTTGCCCAAGATTGCCATGTAGTTCCAGCCATAAACACACAATCCCTGGTTATAATAAAAAAAATATTTTTTTAGCTTTTTTAAACAATGAATTTCATTCATTTAAACATCTTTTTTTAAACTAAACAATTCAACACAAAAGATAAAGCAGGTAAATTGGATTGATGTAGATATAGTTCTTCAGTTTGTTTGTTGTAAAGATGAGGAACCAGTTTTTTTCGGATGCCAGATGAACCCGAACCTTTCGGATGAATCCAGTAAATGGCCTGTAGCGTCATTTTACTGCACATGTTGGGAGAAAATCACTAGGGAGGAAGAAGGGTGCTCTCATAACCTTGAGAGGAAGTGTGGGGAGGGCTTGCCCTGATTGGGTTATTATCCAACAGACAGCCTACATGAGCCAATCAGTGCTGCAGCATGCAGGGAGGTGACCTAGCAGAATGAACAGAACGTCATTCTGTGTTGGGCTGTGAATAAGGTTAGATGGGTCTTACAGTGTCTGCCAGAAAAAAAACATCTTAGGGAGTCAGGGACAGTCAGAAATTACAATCAAGCTTGTATTTTGTTGCCAGGGACATTTAGGGGAAAGGATAGAATTACAAAAAAGAAGAAATGTGTGTAGAATCTGGACAGGCAGGAAAAGCTGCCAGCCAGGGAATGAGAAGTGAGCAGCTGAGGCTTGTTGTGCCTCTTAGCACAACTGCAACTGCTGCAAACCTCAAAAGCAGCTACATGCAAGGATATTACTTTCATTGTTTCCCATTTTAACAGAAATCTTTTTTGGGGTGTGGGGTAACATAGTAACATATAGTAACATAGTTTGTAAGGCCGAAAAAAGACATCTGTCCATCCAATTCAGCCTGTTTTCCTACAAGTTGATCCAGAGGAAGGCAAAAAAAAAAAACCCTGTGAGGTAGAAGCCAATTTTCCTCACTTTAGGGGGAAAAATTCCTTCCCGACTCCAATCAGGCAATCAGAATAACTCCCTGGATCAACGACCCCTCTCTAGTAACTATAACCTGTAATACCCTCCAGAAATACAGGGTGGTGGTGGAATAAGTGCAAAACTGTACAAACTGCATTTTTCCATGGTTACGACCACCCTGCAATCCAGCAACGGTGGTCGTGCTTGCACACTGTAGAAGAGAGCACCAGCCTTACCTAATTTATGTGCTTTAGTGGTGGTCATAAACTCTGGAAAAGAGCAGTGTATAGTGTGATGGATTGAATCAAGCCAGCAAAGGAAGCAATATGGACAATCACAATACATTAGTAAGTGCCTTGTATTAACATACTCTACATGATAAATGCCATTTACTTGAGTGAGACAACCCCTTTAAGTATTAAAAATTGTAAAATACACAGGGTAGCAGACAAAAACATCAGTGATTGATAACGTAATATTAGTGCTAACTAAGTCAATGGCTAATCTCCACACAGTTCCCAATCTTTTATTAGGGGGTGGGGGGCTGTTCAATTTAATTAAACAAGTATATAGGTGCACTACACCAAAGCACTGGGTCGTGCTCTTAATTATCTGTGAGTGATAACGTGATATTTCTCCACACGGTTCTAAATTTTTTTGGGGGGGTAGTTCAATTTGATTAAACCAGCATATAGGTGATCAGTTCAACAATACACAGGGTAGTGCACCAAATTATCTGTGAGTGATAATGTAATATTAAGAGTCAGGCCTCAATCATCCATTTCCATTTATCTCTTTCTCCACACTGTTCAAAATTATTTGGGGGGCATTGTTCAATTTAATTAAACCAGCATATAGGTGATCACTACACCAATACACAGCGTATTGCTCCAAATTATCTGTCTGTAATAAAGTGATATTAAGACTCATAAGGTCACAATCATCCATTTCTGTTTAACCCTTTCAAATCTGACATGTGTAACTTTATGTGGTAATAATTTTAGAACGCTTTTACTTATCCAGGCCATTCTGAGATTATTTTCTCATCACATATTGTGCTTCACAACAGTAGTAAATTTGTGGCAAAATATTTCATTTTTATTTATAAAACAAATACCAAATTTACAAAAAATTTTGAAAAATTAGCAAATTTCAATTTCTCTACTTTCAAAATACATAGTAATACCTCCAAAAATAGTTATTATTTTACATTCCCCATATGTCTACTTTATGTTGGCATCATTTTATAAATGTCATTTTACTTTTTTAGGACGTAAGAGGGCTTAGAAGTTTAGAAGCCATTTTTTAAATTTTCACCAAATTTTCCAAAACCATTTTTTAAGCACCAGTTCAGATATGAAGTGATTTTGAGGGGCTTACCTAATGAAACCCACCCATAAATGACCCCATTTTAGAAACTACACCCCTCAAATTATAAAAAAATTAATTACAAACTTTGTTAAACCTTGAGGTGTTGCACAAGAATTTAAGAAAAATGGAGGTAAAATTTCAAAATGTCACTTTTTTGGTAGATTATTCATGTTAATAATTTTTTTCTTGCATCACAGCAAGGGTTAACAGCAAACTAAACCTCAATATACATTGCTCTGATTCTGCAGTTTACAGAAATACCCCATATGTGGTGGTATACGTCTCTATGGGTTTGTGGCAGTGGTCAGAAAGGAGCGCCATATGGATTTTGGAGGCAGATTTTGCTAGAATAGTTTTTAGGAACCATTTTGTAATTGAGAGACCCTGACGTACCTCCACAGAGGAAACCCTCAAAAAGTGACCCCATTTTGGAAACTACACCCTTCAACGAATATATTAAGGGGGGTACTGGCCACTTTGACCCCCTAAGCGTTTTACGGAATTTGGAAACACTTGGCTGTGAAAATGAAAAGTTTAATTTCTTCCAATAAAATGTTGCTTTAGCCCCAAATTTTTTATTTTCATAAGGGGTAACAGGAGAAAAGCACCCCATAATTTGTTACCCATTTTCTCCTGAATACGGCAACACCCCATATGGTAAACTGATGTGGAGGCACATGGCAGGACTCAAAACAGAAGGAGCGCCATATGGATTTTACAGATTTTGATGGAATGGTTTGCGGGAGCCACTGATTTTTTATTTTTTTGAGTTATTGTCTTATGTGGGGGCTCATTTTTTGCGGGATGAGCTGATGTTTTCATTGGTACCATTTTGGGGTACATAAGACTTTTTGATCGCTTAGTATTCACTTTTTGTGAGTCAAGGTGAAAAAAAATAGCTGTTTTGACATGGTTTTTTAAAATTTTTTTTACAGCATTCACCAGGGGGGCAAATCATGTGATATTTTTATAGAGCAGGTTGTTACAGACGCGGCGATACCCAATATATCTAACATTTTTATTTTTGGAAAGTTTTACACATTAGATGCATTTTTGAACAGAATAAAATCTTTTTTTTGTGTTGTTATTTTCTGAGAGCCATATTTTTTTAATTTTTTGGGCGATTGTCTCAGGTAGGGTATCATTTTTGCGGGACAAGATGACGGTTTGATTGGTACCATTTTGGGTTAAATACGCCTGTTTGATCGCCTGCTATTACACTTTTTGTGAGGCAAGAGGGAAAAAATGGTTGTTTTGGCATAGTTTTTTATTTTTATTTTTTGCAGCATTCACCTGGAGGGCCATCTCATGTAATATTTTTATAGAGCAGGTTGTTACGGACGTGGCGATACCAAATATGTCTAACTTTTTTCTTTTTGGAAAGTTTTACACATTAGATTTATTTTTGAACAGAATAAAATCTTTTTTTTGTGTTGCCATTTTCAGAGAGCCATATTTTTTTTATTTTTCGGGCGATTGTCTCAGGTAGGGTATCATTTTTGCGGGACAAGATGACGGTTTGATTGGTACCATTTTGGGTTAAATACGCCTTTTTGATCACCTGCTATTACACTTTTTGTAAGGGAAGGTGACCAAAAAATGGCTGTTTTGGCACTGTTTTTTTGTTCTTTTTTTACTACGTTCACCTGGCGGGTGGATGAGGTGATATTTTTATAGAGCCGGTCAATACAGATGCGGCGATACCTAATATGTATACTTTTATTTTTTTCCCCTTTTTTTACCTTTTTTTTTTTACTTTATTTTGGGAAAAGTGTGCTTTTTTTACTTGAAACTTTTATTTTTTGTAAAACTTAAATTTTTTTTACTTTTTTCACTTTTTTTTACTTTATTTAACTTTTGGGGGTCTGATCCCCTTTACAATGCATTACAATACTTCTGTATTGTAATGCATTGGCTGTAAGTGTATTACTCAATGTAATACACTTACAGCCTGCCTCCTGTGCGATCCAGGGGGCTGGATCGCACAGGCACGCAGGGATAGCAGCCACGATGCCTAAGGAAGGCATCGGGCTGCTATCCAAGCCATCGGGTCCCCGTCACAGCAGCGCGGGGATCAGATGCCCCCCCGCTCGCCATCGTGACATGCCGCACGCCTCATGTGCCATGGTCAGCGCTGACCATGGCACATGAAGGGTTAATGCGCCGGCATCAGTGTTTTCACTGATGCTGGCGCATTCAGCAGGGGTCCGGCACCTGAGCACAGCCGGACCCCCGTCGCTGATCGGGCGGGCGCAGCTCCTGCACCCGCTCGATCAGCGCGCCCTACATGTACGGCGCTGGGCAGCAACTCACGTCCCGCAGCGCCATACATGTACGGCGCTGGGCGGGAAGGGGTTAATTCTTTCTATACACAGTTCCACATTTTTGGTGGGTTGTTCAATTTAATTAAACCAGAATATAGGTGATCAGTACACCAATACACAGGATAGTGCACTAAATAATCTGTGAATGATAACATGATATTAAACATCAGGTCTCAAGCATCCATTTCCGTTTATTTTTTTCTCCACATGGTTGGAATTTAATTTTCTCTTACTAAGGGTCATAAATGGCATAAATAAGTTTCAAATTATGGTGTATGCAATGTGTGTGCCATAATTTGCGACTTTTTAAGCTTCTAGCCACTTTTCTAACGTAGCAAAGTGTATGGGGGGCGGGGCTCAGGCGGTCTGCCAGATTTACTATAAATGACACCAGAAACTGGCATACGTTATAGCTGAAGCCTGACATTTTGCTTGATTTACTATAAATTCCATCTCCTGATTCTTTTGCTATGATCTGGTTTCTACTAATTTTAGTCATTGCATACGTATTCCACAGCAAAAGTGTTGATCTTCATCTGTGACAACCATGTCTGCTTGCGCAGGCTTTTGCTAGAGAGCTATAACATTGTACACAAACTGTCTTGCCAATGAAGCCACTAAGACCAGCTATTCCAGATTCTGCAGAACATTGTGTCTCCTTTGGATGAGCTGATACTTCCTGCTTCAGTTCCTCTTATATCTCCTTTAAGGTGCCATTAGCACTGCTAGATTACTGCAGTTCTGGTCTGTACTTAGCAATACTTTGTCACTGAGAGATAGAGAGACTATTATGAGGTTCAAAGCTAACACCTGGGGAACAGTGTATTATGCTTGGAGAAAAACAGCTCCAGCATTTGAGAAATGTATACATTATAAAATCTTCCATGTGTGGTATAGTATATGGATCCTCCACAGTCTATGCATTTTGGACTAAACTTAGTCTTTATTCATGACATGCATGTCATGAGGTAACATTCATGTATGTCATGAATAAAGAATTAATTTAGTCTGAAATGCGTAGACTGTGGTGGATCCATATACTATACTGCACGTCGATGATTTTAGGAATTTTCCAGTAGAAAAGATTTTTTAATAGAAGAATTTTTAATGCCAACATCAATATTTCTCAAGTGCTGGAGCTGTTTTTCTCTAGGCTGAATTGGATCTGCTTCGCCAAAGTCCTTGCATGGAAATTTGTCTGGAGTTTGTTGAGTTGATTGCACCTGTGTTGTCTGTGTATCATGCTAGCTATTGAACAGAGCTGTAAAAACAAACTTCTTCAAAGAAAACAGAGACCTTTTAAGGGATTTAGTTACACTCATATACAATTGTTTTTCAATCACATTCAGTATCCTGGAAGAAGCCAGTGTTGGCAAGATTCGAGTTGGGTGATTTCAGTAATAGTGGGCTTTTTGGGAACTGAGGGTGAGATTTATCAAACTGGTGCAAATGAAAACTGGCTTGGAAACCAATTAGATTTCACATTTTATTTTCCAAAGGAGCTCTGAAAAATGAAAGGTGGAATCTGACTGGTTGCTATGGACAACTATGCTGCTTTCCTCTATACCCACTTGATAAATCTCCCCCTAAAGCTACATTCACATGACCGTATGTGTTTTGTGGTCCACAAATTGCGGAAAAAAATATTTACGGAAAACAGATACAAACATCCTGCACAATATGATAGTAAAATGTGCGGATGTACAAGGCTAGATTTAGAAATTCAAGGAAAAAAACAGTGCACTAAAACAATAGATGCAAACAACATATGGACTAAGCCCTCACTCTATTGATAAAATCTGAGACTCTTAGCCAATACATTTTGATCAAAATACATCTGTGCCCACCTACCCAGCGCCACAGTGGTCTCAGTTCAGGCAGGTCCTACGCTAAACCTGAAGGTGCCACTCCTTCAAGACACACATTTTTTCCGTGAATTTCTAAATCTAGCCTTGTACATCCGCACATTTTACTATCATATTGTGCAGGATGTTTGTATCTGTTTTCCGTAAATATTTTTTTTTGATGTGTCTTGAAGGAGTGGCACCTTCAGGTGTGAATGCGCTCCTATTATCAGGGGAGTAGCATTCATGTGCACTTTTGCCCCACTATCTAAGAGGCGACCTTGATTAAGGTGGTACATATGGTTGTGTGTGCTCCTCCTCTCATTGGTTGCTGATGCACACAGAGGTAACTAGGAGCAGCACACTGTATGTGCAGGGTCTGCGCACCTAAACATAGATGCACAACCGCATAGGTAGGTTTAGCGTAGGACCTGCCTGAACTGAGACCACCGTGGCGCTGGGTAGGTGGGCACAGATGTATTTTGATCAAAATGTATTGGCTAAGAGTCTCAGATTTTATCAATAGAGTGAGGGCTTAGTCCATATGTTGTTTGCATCTATTGTTTTAGTGCACTGTTTTTTTCCGTGAATTATTGCGGATCCACAAAAAATATGGATGATGTCCATGTTGCATCCGTTTCTTTTGCAGATCAATTGTAACAATGCATACTCTTGTCCGCAAAACGGACAAGAATAGGACATGGTCTATCTTTTTTGCGGGGCTACAAAATGGGGAGGACAGCACATGGTGCCTATCCTCAAAAAAACGGAATAGACACGGAAACAATATACGTTCGTGTGCATGAGGTCTATATGTCACTACTGAGACCTGGTCTTTGGTCCTCTTGGAGTGCAACAAGGATTACTGATTTAAAAATGATCAAACCTTGTTGTGGGAGCTCCATGACATAAAGGGCTAATGCAGACTATTAATGTTTTAGTATGCATCTCATCCGCATTTTTTGTGGGTTGGATGCGGACCCATTCACATAGATCGGGCCACAAAGGATGCAGACAGTACACCGTGTGCTGTCCACATCTGTATGCCTGTTCTGCAGCACTTGAAAAAAAATAGAACATGCCCTATTCTTGTTCGGATAGAACTGTTCTATTATGGCCCAGATGTTCCATTCCGCAAAATGTGAGGCACGAGGAAGGCAATTTGCATGAGCTGAGACGACATGGGAACTAATGTTTGACAGTAGTGTGACAGGCAACATGCCATGACAGTCACAAAAAATCGAGATCTGATGGAGTTTGTGCTGCAGGTCGCATGCGACAAAGCACATCTGTAAAATAGTCATGCAGAGACAAGTTGCACATATTTGTTTGTCATGCGACTTGCTATTGCACAACACCTGTCACTGTGTAGTCCAGGCTTTATTGTTTGTTCCAGAGGTTCTTGATGGGGAACGGTCTGCTCATTACAGCAGTAGCTTAAACATTGATCCTCGTTGGTGAAGGCTGCACTAGCTGCCACAAGTGTTGTGTGAATCAAAGTGAAACAAATTGAATTTGATCCTAATTTCAGGAAAAATGGATTGATCATGAATACGAATTTCCTCTTGCTTTGCTGTAACAAATAGTTTTTTCATAAAATGGCGGCTACGTGTGTTACAAAGTGAAAGTAAGAAGCCCGGGAACGAGATATGACCAATAATGCCACGCAGCCAGCCAGTCAGCAGATAGTCATCCCCTGTGCTGTCACAACCCTATAAAACCCTTTATCCTAAGGGGGCATCATAGGGAGAGATGTGGCAAGTGCTAGGAACAGTGTTTTAGCAATGTTTTAATTGTAGAATATTTGGAAGTGCAGGAACACTGTAGGGAGATTGTAGGGAGAGTTTTTGGGCACTGCAGGGAGAGCATAGGGAGACTGCCAAAACAGTGTAGGGACAGTGCAGGCTCAGTGTAATCGTCCTGTGCATCTTGGTTATCTGCTGCACCATTCATTCTTAATCTATTCTGTTATATATAGACTTACTGTGCATCAGACTCTTTTTCAACAGGCAGTCTAATATATAGGTGTGTTTACCTATTTAATCTGATGTGCCATTAATAATCTGTTATACATAGACTTACTGTGCACCAGACTCATTTTCAACAGGCGGTCTAATTCATAGGCGCATTTACCTATTTAATCTGCTGCACCACTAATAATAAATCTGTTCTGTAATACATAGACTTACTGTGTATCAGACTCATTGTCAACAGAGGGTTTAATATATAGGTGTGTTTTCCTAGGGGGTCTTAATCTTAATAATTAATCTGTTCTGCATAGACTTACTGTGCATCAGACTCAACAGGTGGTCTAATATATAGACACATTTACCTATTTCATGTGCTGCACCATTAATAATCGGATCTGTTATACATAGAGTGGCATCAGACTCATTGTCAACAGGTGGTCTAATATGTAGTCACTTTTACCTATCTCCTCTGCTGCGCCATTTATATTTAATCTGTTCTGTTATACATAGACTTACTGTGCATCAGAGTTAGTCTCAACAGGCAGTATAGTATATAGGGGCGTCTAACTATTTCATCTGCTGCGTCTTTCATTTTCAATCTGTTACTGTACATTATTGATTCAATTACTGTACACTAAGGCACTAATAGCAAGTCGCATGACTAACAGACAGTTGCCTGGGCCCTCAAAAGGAACGGGAAGTGGCAAAAATATTGCTGGAGCTTTCAGAAGCAGCAGCAGCAGAAGGGGTGATGGTAGCAACAGTCGCAGCAACAGGCCAGAGTTGCCAATGTCATCCAGCAGTCGAGTTTTGACCAATAATCCAGCTGTACTGAAATGGTTGACTTGCTCTTCAACATCATCTCAGGTGACAATAGATACACACAGCCAGGAATCAGTGTGTTCCTCTGACACCACACTTAGGTGGTTTGGCCCAGGAACAACCTTTGTGCCCTCACCTGTCTTGCAACTGCCTCTTTCTTTAGCTGCTCCTTCTGCTTGGGAAGTTATGCATGCTGCCAGGCATTTCGATTGGGTACGGTACGACCGCAGGGGTTAAACGAACACATTTCCTTTGCCTGTTTTATTGACTAAAGTTCATTGGGATTTTCGATTGGTTTCCTCATTACCTCACTTTCATACCTTTGGTCCCCATTATCATACACCTGTGGGGGCCTGTCATCTTCTTGCCCTTTCTTAGTGAGATACCCTTTTGGGTAATCTTGATTTCTCTCTTTGTATTGTCCCAAATGAGTGTGCCTACCTTGTGTAATCTTGACTTGGGGGGGCACAAGCTCTTATATGTTCGATGGATTAGGTATAGTTGCCCTTTGGCAATGCGTTTGGCTGAGCCGACCAGGGTAATATTTCCTATATGTATTGGTTGTGTGCTTCCAGACACACGATGTACCCGCTGCCCCCGGTTTGCCCTGATAATTCACCGCTGTGCCGGTGATTGATCTTGCCTAGTATATTCCTATATACTTTGATTTATGGGGAAGCAGTGACTTACCATGTCGTGTTAGGGGTGTGTGAGTGACGCGTTTTCCCGCATCCGTCCCCTTCTCCACAATAGGCCATGTGTTACTGTTCCCCTCCCAGATAGGGGCGTGGTTTCATAGATTTAAACTTGCACTTACGGCCGCCGCGCTACGGCCGTCATAGTGCCGGAGGTGCCACCACACACCACTAGTGTGGCCGCACTGCTTAGGCTTTATTCTACACTTTTGGCTATCAATGCTCCTGATGAGTATGTTCTACGAAACGCGTCGAGCAGTGAAGCTGTGTTAGGAGCCTGGACTTGCTTATATGGCGCTTTATGATAGGGATTAATTGCGAATAACAGCTGTCACCTCCTACTCACCACTAATCCCTTATACGGAGTATGGTTGGGCACTATGTATTCTTGTGGTGTGGTAGTGAGGGTTACATTAACTAGTCAGTTACTGGTGACCCCTACGTTAGGGGTGCATTGACTAAACAGCTAGTAAATTCCCTATCCACTGAGAGGAGAAGAGGATTAATTGGCCACACGTGGGTACAGTATATGTCAGTGGTTCATAAACCCTTCCACTGCCTATACTGACTATACGTTGTGAGCTATTAATCTACAGGTCTTTTGACCTTCCTCTTCCCCTTTGTTCTGGCATCACTAACCACTGTGACCACACTTGTTCCTTATGCATTTTATCGTAGTATTTATGTTTAACCCTTCCCTGTCCCTTGTGAGTCCGTTGCACTAGTTGCCAATAAACAATAGTTTTTTAACGTCTTTTTCCCAGTGAAGTTATCTCAGCCAATGACGTTTACATCTTTATTTACTAACTACCTATTATTCTGTGAGTTCATACTGCCAACTCTGCTCCGCTTTTCAGCGAGGATGAACTTAGTGGGGAAAATCGGCAACTATAGGCGAGCACAGACTTGGAGGAGAGGTCAGCTGTGTCCTCTGTGAAAGGCCAGTTTTAGACAAAATGTGGCTCTGGGCAAAATCAAAAGTGGGGCCCCAAATCTTGTAATAAAGCACTAACAACACAGTTACATTCTGTCGATATCAGTCTTCCCTCACAGATTTACACCCCATGAAGCTCCTCACACAGTTCTTCACCTTCATGGTCCCAGAATACGCCACATGCCCCCACCCCTCACAGCAATGAGTTCCCTTCACTCACAGCATCTTCAGGCGCTTTTTCCCCTAGTGGAGATTGGGGATTGGGGAAAGCACCCTGAAAGCACCCTGTTCTATAAATAAGCCACAGCCTGTACTAGGCTTCCAGGCTTATTGTTGGTATATCCCAGTTCAGGCCACTAGATGGCAGCACTAAACTGTGATATAGTGATTTCTATACAGACTAATAGAGCAATTTACATCTGATGATTGTAAGTTGTGGTCCACTTGGGGGACTTAACAAAAAATAAGAAAAAAATAAAAAAAAGTTTTGATATGAATATAAAAACCTTAAAAATTAAAATTACTCCCATTCCCCAAAATAAAAAGAAACAAAAAATAGTATTATGGGCATCGCCGCATGCGAAAATGCCCATACTATTAAAATATTTTTTAAAAAGTTAGCCCATATGGTGGATGGCATAACAGAAATTTTTTTTAAAAAGGCAGATTCAATTTTTTTCATCACTTTATCTCCCAAGAAAATTGAATAAAATTTCAAGTCATCCTCACCCCAAAAGGGTATTGTAAAAAAACAACAGATTTCCCCACAAAAAATTAGGCCCCACATATCTCCGTAGACATAACTATAAAAAAGTTATAATATCGCCGAATATCGCAATAATTTTTTACGAAGTGAGTCCTGATGAGGGGGTGCTGCTAGGGTTGCCACCTTTCCCAACAAAAAATAGTTGATGTGGGTTAATACAGGTATGTCATTTGATCATATTTTACGTTTTGCTCCATTTTTGTTTTGTAAAAAAAACAAACCTTTCACTGTTGGGAACACCCCGTGTACTTAAGTGTTATTTGGCCTCTATTTTTATAAAGTTTCTGTAGGGATTCAAACTCCCAACCTTCTTCATTAAAGGTAAGAACCTTTACCACTGGGCTATACAGTTCAAAGTTAAATCATAGCTGAAAAACCTCAAAGAAGTTTCTCTTGTATTAAAAACCTCATAGAAGTTTCGATTGTACTAAAAACCTCCTAGAAGTTTCGATTGTATTATACAAGAGAAACTTCTATGAGGTTTTTCACCACTTCTGTGCACGTCGGGCCGCCCGCGGGACTATTGTCCCGCACTCATAAGATCATATGAGTGCGAGACAGTAGTCCCGAGGGCGGCCCGACGTGCACAGCATCATTGTAATCTATGATGCTGTGTGCTCCCGTGCCCACGATCTATGCCGCTCCGGGACATATGGCCCGCTCATAGACCGTATGTCTCGGAGCGCATACGGTTATGTGCAAGGGCCCTAACCTTTGTAAAGATGAAACAGGCATGGATCAACCAAGATTTCCAGACACAGGTGCCTATACAACAGGCTAGATAATTGATAATCAATGATCTGACTGTAGCGTGCTGCCACACCAGAACATTGAGGCAAATGGCCTGTTACTTCTGCCCAAGTACCGCTGCCACTTGGGTTTGCGAACAATAAGTAACAGTGTCTTTAACTCCTTCACAATTTCTGCTGTGCATATATGGCAGATGTCCGGCACTGTAAAGATGGCTCCCACCCAAGTGGAGC
>ONZH01004761.1:0-62245 GCA_900303285.1 Rhinella marina | reverse complement strand
TTTTTTTAAATATTTTTTTTCTTTTAGTTTTGTTTTTTTGGGAACGTGACGTGCAGAAACTATCGTACAGCTGACTGACACCCTAATGACGGTGGCTATTTAGACTGCTGCGACCCAGACAAATGTCGCACAGAGATTTTTAGGATCAAGCTATATATACGTGACAGGTAGCAGGTGACTTGGTTGTATTTTGTGACGTACAGAAAGTGTCACCTGGACAGTATATACGGTTTGGAGTGAGTATGCTGAACTGTGTCACACAGAAAGGTTACACGCAGCTGTGTGAAATGGATTTGTATCACTCAGCTAAAACAACAAAAAAAATAATTTTTTTTCTATTTTTTTTTAAATATTTTTTTCTTTTAGTTTTGTTTTTTTTGGGAACGTGACGTGCAGAAACTATCGTACAGCTGACTGACACCCTAATGACGGTGGCTATTTAGACTGCTGCGACCCAGACAAATGTCGCACAGAGATTTTTAGGATCAAGCTATATATACGTGACAGGTAGCAGGTGACTTGGTTGTATTTTGTGACGTACAGAAAGTGTCACCTGGACAGTATATACAGTTTGGAGTGAGTATGCTGAACTGTGTCACACAGAAAGGTTACACGCAGCTGTGTGAAATGGATTTGTATCACTCAGCTAAAACAACAAAAAAAATATTTTTTTTCTATTTTTTTTTAAATATTTTTTCTTTTAGTTTTGTTTTTTTGGGAACGTGACGTGCAGAAACTATCGTACAGCTGACTGACACCCTAATGACGGTGGCTATTTAGACTGCTGCGACCCAGACAAATGTCGCACAGAGATTTTTAGGATCAAGCTATATATACGTGACAGGTAGCAGGTGACTTGGTTGTATTTTGTGACGTACAGAAAGTGTCACCTGGACAGTATATACGGTTTGGAGTGAGTATGCTGAACTGTGTCACACAGAAAGGTTACACGCAGCTGTGTGAAATGGATTTGTATCACTCAGCTAAAACAACAAAAAAAATATTTTTTTTCTATTTTTTTTTAAATATTTTTTTCTTTTAGTTTTGTTTTTTTGGGAACGTGACGTGCAGAAACTATCGTACAGCTGACTGACACCCTAATGACGGTGGCTATTTAGACTGCTGCGACCCAGACAAATGTCGCACAGAGATTTTTAGGATCAAGCTATATATACGTGACAGGTAGCAGGTGACTTGGTTGTATTTTGTGACGTACAGAAAGTGTCACCTGGACAGTATATACAGTTTGGAGTGAGTATGCTGAACTGTGTCACACAGAAAGGTTACACGCAGCTGTGTGAAATGGATTTGTATCACTCAGCTAAAACAACAAAAAACTAATTTTTTTTCTATATTTTTTTGTATTTTTGTTTTTTTGGGAACGCGACGTGCAGAAACTATCGTAGAGCTAACTGACACCCTACTGCCGGTAGCTATTTAGACTGCGACCCAGACAAATGTCGCACAGAGATTTTTGTGATGAAGCCATACACGTGACAGGCAGCAAATGACTTGGTTGTATTCGGTGACATACAGAAAGTGTCACCTGGACAGAAAATAGTGAGTGTACTGAACTGTGACACACAGAATGGTTCGACACTGCTGTGTGCAATGGATTTGTATCACTGAGATATAACATAAAAAAATAAAAGGGGGTTATACATGGCGATAGCTGCACTACTAGTGCCAGCCAGCCAAGTGACAAAAAAAAAGTCTGCTAGCCCTTAGAAGGGCTGTTGGGTTCTTTGTGGGTGATCCCTGCCTAACAGACAACTAAATGCAGGCCCTAACACTGTCCCTGAAAGGCAGCAGCTCTATCCCTAACGACATCCAGACGGCATCTGAGCCGAGCACCGCGGCCAGTCGGTAGTATATTCCAGGGTCACCTGATCAGGCCAGCCAACCCCTGCTATCGACATGTAAGGGCCCCACGTGATGCTGGGTGGTACGCAGAGTCTCCTGGCTTGTGATTGGCTGTGTTTTTAGGCGCCAAAAAAGCACGATGCGGAAGTTGCCATTTCCTCGAGCATGGCGAGATACTCGTCCGAGCAGCGAGCACTTACGAGTACCCTGATGCTCGAATGAGCACCAAGCTCGGACGAGCATGCTCGCTCATCTCTATAGCAAAATAATTACATGCAATTGCAGAAGTATTCAGATCCAAGTTCTGGTTTGAAAAATGTAGCATATTTTTCATTGGACAACCCCTTTAAGAAAATAAAAGTATATAATGGAACTGCATGTAATGCAAAAACCTAAAGTCTTGATCAAATGCTTCAAATTAGTATCTCTAATACCGTACACTTATAGAAATAATGAAAAAATACTAGAACTTGTACTCGTACGTTGCTGTTTTCTCTTCAAATAGCCGATCGACAGGGGTGCTGGGAGTTGGACCCCCAGCCATCTGACTATCCTGGGGATAGTATAAAATAATTGTTGAAAGCAGCACTGACTACCTTTTCAAGACCAACCACAGAATGCAACAGCCTGTCCCAGACCACCGATCCATCCAGGTCATCAGTATAAGTTACAAAAGACAGTTGACGGCAGCATCTCCACAAAAAAAGGCTTTATTCTTCAGAATTCCATAGTGAACATGTGCAAATTATGCCAATAAAGTGCAATGTTTTGGCTACATAATAGCCTTTATCAAGCATATCAATAAAGTGTACTTGCAAGATATATATACCAACCATAGTGCCACCCACATAGTGGTCATCCAATCACTGCTACTCAGGTATGTATCACATCACCTGTTCCTTAAAATCAGCCAGTTATCTTTCCCAAAAAGTGATCGTCAGATTTATAGACCAACCTGTGGTAACCAACACAATACAGCAGCATGAGAGGCGGCAACAAGAAGACTCACCTTCCTCACATGGTCTCGGCGTTACCTTCACATCATTGCGCATGTCATCTATCTAATACCTCCCCTTGCATACACCCATTCCTATGCCTCAGCGCATCATCACATCACGTGGATCGATTCCGATCACGTGACCCGGAGATACTCACCTCCTGACCACTCCCACCCGCACAGCTGATGTGGCGTCTCCATCACCATGGAGATCCACTTCACCGTGCAGCGCAGTAACAGAGGTGGCCGCAATGTACAGACATCTCCGTCCCGCGATCGGGTATTATGGCCTACTTGAGGGACGTACCTGAACCTTGGTCACTATTATGTACCGCCCAAGGATCATGCCGGACGTACCGCCAGAGAAAGATGCCAACTAAGCTGACCCTCTCTCTGTTGCAGTTCACTGCAATCTACGTAATCCCCATCAGGGACTACATCCATGCCCTGGTCCTTTATAACACCCTTAATTAGAGGTTCAATATCTGACCAGCGTCTATATATGATTGAGCAGCCCTATTAGGATCGGTATTGCTGGACCGGGGCATGGATGTAGTCCCTGATGGGGATTATGTCGATTGCAGCGAACTGCAACAGAGAGAGGGTCAGCTTAGTTGGCATCTTTCTCTGGTGGTAAGTCTGGCATGATCCTTGGGCACTAACATATTCAGCAGCACTTTACAGACATTAGCACCACTTACTGGCCCCAATAGGGCTCACAATCTAAGGTCCCTATCAGTATGTCTTTGGAGTGTGGGAAGAAATTGGAGTACCTGGAGGAAACCCCAGCAAACACGGGGAGAACATACAAACCCCATGCAGATGTTGTCCTTTGTTGGATTCGGACTTAGGACCTGAGCACTGCAAGGCAACAGTACTAACCACTGAGCCACCGTGCTGCCCATTTTAGAACCATATTAGAACCTCTCCTCTTACCTTAACATATCCTGAAAAGTATGGAGCAATAAGACCAGCTTTGAAAAATACTGTCAAGAGATGAACTGTATATACTTTACTATATTCGTCTATGTGCAGCCACCCAGCGGTTGTGATGTGTATTGCAGCCTGTTGAGGATTTTTTCAGTATGTTGTGATAGACAGTAGTGTTGAATTAATTTGTATCATGAGAAACTGAATTCCCTTAAGGGGCTGGCCATGTTAAGGCGTCCGTTGACAATGTGCATGTAAGATGACTATATAACACTTCCTCATATATGTAGCCTCCATTGATATTCTGTGCCATTTGCTATATTTCATAAGTTGTGTTTGTCCCATTGTTGGCAAATCTTCTGTGCTGTCTTCGTAGAGGTCCTGTCCATAAGATGACCACTGATGGAGGAGCATGTGACCAGACATATCACGTACATCAACCTTTTCCATTCAAATGCACTACTCCTTCACTAAACTCCCAACAGTGCAGATATCAAAAGCAAGATGGTTGACTGGAGAAGAATGACTAATGGTCACATGACCTTTCATCAGCGGCCATCTTAGGGACAGAACCTCTATGCAGACAGGACAGAATATCAACCAAGGCTATATGAGGAAGTGCCATATAGTCATCTTACATGCGCATTGTCAACAGTAGCCAGAAAGTGGCCAACCCCTTCAACAAAACTTTCAGAAATTTAAAGGTGACCACATTTGTCACCAGTTTTATACAGAAGTATAGAAAAGTGTTTTTTCCCAGATTCTTATGGAAACTATGAGAAAAAAAAGTGACATGTTATATCAGATGCCGTAATACAGATGTAAAGGTTTTAGAGCAGAGTGTCATACACATCACCTGTTGGTTGCACCTGGTGAGCTTATGGGTCATTAATACAGCTGTAAACACTCCATGCTCCATGCACACAGTATTTTATGTCCTTGACACCTTTTGGGGAATACTCTAGTTGCTGAAGAGGTGTTACCTACCCTGAATCCAGGGCCACACACTCCCTCACTCCCCTCCTCTGGCTAGTCCAGTCAGTTCTTCAGCATGTAGGGTTTCCACAGGGTTATTCTCTTGTTCCCCTTACTAATGTCCTCTAGTTACTCCACTACATAACTCTGCTACACTGATTTCCAGTACACTGACGCAAGTCTGCTACATCTCTTTGCTATACAGGTCTCCAGTATCTTGCTGCAACTCTGCTACATCACTGTACATCAGTACAACTGATAAAACTTTGTTCCACTTTGCTACATCAACTCTGCAACGCACGGGTGTAGCTAGAGGCTCATGGACCCTGGTGCAAGAATTCAGCTTGGGCCTCCCTTCCCTCAGGGCTTTTTGGCCAGGGGCTGGGGAGCACATAGCCTTCATGATGCCTTGGGCAAAAATTGAAACGGCACCCCCCCATGCCAAAGTCTTGACCTAACCTCTTCCCTCCAGCCAGAGGAGGTGTTGACCAGCATGCACTTTCTATAATACTAGTGTCTTCTTATGTGGCAGAAGAGTCTTTGGGCCCCCTTGGGCTCCTGGGCCCGGTAGCGACTGCTACCTCTGCATCCCCTATAGCTACGCCCCTGCTGCAACATCCATCTTTTGTTCAGCTCTGCTGCAGCGAATCTTAAGCTCCAGGTTTTACCTTGATACAGTATGATAGCCTTTCTGTTTTCCAAATGGCATGAGGCCAAACTGTGTATCCTGTAATGAATGAAAGTAGTTATTGTAGTAATGTTTGGGGATGCCATATAGATAGATGTCCAAACAGTTTGCATAATAATGTTCCTTTAAGACAATCAGTTGAAGCATCAACTATCTTTTCAGCCTGCCATTTAATTAAGCTTGTTATCAAGTAAAATACATGAAAACTTGTCAGCTTGATACCATTGTAGGGCTTTAAAACAGAAATGTGTCAGGGAGCAGTTTTTCATGCAGACGTAGCCTTCAATTCCCTGCCCGTTTGTTTATTCTATTAGATGTAATGAGATGCGGTTCACTTTCCGGATGCGCTAAAACATTGCTGAGTTCATAAAATATAGCAAGGTCCTACAGCACAGGACAAATGTCATGAGGAATATTCTTTTTCCAGGCTTAAAACTTTATTTACCCAACAATCTTAACATGGGAATGGGTTCCTATGGTGGCATTAATTTATAGATACTTGCCACAATATAATATATTATATTATATTATAATATATATATACATAATATAATATAATATTTTATCATTTTAATGGTCTTAATGAACAGATTAATCTGCTCTCAGATTCAATTTGTTCCAAATAAATTTACTCCAAATCGGAAGAGCCCCAATTGCCCTTTAAAGTCTTGTATGACACTCTGAGATCTCCTAGGACTGTATCAACTCTTTAACGCTAAAAGCCTGTTTAATAACACATTGCACTGCCAGGTTTTTTTTTTTTTTTTATTAAAAAACAGTCCAAAAATTATCAATTTTTGGTGGAAGAAGCCTTCTTCTCTGTCTTTTGAGCTTTAAAATAAAGGCATTTTGTGCAATTCATGTCCCCAAAAATTGGAATCAGTTGGAAACTGAAGTTTTTGGGATAATTGTAACAAATATGTTTACTTTGGAATCATTTCACTCATCTCTAGAACAGATATTTATGACTGCAACCATTTATGAACAATATTGTCTTATTCAAAAGTGTTTAGCCAGCCATGTTTGTGGCAGGTTGAAAGCAAGTAATGAGACATTTTTTGTATGCATTTACTAGTCTTTTGTATATTGGATTTGTAAATGGAACTAATGTATACCAATGTATAATAATACATTTATTGGAATGTACACATATCCTTTGTGAATATTTGTTGCACAGTTGTTTTAACATAAATTAGATGAATTTGAATAGACAAATTTGAGAATAAATAGGCTTAACAAGCTAAGTGATAAAAAATATTTACTACATGTGACAATATATAAGGTAAAAAAGACAAATCACATATAGAATTGAAGATGAGCGAGCATACTCGTCCAAGCTTGATACTCGTTCGAGTATTAGGGTACTTGTAAGTGCTCGCTACTCGGACGAGTATCTCGCCATGCTCGAGGAAATGGCATCTCCAGCCTTTTGAATTTTTGGCGGCTATAAACTCAGCCAATCACAAGCCAGGAGACTCTGCGGTACACCCAGCATCATGTGGGGCCCTTACATGTCGATAACCCATATTGTACGTCACGTAATAAAATACGGTCTTTTGCTCTCACTGATACAGCTACATTAGAAAAATCTCTGTGAGACATTTGTCTGGGTTGTAGTGAAAATAGCCACAGTCAGCAGGGTCTGAGTTTGCTGATATATTCTGCACGTCACGTAAAAAAAAAAAAAATTTTTATTTTTTTTTTAATCTCAGTGATACAAATCCATTTCATACAGCTGTGTGTGGAACCATTCTGTGTGTCACAGTTCAGCTGTCCAGTCACCACAAACCACAATCCGTATTTTCTGTCCAGGTGACCCATATTGTACGTCACGTAACAAAATACGGTCTTTTGCTCTCACTGATACAGCTACAATAGAAAAATCTCTGTGCGACATTTGTCTGGGTTGCAGTGAAAATAGCCACAGTCAGCAGGGTCTGAGTTTGCTCTCTAATATATTCTGCATGTAAAACAAAAAAAAACTTTTTTTTTTTTTTTAAATCTCAGTGATACAAATCCATTTCATACAGCTGTGTGGAACCATTCTGTGTGTCACAGTTCAGTTGCCCAGTCACCACAAACCACAATCCGTATTTTCTGTCCAGGTGACCCATACTGTACGTCACGTAATCAAATACGGTCTTTTGCTCTCACTGATATAGCTACATTAGAAAAATCTCTGTGCGACATTTGTCTGGGTTGCAGTGAAAATAGCCACAGTCAGCAGGGGCTGAGTTTGCTCTCTGATAGTTTCTGCACGTCATGTAAAAAAAAAAAAAAAAAAAAAAAAACCTTTGTTTTTTTTTAATCTCAGTGATACAAATCCATTTCATACAGCTGTGTGGAACCATTCTGTGTGTCACAGTTCAGCTGTCCAGTCACCACAAACCACAATCCGTATTTTCTGTCCAGGTGACCCATACTGTACGTCACGTAATCAAATACGGTCTTTTGCTTTCACTGATATAGCTACATTAGAAAAATCTCTGTGCGACATTTGTCTGGGTTGCAGTCAAAATAGCCACTGTCAGCAGGGGCTGAGATTGCTCTCTGATATTTTCTGCATGTCACGTAAAAAAAAAAAAAAAATATTTTTATTTTTATTTTTTTAATCTCAGTGATACAAATCCATTTCATACAGCTGTGTGGAACCATTCTGTGTGTCACAGTTCAGATGTCCAGGCACCACAAACCACAATCCATATTTTCTGTCCAGGTGACCCATATTGTACGTCACGTAATAAAATACGGTCTTTTGCTCTCACTGATACAGCTACATTAGAAAAATCTCTGTGCGACATTTGTCTGGGTTGCAGTGAAAATAGCCACAGTCAGCAGGGTCTGAGTTTGCTCTCTGATATATTCTGCATGTCACGTAAAGAAAAAACAAAAAAAAACTTTTCTTTTTTTTGTTTAATCTCAGTGATACAAATCCATTTCATACAGCTGTGTGGAACCATTCTGTGTGTCACAGTTCAGCTGTCCAGTCACCACAAACCACAATCCGTATTTTCTGTCCAGGTGACCCATACTGTATGTCACGTAATCAAATACGGTGTTTTGCTCTCACTGATACAGCTACATTAGAAAAATCTCTGTGCGACATTTGTCTGGGTTGCAGTGAAAATAGCCACAGTCAGCAGGGTCTGAGTTTGCTCTCTGATATATTCTGCATGTCACGTAAAGAAAAAACAAAAAAAAACTTTTTTTTTGTTTAATCTCAGTGATACAAATCCATTTCATACAGCTGTGTGGAACCATTCTGTGTGTCACAGTTCAGCTGTCCAGTCACCACAAACCACAATCCGTATTTTCTGTCCAGGCAACCCATACTGTACGTCACGTAATCAAATACGGTGTTTTGCTCTCACTGATACAGCTACATTAGAAAAATCTCTGTGTGACATTTGTCTGGGTTGCAGTGAAAATAGCCACAGTCAGCAGGGTCTGAGTTTGCTCTCTGATATATTCTGCATGTCACGTAAAAAAAAAACAAAAAAAAAGCTTTGTTTTTTTTTTTTTAATCTCAGTGATACAAATCCATTTCATACAGCTGTGTGGAACCATTCTGTGTGTCACAGTTCAGCTGTCCAGTCACCACAAACCACAATCCGTATTTTCTGTCCAGGTGACCCATACTGTACGTCACGTAATAAAATACGATCTTTTGCTCTCACTGATACAGCTACATTAGAAAAATCTCTGTGCGACATTTGTCTGGGTTGCAGTGAAAATAGCCACAGTCAGCAGGGTCTGAGTTTGCTCTCTGATATATTCTGCACGTCACGTAAAAAAAAAAAAACTTTTTTTTTTTTAATCTCAGTGATACAAATCCATTTCATACAGCTGTGTGGAACCATTCTGTGTGTCACAGTTCAGCTGTCCAGTCACCACAAACCACAATCCGTATTTTCTGTCCAGGTGACCCATACTGTATGTCACGTAATAAAATACGTTCTTTTGCTCTCACTGATACAGCTACATTAGAAAAATCTCTGTGCGACATTTGTCTGGGTTGCACTTAAGCAGACCAAGTCTGCCTAATCTAATAGTTTCAGTGTAATTGCTCCATACTGCACGGTACGTAATAAAATACGTAATTTTGCTCTAACCTATCCACCTATATATTAACTTGTTCAGATTGAACAAGTTTGTGGGTTTCAGTACAGCAGGCCCATTTTTTTTTTGGTATATATAATACACTTATATACAGAAAATGTTGAACCCCAGGGCTATGGGTCGAGGACGAGGGCGTGGGCATTCAATTACTGCAGGGGGCAGAGGCCATGGTCCTGGGCAGGGTGAGACAGTACCTGCTGATGAGGGAGCAGGGGAACGCCGCAGAGCTACACTCCCTAGCTTCATGTCTGAACTTACAGGGACACGTGGTAGAGGACTGTTGAAACCACAACAGTGCGAACAGGTGATGTCGTGGATTGCGGACAGTGCTTCAAGTAATTTGTCCACCAGTCAGTCTTCCACACAGTCCACCCACGTTACCCAAGGGAGCACTCCTCTGGCTCCTCCACCTCAACCTCCTTCCCCCCAGTCTGCCCCCTCCCAGGAAAATTTGGAATGCGATCCGGAATACTCTGAGGAACTGTTTTCTGGACCCTTCCCAGAGTCACAAACCACTTCTCAGGTTGCTGCTGACCTCCCGATGCCCAAGTTTTCCAACTGTTGCAGTCTGTGGGTGATGACATTGTTGACTTAGTGGAAGAAGTGTGTAAAGAGGTGTCGGACAATGAGGAGACACGGTTGTCAGACAGTGGTGAAGTTGCTGTCAGGGCAGGAAGTCCGAGGGGGGAGCAGACTCAGGAATCGGAGGATGACGAGGTGACTGACCCAAGCTGGGTTGATAAGCCGAGTAAAGACAGTGCTTCTGAGGCGGAGGCGAGTGCTGCACCATAACAGGTTTCAAGAGGCAGTGGTGTGGCCAGAGGGAGAAGCAGGGCCAGAGCTGGTGCATCAGCAGCAA
This sequence comes from Rhinella marina, assembly GCA_900303285.1. Classification (NCBI taxonomy): domain Eukaryota; kingdom Metazoa; phylum Chordata; class Amphibia; order Anura; family Bufonidae; genus Rhinella; species Rhinella marina. The sequence continues at coordinate 51,814 of ONZH01004761.1, read as the reverse complement.
CTGTTTCACGTAGTGACGCTCCCGTGGCGAGACCTAGATGTTTGCAAGTCTGGAGGTTCTTTAAAGAAAGTTAGGATGACCGACGGACTGTGGTGTGCAACCTGTGCCACACCAGGATCAGCAGGGGTGCCACCACTACTAGCCTAACCACCACCAGCATGCGCAGGCATATGAGTGCTAAACACCCCACTCAATGGAACCAAGGCCGTTCACCTCCTGTGGGTCCCACCACTGCTCCTTCCCCTGTGTCACTCGCTGCCTCTGCTAGTCAACCCCCTGCCCAGGACCCCGGCACGAGCGCCTCCCGCCGGAAAACCACACCTTCGCCTACACGATCCTCCACAGCGTCCACCAATGTGTCACTGCGCAGCGTTCAGCTGTCTTTACAGCAGACGCTAGAGCGCAAGAGGAAATACAGTTCCACCCACCACCATGCCCAAGCCCTAAACGTCCATATCTCCAAATTGCTGAGCCTGGAGATGCTGCCCTATAGGCTGGTAGAGACCGAGGCCTTTCGCAACCTCATGGCGGTGGCTGCCCCTCGGTATTTGGTCCCCAGCCGCCACTATTTTTCCCGATGTGCCGTCCCAGCCCTACACCAGCACGTGTCACAGAACATCATCCGTGCCCTGACCAACGCTGTTTCTGAGAAGGTCCACCTAACCACGGACACGTGGACAAGTGCTGCCGGGCAGGGACACTACATCTCACTGACGGCACATTGGGTTAACTTGGTGGAGGCTGGGACCGAGTCTGACCCTGGGGCTGCTCATATACTGCCCACACCGAGGATTGCAGGGCCTACCTCGGTCACGGTCTCTCAGACATACTATGCCTCCTCCTCCGACCCCTCCTCCTCCTCCACCTCCTCCTCCGAATTACCATCCGTGGGCACGGCGCCTTCAGTCAGTAGCTCTAGGCGCAGCAGCAGTGCCGTGGCTAAGCGCCAGCAGGCGGTGCTCAAACTGCTGAGCTTAGGTGACAAAAGGCACACCGCTCAAGAACTATTACAGGGCATCACGGCGCAGACTGACCGTTCTGCTGAACCTCAAGCCAGACATGGTTGTGTGTGACAACGGGCGTAACCTGGTGGCGGCTCTGCAACTCGGCAGACTCACACATGTGCCATGCTTGGCCCACGTGTTCAATCTAATAGTTTAGCGGTTCCTCAAGGCATACCCCAATCTGTCTGATTTGCTCACCAAGGTGCGCCGCATCTGTGCGCATTTCCGCAAGTCGACCACAGATGCTGCCACTCTCAGGGCAGCGGAGCGCCGCCTACAACTGCCCACTCATCGACTGTTGTGCGATGTGCCCACAAGATGGAATTCGACATTAAACGTGTTATCCAGAGTTTACCAGCAGCGCAGAGCGATTGTAGACTGCCAGATGTCAACTTCCACCAGAACTGGTAGTCAGGTCAGTCAGCTTCCTCAAGTCTACAATGAGGAGTGGACGTGGACGTGGATGTCTGATATCTGTCAGGTTTTGAGCAACTTTGAGGAGTCAACACAGATGGTCAGCGGCGATGCCGCCATTATCAGCCTCACCATCCCGCTGCTTTGCCTGTTGAAAAACTCACTGCTCAGCATGAAGTCAGAAGCTTTGCGCTTGTCACAGGAGATGGGGGAAGAAGATATGTCGCTTGATAGCCAGAGCACCCTCCGGTCTGTTTCTCAGCGCGTATTGGAGGAGGGGGATGAGGATGAGGAAGAAGAGGAGGAGAATGTTGGCGAGACAGAAGAGGGTACCAATGCTCAGTCCTTCTTAACTCTTGAGCGTGTATGGGCTGAAGAGGAGGAGGAGGAGGAAATGGAGAGTCAGGCCAGTGAGGAGAGGGAATTCTTGCGTGTTGGGACTCATGGCAGACTTCATGGCGCACATGGCAGACTTCATGTTAGGCTGCCTATCCCGTGACCCTTGTGTTAGAAGCATTTTTTCAAACACCGATTACTGGGTGTTCACTCTCCTGGACCCACGGTACAAGGAGAACCTTTCCACTCTCATCCCTGTAGAGGAAAGGAGTATGAGAGTGAATCAATATGAACAGGCCCTGGTGCACAAGCTGAAACAATCCTTCCCACCTGACACCGCTAGCGGCAGAGGGCGTGCTTCTGTGGGCCAAGTAGCGGGGGAGAGTAGGCGAGCAGGCAGCTTGTCCAGCACTGGCAGGGGAAGGCTCTACAAGGCCTTTGCCAGTTTTATGTCACCCCAGCAAGACACTCTCACCTGTCCCCAGTCTCGGCAGAGTAGGGGTGAGCTTTACAGAAAGATGGTGAGGGAGTACCTAGCTGACCATACCAACGTCCGGACCGATCACTCTGCTCCATACAACTACTGGCTTTCAAAGCTGGACACGTGGCCTGAACTGGCGCTGTATGCCTTGGAGGTGCTGGCCTGTCCTGCCGCTAGCGTGTTGTCAGAGCGGGTATTCAGTGCAGCTGGTGGTGTCATCACCGATAAGCGTACACGCCTGTCAACTGACAGCGCTAACAGGCTGACGCTTATTAAAATGAACAAAGCCTGGATTTCACCAATTGAAATCTCCTCCGGGGGAAAGCAGCTAAAGATTAACATTACTTATGTATCCGATTCCTCTTCTCTACTCCTCCTCCTCCTTGTCGTCTTTGCCTAACGCTGACCCAAAACGCAATTTTTTAGAGGGCCAACTGGCACTCTTTTACGACAATTTTTCCGGAGGGCCCCCTACAGGCCCTCTCTCCAAACAATTTTTCCGGAGGGCCACCTAAAGGCCCTCTCTCCAAACAATTTTTCCGCAGAGTCAACTACAGACGCTGTAAAACAATGTTTCAGGAGCGTCAAACAGACAGTCCAAAACAATTTTTCAGGAGGCGCAAGTACCGACATTTAAAAAAAAAATTTTTTTTCTGAGGGTCGACTTTATGTACTCCGAAAAGAAAAACATTTTTGGAGGCTCAACAAAAGCCATTTCACTGCATTCTCAGTCGGACAAAGTCATTGGTGGTGTAACCGCCATGCTGTGTCAGGCTAAATTTTTGGGTGGCTCACCTGCTACCTCATCTAACTTGGTCACTTTTTGGTGTCACCACCATGCTGTGTAAGGCTTATGCCTGCATCGTGTGGCTGGGGATAGGAGAGCAGTGCCAGCATGGGCATGGGTGATGGACTTTCGTTGCACCTAGTTGGGTGCTTCCCTAACATGTGATGGGCATGTGCCTCGCCTTTCTTGGTCTGGGTGAGCACAATTGCCATGAGGGTAACCACCAGGCTGTTGCCTGAGAATTTGGGGTAATGGTGGGATTAGGCAGCCTCAGAGGCATCCATGCATGCTGCCCCTGCTGTTTCCTGTCCATTTTCGTGGTGTTTCCATCATTTTCTGATGTTTCCAGGTTTTCACCCAGCCTTCCCTAGGCAGAGCCTTGGTCCCCTGCAAAAAATGTTCAAGTCTCCCATTGACTTCAATGGGGTTCGTTACTCGAAACGAGCACCCGAGCATCCGGAAAAGTTCGTCTCGAATAACGAGCACCCGAGCATTTTAGTGCTCGCTCATCTCTATATAGAATACATAAATTGGGCTTCAACTATTTAGCATATTATTAGTTATGCAGATTCTTGTAATGTAACTGCATCGTTACTGTTTTGCTCCTGGTGGTGGAACAATATTTTTCTTCTTGTATACTACAAATTACAACCTGTTTTCACACCCCCTTATAGCTCAGTGTGTTATTTGGTTGATTTCCAAGTAAAAGGTCATTGGTTCGAATCCAGGAGCAGCCACGAAGAAGAAAAGAGAACCAGCACCATCCAGCTTATCGATAGCGGTATCTCCGCCATGAAAATTGCCAAACTGCATCATGTGACAGTTGTAGTTCACACTAATGTGTAACCTTTGATATTTCACAACATCCCTGTTTCCAGACAAAAAAGTGGCATACTGATTATCAGCCCTGCACCCCATGTTTTCTCTCCAACAGTGATAAGCCGTATAGTTAAAAAAGAGCCATTACCCATACTGCATCTCACACCCCAAGATGGCGCTTACCCCAGTGCATGCTGAAATGCGCATTGGGGTAGATGCTATCTTGGTCTGTGGGATGCAGTATGAGTAACAGCTCTTTTTTTAACTATGTTTGATTTTGTATAACCACTTGCAGATTATTGTATTACACTTGTGATTTTCTTTGCACTGTATGATATTTGCATAGTTGAATCTCTTGTTTACATATATGCATACAGGTAATATTGCCAGTCCTGTCTGTGCCCCTTTACCTCCAAGGATGTTGCATTGAAACCCCTCTTTTTAACTGTTTAAACATATGAACTAATAAAGTATATGAACTATTATAATTGCGTGCAGTCTGGCAATTTTTGTAGGTTTGTGTATATAATGATAACCATAAGCGCGAATCATTGTTTGGTCTAAAATGAATAATACAACATATGGTAAGATTTGTTGTTGTTTGTAGTTTATTTAGGAATTATGCCACATATTCAATCTAACAACAAGGCTCCTGAGCCCTAGTTGATTATTTAACATTAGGACGTGGTGCTAATAAAATAGAGGTTGATAAGCACTAATGCCCGCCCGACATGTTCTTTACACTTTAGGTTGGTGAGTCCTTACTGTACTAGGACTGGTTTTGAATCATGCTAAACAATTACAATACTGAGCTATGGATTTCATATGTGTTTTGACGTGGCTCATACCTGAATATGGATACACAAAATATATCTATTCTCTAATCAGTGTACCTATGGGCTATATGTTATATACCACTCAACAGATGCAAGCAAAACTATCTGGATTAGGCTCCCTTTCATATATGCCATCTAGAACTAAGAGAGGATTATTCTTACTCCTTTATTGGATGTACAGATGTAGTAACACACATGCTTTCTGAGACGTGTTATCTAAACTAAATGCATTAAGCCAGGGATGCTCAACCTGCGGCCCTCCAGCTGTTGTAAAACTACAACTCCCACCATGCCCTGCTGTAGACTGATAGCTGTAAGCTGTCTGGGCATGATGGGAGTTGTAGTTTTGCAACAGCTGGAGGGCCGCAGGTTGGGCATCCCTGCATTAAGCAAACACCTTCAATTGCTTTTCAATGGATTTTGTTTCAAGATAAAGCGATGAGTTAAGAAATTTGAGTTAAGAGTTTGTGTGTTAACCCTGATACATGTGTGGATAAAAGAGAAATGTAGAATGACTGACACTGACATCATGTCATTATGTTTATATAAGCATCAGAATGACATACATTATATGCATCCTCTTTGATATTTGATTGACATCATGTCACTATGTTTGGATAATGATAAGAATGAAATTAGAGATGAGCGAGCATGCTCGGCCGAGCGTACTCGGTAGCAATTTTCAAGTAGTAGCGTACGCATTTTATAATCTGTACGCTAATGCATACGCATTTTATAATCTGTACACTAATGCGTACGCATCTTATAAATTTGTACGCTAATACGTACAAATTACAAGATGCCTTCGCATTAGCGTACAGATTAGAAGATGCGTACGCTACTACTCGAAAATTGCTCCTGAGTATGCTCTGCCGAGCATGCTCGCTCATCTCTAAATGAAATACATCCTTGCTTAAAGAGGCTCTGTCACTAGGTTGTAACCTATGTATTTAAATACATAGGTCACAAGGCCTAGTGACAACTTTTAAAATCATACCTTTCATGCAGAGTTCTGCGCAGCGGTCGCGTAGAAATTTAAACTTTAAAAAGTATGCAAATGAGCCATCGGAGCACCGGGATGCGGCCTCTTTCCTCTGGAGCACCACTCCTTCACAGCCCCCCCGGGCCCGAGGCACGTCCCCTGTCTCTAATCATGCCCCTTTCTGTATTTGATAGACAGCGATAGACTGGTAAGTCTAGCTCTGAACTTGCGCATGCGCCCTAAAATTTTTCCGGCGCATGATGCAGTGTCTACACTGCAAGCGCTGTCTTCTGTTCCGCGCACGCGCCGTCACTCCCGGGACTAGCGAAGTGACGGCGCATGCGCTGGGAAAATTTTAGGGCGCATGCGCGAGTTCAGCGCTAGACTTACCAGTCTAGCGCTGTCTATCAAATACAGAAAGGGGCGTGATTAGAGACAGGGGACGTGCCTCGGGCCCGGGGGGGGGGGTTTTGGGGGGCGGTGAAGGAGCGGTGCTCCAGAGGAAAGAGGCCGCCCCCCGGTGCTCCGATGTCTCATTTGCATACTTTTTAAAGTTTAAATTTCTACGCGACCGCTGCGCAGAACTCTGCATGAAAGGTATGATTTTAAAAGTTGTCACTAGGACTTGTAACCTATGTATTTAAATACATAGGTTACAACCTAGTGACAGAGCCTCTTTAATGCAGTTCAGTTTATTTATAATTATATTAAATTCTATTATTCTTATTTTTATTATTTCAGTTGTCACCTGCGATTATTCTCCAGAGTATTAATATATTTCACAAGAAAGGTTAATATTTGTAGTCTAAGGCTACTTTCACACTTGCGTTGTTGTTTTCCGGTGTTGAAATCTGACAGAGGATGTCAAAACCAGAAAATAAAAACAGTTTCCGTTTAGTCCTCATGCATTCTGAATGCAAAGAGATCTGTTCAGGATGCATCAGGATGTCTCCTGTTCTGGCAGCATTCTGTTTTGTGACTGGACACAATACCACTGTAAGTTGCGGTTTTGTGTGTGGTCATAAAAACAGAAAAAAAACAGATCTGGCACTGAAAACAATGTAAGTCAATGGTGATGGATCCGTTTTTTATGGAGCATAAAAAACTGATCCGTCACCCATTGACTTTCAATGTATTTAAGATCCATTTATTTCAGTTTTTATTTCACACAAACGCATCCTAATGGAACGGATGCATTCTCTGCCGGATCTCAATACCAGAATTAACAACATAAGTGTGAAAGTAGCCTAAATTTCCATAATTAGATTCTATTACAAATTGAGTGAATCTGCATGCTAGGAGCAAGATCTTCTAATGCTGTGTTGCATCTGCATCAGTGAACACAGTGCTGAATGTTTCTGTCAGGCCTGATCATGTGACCTCATTGACAAGTCTTTGCTTGCGAATGCAGAGCCGGTGATGCGATCAGGAAGGCAGAAGATCACAAGATCGGAGCCCGAGATCACGTGATCTTCTGCCTTCCTGATGTGACTTGGTATATCATTACAATGCGCTGGTCTTTCATTGCTGATGGCACGGACCCACTCTGTGGCAGAGAAACATATCGGGTGGACAGTGACGCTTATCAACTACTATTTTAATCGCACCACATCCTAATGTTAAATAATTAACACAATTATTGTGTTTGTGCATATTATAAGTTTCTGTAGGTGTGTATTTTGAAGTTTTGCAGCAGCTGGTGTGGAGTATGAGGTCATGCAGCCTCTGATTTTTGTATTAGGATGTGCCAAATACAGTACAGTGCAAAAGTGATAGGCTGGGGTGGAAAAATGCTGTAAATTAAGCTTTCAAAAAAGTGTTTGTTTTTATCAGTTAACAAAATGGAAAGTGAATGAACAAGAGAAACCTAAATCAAATCAATATTTGGTGTGACCACCCTTTGCCTTCAAAACAAAATCAATTCTAGGTACACTTACAAACAGGGGAGGATGTTTCAAACATCTTGGAGAACTAATCACAGATCTTCTGTGGATGTATAGTAGCCTGGCTCAAATCCTTCCATATTCTCATATATCCCCAAATAGACTTGAGGATGGTGAGATCAGGGCTCTGTGGAGGCCATATTATCACTTCCATGACTGTTTGTTTTTCTTTACACTGACGATACAGTGCATTTGAAAAGTCTTCAGACCCTTTCAATTTTTTTCACTTTTTATTATGTTGTATTCTTGTCCTAAAATTAAAAAAAGTTCACTTTTCCCATCATTCTGCACTCAATACCCAATAATGACAACATGAAAACAGAATGTTAGAAACTGTTACAGGGGGAAGAGTTTCCCCATAGATATTTGCCCCTATATATATATATGTATTTAATCCCAGTAGTGAGAAGGCCAAGATACATAGTATTCACTTCACTCTATTCAAAGCCCCCCTCCTGCAGGAATGCCATATGCCTGCTGGGGTATGGGGGAAGACAATAGGGCCATATGTTGACAGTATCATAGGTATGTTAAACTATGGTTCAATAGACCTTTTGTCTCAATAGGTGTGATGCACTTCCCTCTATCTTAAACTGATAGCAGGAACTTTCAGGCGGGTGTTACAATGGCCGGAGACATGGAGGCTGATGAGATTGATAGATCAAAAGAAAGTAGATCCTTGGCCTAACAGCAGAAGGTTCCCTGTAGGGGGTGTTAGGCTAGTATCACTACACCTCACTGCTTTCACCTGAAGGGGGAGGGGGCTTAGATATACAATATAGCCAACTGTGGGGGCCACAGAAGGCAGTCTCCTGAATGAGTCACCTGAAGGAAGATGGGGGAAAGGTCACCATGAAAGAGTTCCAGCAAGGATTGGTCTAAGTATCCCAAGAGCCCCTAACCTCTCTCTCTCTCTCTCTCTCTCTCTCTCTCTCTCCTACCAATCCTGAACCCCTAATTCCCTTCTGCCTCTATACTTACCCTGCATCCTGACCCCTGCACTACATCCCCAATCTTCCATTCCATGATTAGGGAAAGTTAGCGATAGTTGGGAGGGTAAAAGTATATTGGTGTGTGTATGTGAGTGTGGGTGGGAAAAATAAGTAGGTGTTGGTGTTTATTATATTATTGTTTTATTGTGTGATTTGTGTAACTTTAGCATAGTGTATAATAAATAACTTGTTTTATTAGCACTGTTTCATTTCTATTATACAAGCACAGTAATAATATAATTGTAATAGTACGTTGTAAAGGAACAGGGAAACGTTACAGTTAAGGTACAGATTAATACAATACAGTCTAGCGTGAGTGTGTTGAGACTGTGTTGTATTATAATATTGATGGTTGAAGTCTGATCTGACGCTGTTATCAATATTGTACCTTGATGGAACATTATAGGAGGTAACCATATTAATAATACCGTACTGATAGCCACGTGAGTGAATATTGGTACGGGCGTTATTAATAGAAAATATTAATATTCACGTTAGAATATTAATATTAGTTATGAATATTAATTCTTAATATTTAATAGAAATATTGATATATTAATGTTCATATCTCCTTCTTCATTGGCGAGCCAGGGACGGTTGCGATTTTGTATACGTGTTTTGCTTTGCGGTAATCTGGGGTTATCCTCGGTGAGCTGATCAGGCTGCGGGAGCGTGGACAGATAACATTGGTACACGGGTCAATGTCGTGTTATTCTGTGCGTTCACAGCTGTGACGGTTCAGGAAGATTGACACAGTTACTTGGGCATTGCACGGAACAAAATCTGCGACAGAACCTAATCTTCTCTGTGATTGGTTTTGCCGCCATAGCTTTGCTTGTGTTATACCGTGAGCTAAATAGGCAGGAAAGCGTGGACAGGTAGTGGTGTTGTGCTATACTGTACGCTGAGACCTTGAAGCTCGGACGGGTAACGCAATTGTAGGTGGGGCTTAAGGCAGAATCAATTCAGAAATAGGATTCTTTGTTTATTATCAGTTTTCTAACGTTTCTAACAATTCCTTTGCACGTACGTGGATAACGGCAAGGAAAGTCGTCGCAGGATATCGTTTAAGTAGCGATAAACGTTCGGTTAAGTCCAGCTGGACGGGAAAAAGTGATCCGGAGACAAGGACTTTTTCCAAGCAGCACAGAAGGGACGGAGGAACAGTGGGCTACTAAACGAGTGAGGAAAGTCATCACTTGCAGTTCGGGTGGATCTGAGCAGGCCGCTGGTCGGGAAAAAGCGTTCCGGAAATTGGACTTTCTCCAAGCAGCACAGAAGGGACTGAGGAATAGATGGCCACCAAACAAGTGAGTATGGACTTTTCCACACTACAGCACCTAAGTAAGAATAGCTCTTTTAAGCCCATACTTCCCACAACATACCAGTCAGCAGAAATGCTGTGGTCCATGTTGTTAGCACAGGCTTGTAGTTTTGACAAGATGTGCATTAACAAGCGGACAGTAATGAACAAATCATCCAGGCGACTCCACATGCTGGCGAAGCTAGTGTCCGTGTATGAGAAAACGCTGGGGAAGCCAGAGCATTGTACATTGGTGTCTCAGGCCACTGAGAGTCACTGTCAGTGCTGTGCTGTTAATGGACAACGTGTCCATGACTTATAGGCAGAACTGGCAGACAATGTACAATGTCGGGTGGATAAGGAAAAGCAGATATGCATGCTGGAGGAACGGATAATGGCCCTTCAGAAGCATATTGCAGAAGTGGAAGCAGACTTGACTCAGTCATATACTGAGATCAAGAACTTTAAGGAACAGGCAGCATCTACTGATGCTGTGGTGGCAAAGTTGAATGATGATGTTGCTGCTAGATCTCATCTGATATCTAGTTTGCAAAACATCATAAACTACTTTGCCAAAGTGGTGCCAACCTATTCTTTTTCGGTAGAGACAAGGCCAGAATCTCCTGAAATGTTGCCCTGTGCAGGGCAACAAGGGGGGAGGTTAGACAGGAATAGGTCAGATTTCCAAAAGTCTGATCCTATTCCAAAGACCAGGAGTAGCATCTCCAGAGTCCTGCATAAATGTAGTAAGAGAATTGTTAAAAGTGCATCCCTGGCCATGGAGCAGTTCAGGAGATTTGGGCAGGAGCACTTTTGCAATGGGGACAGCCCTAAACCAAACATGGAAAGCATTAGATGTTTTGCATGCACTGGTTTAGGGCACATAGCGAAATACTACAAATCTCTCAGTGCTCGGCTATGGAGATCAAGAGCATGTTTTAAGTGTGGTAAAACGGGCCACATTGCAAGGAATTGCAACTGGGCAGATAATTGCAATGAGTCCAGTGATACCAGAGGTGGGAATAGGTATGCAGCAGCAGGTTGTACAGTAAGACCTAGTGCAGTTGGCCAAACAAGGTCTCCCTTCCAGCCATAGACACCCCATCAGTTGTTGAAGGGTCAGAATGGCCAACTGCTACTAGGAAAGAAAGAGTGTTCAGACAGGGGTATGTCTAGAACAGCTGTACAATTTGTTGTGTAGCCTGTTCCCTGTACGTCTTTGTCGTGTGTTCCTGTATTTGTTTGTTTAATGTTAGTGGTTGTTAGTCGTTGTTTGTACCATGTAGGCCGTCTCCCTGGTTTGTGTGTTAAGTGTGATCTGTGACTTTGTGTTGTGGTTGACTAGAGAGTCAGGACATGAGTTAGGTCATGGGATTTGTCTAGTATCCACAACATAGGTTAACAGGGGGAGATGGCCTGGAAAAAGATATTCTGCATCCTGAAGGTATCACTGGGGCTGAATCAGCCAGGGTGGTTAGGATGAGCACATTCTAATGATAGATCCATAACTGTAAAAGACACCCTAAAAAGATCCAGGTGCGTCCAAGGATCTGTATCCACGGACTATGTGTAGACCAATGTAATGATGTTAAAGTTAAACTGCAGCAGCTCTGGTCAGGCCTTAGGGAATGATCAGAGTGGTCCAGTGAAACTGGAGGGCTTGTATCAAGCCACAGTTTTGAAGGTGTGGACCAATGCTAAGGATCTGAGGTGTACTCAGGTAGAGGGATTTCCATCCATATGCTCTTTCATGATCATGCTCATGAGAGAGGACTGTGTACCGGAGGTGACAGGATACTATTTTATCACCTTGCCCACTGGGAACCGGGCACACAGATGGTTACGTTAGATACTAATCCCTAGAGGTGGGACTTAGTATGGAACATGGTGGACACACCTACTGTGGGTGAATGGATGGAGACTCTATGACTGAGGAATACTGGGGCAGATAGGGGTCTTTAAATTGGGAAGACCCCAGAGGCAGGAATATTAACTTTAACATCAATATAGATGGTACATTTAAGTGGCCTAATTGCGAGGCGGTAGATGTAGGGTGATGGTCGTTTGCATAATGGGTCTATCTGTCGAACTCCTAACCCATCAGGACCAGTGATATCAGTTCAGGGGTACAGTGATGTTAATTTGGGATTTTTGCCATTGAATGGACAGTACTCCATCCACAGCTCACCTTGGACATCCTAACTTATGAGGGAGGTCATCCTTATCTGTTCAACACGGAGGGATGTTGGAGGTAAGAGGATACTATCCTCTGCCAAGTTAGTCAGTATCCGGTGCTTAGACACCAGTGTTAGGACTCCGAGGGGTCCTGTGAGATGAAGGCCAACCCAATTCTCTCCTTCTGACATGGGTCAAGGGCATTGGTGTTGGTACCAAGGATGCAATTAACTGCACCGGAAGAGGAGAAATCCTCCTTGGAGCATATTGTCCCCTTTGTCTCATTATAGGTCTAGATGCCAATGACCCCAGAGAAAAGACTGGACATCTGCTCTGACACCCCTGTGAGGCTCCAGAGAATTTCCTTTGACTTTGACAGCCAGCTCAAGCATCTCTTGTTAGAATTGGATAAAGAAGATGAGATCCTTAGAAGTCTTCAAGAGGTGGAGATTGCAGCTTGAGCATGACAGGATCAAGATAACGAGTATCACCTATGTTTTGGAATAGAGACTCAGAGGTGTCCAAGGGGGGTGGACTTGTTGGACTACAACCCAAAGGAAACATAATTTTTCTGTATATTCATTCAACCAGTTAGAGTTCTGCTGGTTCTGGTCATTGCCATGTACTTTGGACTGTGCCTGATTTACCGGAGGATAACAAGACTTGCCAACTAGGTACAGGAGAACCAGGCAGAACTACATGAAAGACGCAGAAGGGCCTAGCATCTGAGAAGCCCTGGAATCTTAGGATTCATGAAGGGCTATGGGTACTCAGGACATGATTTTTACTCACTCCTGAAGTCCCATAGCAGTGTAAATACTGTTTGTTATTGGGTATTTTTGTATTGATTTAGGTGTGTTGGGTGGGGGAGGGGTGATTACCTGTTTTGTGTGAATGGGGTAAAGAACAGATTCCCTAGGGACAGGTACCCTCACTAAAGTATTTGCCACCTCAACCCTAGCAATGGTAAAGTTCATAAAGGATGGCTTGAATGTCTGTTAGAAAGAGGTATACTTCATTCCATCCTGAACGGTTACCAGTTATACTGTGAGTTGAGTAGGCAAATATATTCCAACAAAACACTTCCCCCCCAAAAAAAAATAGTATTGTTGTGTTCTCGACAATCAGGGGGATATGTTACAGGGGGAAGAGTTTCCCCATAGATATTTGCCCCTATATATATATATATGTATTTAATCCCAGTAGTGAGAAGGCCAAGATACATAGTATTCACTTCACTCTATTCAAAGCCCCCCTCCTGCAGGAATGCCATATGCCTGCTGGGGTATGGGGGAAGACAATAGGGCCATATGTTGACAGTATCATAGGTATGTTAAACTATGGTTCAATAGACCTTTTGTCTCAATAGGTGTGATGCACTTCCCTCTATCTTAAACTGATAGCAGGAACTTTCAGGCGGGTGTTACAATGGCCAGAGACATGGAGGCTGATGAGATTGATAGATCAAAAGAAAGTAGATCCGTGGCCTAACAGCAGAAGGTTCCCTGTAGGGGGTGTTAGGCTAGTATCACTACACCTCACTGCTTTCACCTGAAGGGGGAGGGGGCTTAGATATACAATATAGCCAACTGTGGGGGCCACAGAAGGCAGTCTCCTGAATGAGTCACCTGAAGGAAGATGGGGGAAAGGTCACCATGACAGAGTTCCAGCAAGGATTGGTCTAAGTATCCAAGAGCCCCTAACCTCTCTCTCTCTCTCTCTCTCTCTCTCTCTCTCTCTCTCTCCTACCAATCCTGAACCCCTAATTCCCTTCTGCCTCTATACTTACCCTGCATCCTGACCCCTGCACTACATCCCCAATCTTCCATTCCATGATTAGGGAAAGTTAGCGATAGTTGGGAGGGTAAAAGTATATTGGTGTGTGTATGTGAGTGTGGGTGGGAAAAATAAGTAGGTGTTGGTGTTTATTATATTATTGTTTTATTGTGTGATTTGTGTAACTTTAGCATAGTGTATAATAAATAACTTGTTTTATTAGCACTGTTTCATTTCTGTTATACAAGCACAGTAATAATATAATTGTAATAGTACGTTGTAAAGGAACAGGGAAACGTTACAGTTAAGGTACAGATTAATACAATACAGTCTAGCGTGAGTGTGTTGAGACTGTGTTGTATTATAATATTGATGGTTGAAGTCTGATCTGACGCTGTTATCAATATTGTACCTTAATGGAACATTATAGGAGGTAACCATATTAATAATACCGTACTGATAGCCACGTGAGTGAATATTGGTACGGGCGTTATTAATAGAAAATATTAATATTCACGTTAGAATATTAATATTAGTTATGAATATTAATTCTTAATATTTAATAGAAATATTGATATATTAATGTTCATATCTCCTTCTTCAGAAACCTTTGCTAATTTATTGAAAAGGAAAGACTAAAATATTGCACTGACGTAAGTATTCAGACCCTTTACTAACTACTCAGTTGAAGCACCTTTGGCAGTGATTCAAGCCTCCAGTCTTCTTGGGTATGATGCTACAAGGTTTTCACACCTGGATTTGGGGATTTCCTTCCATTTTTCTCTGCAGATCCTCTCAAGCTCTGTCAGGTTGGATGGGTACTGTTGGTTGACAGCCATTTTCAGGTCTCACCAGAGATATTCGATTGAGTTCAAGTCAGGGCTCTGGCTGGGCCACTCAAGGACATTCACAGAGTTGTCCCTTAGCCGTTCCTGTGTATCTTGGTTGTGTGTTTAGAGTCATTGTCTTGTTGGAAGGTGAACCTTTGGGCCAGTCTGAGGTCCAGAGCACACTGGATTAGGTTGTCATTAACAATATCTCTGTACTTTGCTCCATTCAGCCTTCTCTCAACTGTTACCAGTCTCTCTGTCCCAGCCACTGAAAAACACCCCCACAACATAGTGCTGCCACCACTATGCTTCATTGTAGGGATTCTATTGTGCTGTGCCTGGATTCCTCCAAATACTTAGAATTAAGGCCATTGTCTGAGAGTCCATTTGGTGCTTTTTTTGCAAACTTGTATGTGTCTTTTACCAAGGAGAGCCTTCTTTCTGGCCATTCTGTCATAAAGCCCAGATTGGGGAATGCTGTAGTGATGGCTGAACTTCTGTAAATCTCTCCTATCTGCACACAGGAACTTTGGTGCTCAGCCAGAATGGCCATTGGGCATCTTTCTTACCAAGGCTCTTCCCCCCCAACCCAGTCACTTAGTTTGGAGGGGTGACCAGCTCTAGGAAGAGTCTTGGTTGTTGCATACTTCTTCTATTTAAGAATTTTGAAGGCCACTGTGAACTTCCAGTGCAATGGAATTTTTGTGCCGTTTCTCCAAATCTGTGTCTCCATACAATCATGTCTCTTAGGCCTCTTTCACATTAGCGGCAGCCCGGATCCGGCAGGTGAAGGGTGCTGCCGGATCCATGCTGCCGCAGGGACATGTGTGGGGCCGGAACCACGCTCTGGCCCCACACATGTCACACAGTACATGCACACAGACACACACACACAGACATATACACATACAAATACACATACATACTTACATGCTCCCAGCAGGTCTCCACAGCACAGTACAGGAGCAGGACGGCGCACACATAGGACGATTCCCGACAGCTCCCTCTGCTGGGCTCCGGGTGGAATCGTCCTATGTGTGCGCTGTCCTGCTCCTCCTGCGCTATGGTGACCTGCCAGGAGCATGTAAGTATATATGTGTATATGTCTGTGTATGTTTATGTGTATGTCTGTATGTGTGTATGTCTGTATGTGTGTATGTATGTATGTGTGCAGGTGACGGATCCGTAATGAACTCCATTGAAAGTCAATGGAGGACGGATCCGTTCACCATTGTATCACACCAAAAGGACCCGTCCCCATTGACTTTCATTGGGGGTCATTCCGGATCCGTCTTGGTGCGGATGCTTGGACCGGAGAGCAAACCGCAGCATGCTGCGGTTTGCTCTCCAGTCTAAAGACGGAACGCTTCTAGGAGCATTCCGTTGTCTTTAGTTCAGTTTTGCCCCCATTGACAATGAATGGGGACAAAACTGAAGCGTTTTATTCCGGTATTGAGCCTGTATGACGGAACTCAATACCGGAATTATAAAACGCTAGTGTGAAAGTAGCCTTAGCTGTACAGACAGTTCTTTCTTCCTCATAGCTTGGTTTTTGTTCTGATATGCATTGTCAGCTGTGAGACCTTATCTTATCTTATGTAGACAGGGGTGAGTCTTTCCAAATCATGTCCAATCAATTGAATTTAACACAGGTGGACTTCCAATCAAGATGTAGAAACATGTCAAAGATAATCAAGAGAACTGAGAAGCCCCCAGTGCTACATTTCAAGTGTCATAGCAAAGGGTCTGAATAGTTATGTCAATACAAAATTTTAGTTTTCCTTTTTAAGAAATTTGCAAATTCTAAATGCATTTCTAAAATTCTTTTTTTTCTTGTTCTCATTATGGGGTAGATTGAGTGGAAAACTTTTTTTTTTAATTTTAGCACAAGGCCTTAACTTAACAAAATGTGAAAAAAGTGAAAGGGTGTTCTTCTAGATGTTTGTGCAGTTTATACTGGTGTCATATCCTGTGGCAGGGGGGCTCTAACCTACATAAAACACCAAGGGGCCAATGTGATAACAAACACAAATATATGATTTTATACAGATGAAGAATTCTCTTGTAGTTTGGAGAAAAAGAAGTGTTTCCCAGCATTTAGAAGAGTAATATATGAATCATTTTGAGATTCACTTATTTTGTGCTTTGTCATTTCAATTACATCTAATGTGCAAAAGCTATTGTCTTGAAAATTCTATTAAAATTCAGGAGAAACAGGCTTTCATACACTACAGCTACTTCCTTTTTGTCAGTATAGAAAATTATTATATGTCAAAAAAGAGTTCCCATGGTTACACAATATTTAGTAGCAAATTGAAAAGCCCTGCAGACTGATGCAAAGGGGATGCTTTATGTCTATCCAGCGGATGTGTATCTCTTACAACATTCCACAATATCATAACACATTTAAAATTGCTTATTGGATAGCAAATGCCTGGGGATGGGAACTCAGAAAGCCTGCATTTATAATCTAGCTAGAATTTCTAAATCTTCTTGTCTGATATACAGCAAGCACAAACTTTGCGGATTAACTACGAGTAATAAGCGCATAGAGGAAAAAGTTCATTAAAACTAAGTTTATAGAATTGAACCTTCTCTGTAGTGTAGTAGTTGAGTAGTGTAATGCCTATATGAGTTTCAAAGTTTGCTATACAGACTTGATATAAGGAAAAATGAGACCTTGTCTCAAACTGTCTTTCTTTATTACATGAGACAAAAAGAATGTGGCAGATCCTGGAGGATCCATTATCTTACAGTAGGGCCATCAGGTTTCCATTTTATGTTTAATTAATGTTTATTAAAGTTTTATGAAATTTACAGAGAGAAATAGGGTCTCACAAGATCCAACTATGTTGTATGAGCATACAACATGGTGTGAATACACATTTCTAAATACTGCTATCATCTATATCCTTCTTGTCCATGGCAACTAGTGTTTTAAAAAGGTCCACTTCGACCGAAACGTCACATGTGCACATTAAAGTTGCTTTGCATATGAAAACCAAATAAAAATAAACAAAGTACTTCAAACAAATCTCAAGGAGTGATAAGGTTTATTCTGTCTACTAATATCGCTAGGATATGTCATCAAAGTCAGACAGGTGCAGGTTCAACCTCTAAGACCCACATATTGACATCTGCCATCCACTCACTCTTGACTCGCACCTGTCAAGGTTGGGGTACACAGAAAGGGAGATGTGATCCCTGCGCTCACCCCAACCCCTGTCCCTGCCTAATTGCCTCCGTATCCTAGGCGATACGGCGACAACCACGAGGACTGCAATTACTCTTGACTAGGTGCAGGGAACAGGGACAACAAACAAGACAGACAAAACGCCAAATGGATAGTCAGGAAGCCGCGTCAAAACCAGGAATAACAAAGTACAAAATCGGAAGACGGTAGAGTAGTCAAATACGAGCCGAGGGTCAAATAAGAAGTCAGGATACACAATACAACGCAAGCAGGAATAGCAAGGATTTTGCAAAAACCAGCAAGGAGCAGAGAGAAAGATAGGTATATAAGCAGGAAGATATCCCACCTCCAGGTTCTGAATGGACCAGATTCAGAGAAGCCACTCAGCCTAGCACCTGAGTATTAACCCTGAGTAGACAAACCAAACATGAAGCTGGGCGTTGGCTCTAAAACAACCCACAGTGTGAACATGGTTCAAGGCAAGGCGTAGGCACTAAACAGAAACACACAAAAACTCAGAATACCAAGCAAAACATAGAACCTATGTTCTCCGATGACCAGACCTGACAGTACCCCCCCTCCACGAGGGGCCTCCGGACCCTTAGACCCTAAAGATGGTTTAGACGGATAGTCCCGATGAAAAGATTTAACCAATCGTGGAGCATGAACATCCCTAGCAGGGACCCAGGATCTATCCTCAGGACCGAAACCCTTCCAATGAATGAGGTATTGAAGAGAGTTCCTGACCAGTCTGGAATCGACAATCCTCTCTACCTCATACTCGAGATCACCCTCCACCACTGATGGCGAGGAAGGGTCAGGGAGGGGTACCACAGGATCCACATAGCGTTTCAACAGACTCTTGTGAAACGTATTGTGAACCCGCCAGTCAGAGGGCAACGCCACCTTGAACGATACAGGATTAATAACGTGAGTTACGGTAAACGGACCAATGAACCTAGGAGCCAATTTCAGAGACGGAACTTTCAACTTAAGGTTCTTAGTAGACAATAGGACCTTGTCACCCACAACAAAAGTTTCTGAAACAGTACGCCTACTTCTGGATGAATGGACCATTAAACTTTGTGCTCTTTTCAAGTTCTGCTGAACTTGCGACCACACTGTGCGCAGTTGGTTAGTTATGGACTCAGCACGAGGGGTATCCGAAACTGACGATGACGAGAAGGAAAACCTGGGATGGAATCCATAATTACAGAAGAAAGGAGATGTGAGTGTGGATGAACTAGTGTGATTGTTGATGGCAAACTCTGCTAACGGAAGATATGAGACCCACAGATGTTGACAGTCAGAAACAAAAAAGACGAAGGTACTGGATGAGCTCTTGATTCATCCTCTCCGTCTGCCCATTAGTTTCGGGATGGAAGGCCAAGGAAAAGGACAATTTTACCTCAAGCTTAGAACAGAAAGCTCGCCAAAACTTAGCCACAAATTGTACCCCCCTGTCAGACACAACCTCATCAGGAATACCGTGGAGACGCACAATATGTTGAATAAATAGATCTGCCAATTCCTCTGCTGAAGGCAGCTTCTTTAGCGGAACAAAATGGCCCATCTTAGAGAAACGATCCACCACCACCCATATAACAGAGAACCCTTGAGAGAGTGGCAGATTGGTAACAAAATCCATAGACACGTTAGACCAAGGCCTGTCTGGCACTGGGAGCGGGAGAAGAGGTCCCTCAGGACGTCTCCTGGGGACCTTTCCTCGCGCACAGACCTGACAAGCTAAAACAAATGCATGAACGTCAGTATTCATATGTGGCCACCAGTAGTTTCTTTTCAATAGATCTAGTGTTCCCCGAACACCTGGATGACCTGCTAGTATGGAACAGTGTGTCTCCTCTAACACTCTCAATCGAAGGGACAAGGGAACAAACATTTTGCCTTCCGGAAGGTCTCTTGGGGCAGAATTTTGTTTGGAGCGAATTTGATCTGAGAGGTGAGAGGAGATGGCTGCCAAAACAATACCAGCAGGTAAGATGTTACCGGGTTCCGACTCAGGACCCTCAGGGACACCAAAACTCCGAGACAAGGCGTCAGCCCTGACATTCTTGGTACCAGGTCGGAAAGTGACCACAAAATTAAAACGAGAGAAAAACAACGCCCATCTAGCTTGACGGGCATTGAGACGTTTTGCATTCTCGAAGTACAAAAGATTTTTGTGATCTGTGATCACTGTCACTGGGTGAAGAGCTCCTTCCAGGAAATGGCGCCACACTTCGAACGCCCATTTGATGGCAAGGAGCTCGCGATTCCCAATATCATAATTCCTTTCACAAGACGAGAATTTCTTGGAAAAGAATGCACATGGTCTGAGGTTAGTGAAAGCAGCTGACCCTTGAGAAAAAACTGCCCCTACACCAACCTCGGAAGCATCTACCTCAACAATAAAAGGCTGAGAGAGATCAGGTTTAATTAATACAGGCACAGAGGAGAACGCTTTCTTGAGTTCCTCAAACGCAGAGTACGCAGCAGGAGACCAGTTACTGGGATCAGCCCCCTTGCGGGTAAGATCCGTGAGTGGCTTGGCAATTACGGAAAAGTGCTTGATAAAATTCCTGTAATAATTGGCAAAACCAAGAAAACGTTGAAGGGATTTTAAATCCGTGGGCCGAACCCAATCCGTGATTGCCTGAACCTTACACGGATCCATCTGAACCTCGGAAGGAGTGACCACATAACCCAGGAATGAAACTTTTTGTACACAAAAAATGCATTTTTGTAGTTTAGCAAACAGAGAGTGATTACGCAGACGGGACAACACCAGACGAAGATGTTTACGATGTGAATCAAGATCAGAAGAAAATATCAGGATATCATCCAGATAAACCACCAAAAAAACCCCAATACAGTCATGAAAGATATGATTCATAAAACCTTGGAATACAGCTGGGGCATTGCTTAAACCAAAAGGCATAACCAGATACTCAAAATGTCCCAGAGGCGTATTAAAAGCTGTCTTCCACTCATCCCCTTCCCGGATCCGAATCAGGTTATAAGCTCCCCGTAGATCTAACTTGGAGAACCAGTTGGCCCCCGGAACCTGATTCAAGAGGTCCGGGATGAGGGGAAGCGGTCCAGAGTTTTTAACAGTGATTTTATTAAGTTCACGGTAGTCAATACATGGTCTCAAACCCTCATCTTTTTTCTCAACAAAAAAGAAACCAGCCCCCGTAGGAGATTCGGAAGGCCGAATGTGTCCTATAGCCAAACTCTCATCGATGTATTGTTTTAGAGACTCTCTTTCTGGCACAGACAGATTATAAATCCGACCCTTAGGTAACTTGGCATTAGGTAATAGATCAATCTTACAATCAAAGTCTCTGTGTGGAGGCAAGACTTGAGACAGAGGTTTCGAAAAAACGTCTGCAAAATCTGAAATAAACTCCGGGATCTCAGAATCACATACATTGGTAGAACAAAGGGAAACTTGAGACATATGGGCCTTACACTGAGGGCCCCAGTGAACTAATTCCTGACTCACCCAATCAATAACCGGATTGTGCAGCTGAAGCCAAGGAAGACCCAGAATAATGTCCACAGACAAATCTTTCATTACAAGGAAAGAACAATATTCAATATGTAGTGCACCCACCACCAGTCTTATTTCAGGAGTATGGAATTTGACCAAACCGGCTTGCAGAGGGGTCATATCGACACTAGACACCTGGATAGGAGGGGACAGGGGAATCAAAGAAGGCAATATTTGGGAAACAAATTCAAAATCAATGAAGTTGGCGGCTGAACCAGAATCCAAGAAAGCCTGTCCAACACGTGAGGCTGACTGGAAAGAGACGGTGCAGGGCAAAAATACTCTAGAAACATTAGAGGGTACCTGAGCTCCTAGACAGTCCTCCCGATAACTGTCTAGGAGCGGACGTTTTCCTGCTGAGGTTTTCTTCGGACAGGACTTCAGCAGATGATCCGGACTCCCGCAGTAGAAGCACAAATGATTCCTCGTACGATGTTCCCTTCTCTGCTTAACTGCAAAAAAAGGGGGTCAGTCAGCACATCCAAAGTGCAGGTGCACGCTGCCATGGCTAGAGACACAAAGGAAAAAAACAAGACAGTGCAGCAGCACTCTGCAAACACAAATAATGTACAATAATGCCATAGTCATAAAACATTTTGGTACTAGTACTATGCTTATTTTGCAAAATTGAGAATCTTGGCAAATCATTTTGTACAAAATATTTGAGCCCATCTGCCATACGTCAAGGCGTTCTCTTTCAGACGGGAACCTAGCGCTAATTTCTACCTGTTATGTGCCATAATGGCCACCATAAAACTCAGGGAGTGCTGGTTCCTCATGCATGCTGGGTCCACTCTGCCTTTGCCATTTTAGGTGCCTTAAAGGCCTCCATTGTATCCAGGAATGCAGGTACCAACATGCATGCTGAGCCCACTCCATACCTCTCCTGGTGCTTCACAGCTTCCAATACATATACTGAGAGCAGGACACAGTTTTATACTTACTCTGATTAAAATCAGCCTATGAGGCAGACAGGCTTATCAGGAGTGCAAGACTGGCTGGAGTAGCCACACCTCCAGATCAGTATAACTGCAAAAAAAGGGGGTCAGTCAGCACATCCAAAGTGCAGGTGCACGCTGCCATGGCTAGAGACACAAAGGAAAAAAACAAGACAGTGCAGCAGCACTCTGCAAACACAAATAATGTACAATAATGCCATAGTCATAAAACATTTTGGTACTAGTACTATGCTTATTTTGCAAAATTGAGAATCTTGGCAAATCATTTTGTACAAAATATTTGAGCCCGTCTGCCATACGTCAAGGCGTTCTCTTTCAGACGGGAACCTAGCGCTAATTTCTACCTGTTATGTGCCATAATGGCCACCATAAAACTCAGGGAGTGCTGGTTCCTCATGCATGCTGGGTCCAGCATTTTGTACAAAATGATAAGCCTGTCTGCCTCATAGGCTGATTTTAATCAGAGTAAGTATAAAACTGTGTCCTGCTCTCAGTATATGTATTGGAAGCTGTGAAGCACCAGGAGAGGTATGGAGTGGGCTCAGCATGCATGTTGGTACCTGCATTCCTGGATACAATGGAGGCCTTTAAGGCACCTAAAATGGCAAAGGCAGAGTGGACCCAGCATGCATGAGGAACCAGCACTCCCTGAGTTTTATGGTGGCCATTATGGCACATAACAGGTAGAAATTAGCGCTAGGTTCCCGTCTGAAAGAGAACGCCTTGACGTGTGGCAGATGGGCTCAAATATTTTGTACAAAATGATTTGCCAAGATTCTCAATTTTGCAAAATAAGCATAGTACTAGTACCAAAATGTTTTATGACTATGGCATTATTGTACATTATTTGTGTTTGCAGAGTGCTGCTGCACTGTCTTGTTTTTTTCCCTTCTCTGCTTAGGCGTAATACTGCCGAGTTCCATCGGTTCCGGTCCGGATTGGCTGGAGACCGGATTGAGGATCGGCTGAGGAGCAGGAGACACCCGAGGAGGTCGCCTGGATCTTAGACGTCTATCTGCCCGGACGGCCAGGGTCATAGCTTCGTCAAGTGTTTTAGGTTCAGCATGGGCTAACAACAAATCCTTCACACGGTCAGACAGTCCAGTCATGAAAAGGTCTTTCAAAGCCCTATCATTCCACCCGGAATCGGTCACATATTGTCTAAAACTAGCACAGTAATTTTCTGCCATCTGTCCACCCTGACGTAGAGACAATAACTGGGATACAGCTAACGCTGGGCGATCTGGCTCATCATATATCTGACCCAGCGCAACAAAAAACTCGTCAAGGTATGAGCGCAAAGGAGAGGCAGTGGGTAAAGAAAAGGCCCAGGTTTGGGGGTCTCCGCGCAGGAGAGACATAACCAAACCCACCTTTTGCGTTTCAGTTACAAAGACCGAGGTCGTAAAGAAAAATACAAAATACATCCTTCCTGAAACAGAAAAAATTTCTTATGGTCACCGTAAAAAAAATCAGGAAGGGGGACCTTAGGTTCAGGTGCAGGTGTGGGAACCTGGGGTGCAGACACAGGAGCCGAGGCCTGCATGTTTTCCTGAACCTGAAGGCGTATAGCAAGATCCTGAATCAAATTGGTCAAGGCCTGGACCTGAGATACCACCACTGACATTTGCTCCATAGGTGGAATAAACGTAGCAGGCCGTATACAGGTTGCAGGTTATTTTCGGGCTGGTTTTTCTGTCAAGGTTGGGATAAACAGACAACAGAGGAGCGTGTGCCCTGAGCTTACCCAACCCTCTGTCCCTGCCTATTGCCTCACCCACGCTAAACCGTGGGGCGACAACCACGAGGACTGCGAAATACACTGTATAAGGTGCAGGGAACAGGGAACAACAAACAAGACAGACAAAACACAGAAGAATCGTCAGCTAGCCGTGTCAGAAACCAGAGATAACGCCAGTACAAAATCGGAAGACGGTAGAGTAGTCAGATACAAGCCAAGGGTCAAATCAGCAGTCAGGATACACAATAACAACGCAAGCAGGAATAGCAAGGAATTGCAAAAACCAGCAAGGAGCAGAGAGAAAGATAGGTATATAAGCAGGAAGATATCCCACCCCCAGCTTCTGAATGGACCAGATTCAGAGAAGCCACTCAGCCCAGCACCTGAGTATTAACCCTGAGTAGACAAACCAAACATGAAGCTGGGCGTTGGCTCTAAAACAACCTACAGTGTGAACATGGTTCAAGGCAAGGCGTAGGCACTAAACAGAAACACACAAAAACTCAGAATACCAAGCAAAACATAGAACCTATGTTCTCCGATGACCAGACCTGACAGCACCTATCTGACATTGGTGGAATATCCTAGAAATGAACCCCTTTAAAGTCTTCACTGGAGCATTTTTTGACAGAATGAAAATGGCAAACATTGTTTTTTATGATTTATACAATGAATATATATATTTAAAGGGAACCTGTCATCTCCGAAACACCCCCTGAACTAGAGTAAGAGATGTATAGTGTAAATGATGCTGAATCTGAATATGTAAGTTTTATTTTCATACTCACTTCCATTCCGACGCTGTGCTCCCACAAACCAGCACTAAAATGCATTCAGAGGACTCTTCTTTGAGTCCTCTCCATTATGTGAGTGAGCACTGGAGTCCACTGAGTGCATTTTACTGCAGGTTTGTGGGAGTACAGCGTCGGAATGGAAGTGAGTATGAAGATAAAACTTACATATTCGGATTCAGCATCACTTACACTATACACCGCTTACTCTAGTTCAGGGGGTGTTTCGGAGATGACAGGTTCCCTTTAAAGGTGGGATAACCTGTTTACAGTGGTTGGAATATCTCCTTCAGGATCCAATTTTATGAACAAGAATGGAGACCATCTCTGCAAGAGCATCTCCTGTCCTGGCAGCCCCATCCATCTATGTATTACAAAGATGGCAATTTATCTAAGTTGATGCCACGTAATACCATATTTGGATGGCCAGAACGTCTAACAGCAAAATCTGTTTGCAGGGCATTGCTTGGAGGGAGGTACAGCTACAAACTGAAATGGGTTGTGTTTAATCAGACAGCCCCTTTAAATATTTACATTTGACGATTATATGTCCTTATCAGTCTTATAGACTTTATACTTTTTTCCAACTAGGAATCATTCTTTTTCTGAACTGGTGCTGAGCAGTATCACATGTTTTAAAGGGTTTGGCCTACCTGGGATATTGATGGCATAATGCGACAATATCATTCCGATATACCATCCATTTCAGGTGCAGGTCCTATCTCTGGGACTAGGTCCTGTTTCCAGAATGGAACCCCCAAAGCGAACAGAGAGCAGCCATGCATACTAAGCTATTTTTGGAACTCCCATGAGGTGCCCCATTCTGGAGGTCCCAGAGATGTGACATACACCTTCTTCGACATTGATGGAATATCCTAAAGATAAGCTATCAATGTCCCAGATGAGCACAGCCCCTTTAAAGCTGAGACTGCATTTGTAAAGCAGTAACATCATAGTTGACTTTTGAGCCCATGTGACAAAATAGCAAAAAAAGAGAAAAGTTACATAAAGTCCACATTAAATGCCTCAAAGCATTAAATTCTACTTGCAAGCCATGATTATATACTAACTAAGCTTTGTTGTATATCTAAAATGCAAGATATGGAGACCGTAAATGCACAGTTTAATGGAGCGGCATCAAGTTCAACAAAAGCATTTGCTATCCAACCTGGTAATCATTCTAGAGCCAAAGATTCATTCCCGAGAAATTGATGTGAACCGTTCAAGCTTTTGAAGGGTCTAAATCCTCAGAATGTGAAGCAGTTTTTCTTCTAATGGGCTACTGAAAGTATCATTAAGAAATTCTGCATATTTTTAGCAGTAAGCGATTTAAAGAAACGGCCTTTAAAAAGCACCAAATCTTCTCAAGTCTCTGTTTAATAGCACTCCTTTCTTCTACCAGGAAATGCTTATTTGCATTATAGTTATGTTAAAGCTTTTTCTGTTGTGGATGAAACTTTGTACTGTTAAAAAAATATTCTAATTCTATCACAATAAAAGATGCTTTCAAATGTTTGATACATAGTCTAATATATTCAGACTGCCTTCAATGGTTTGCGTTATGCCTAGTGATATCCACTAATTATAGACTGTAGTGATTCTAAATATTATAATTACAGGCTGGGGAAGGTGGTTATTCATATTTTGCATCGTTTTTTTGTGTTAGTTTTAAAGTACACCTTCAGGGGCAATTTTTGTTATAATTGAATTTTACTCGTTTTGGGTTAAAAATCATTTTTTCATTTGGTGTTTATTAAAAATATTCAGCCATTCTGTCACAAAGGGTTAACTGTTTGTCTAACTCTGTGAATAACTTTGTGTCTAATAAACCTTATTTCTAAATTACTAAAGGTCATAAACATTTATTTAAGCTACAGTCTTATCAGTAAGATAAGAATTGAGCTAATATGAGTGTTTCGGAGATCAGAGATAAGGAGCCATCAGCTATGCCTTGTAAAAGAGAATCTCAAGGCTGTACAGAGAAAGAGGTTCAAAATGTTTAATAAAGACCAATTGAAAAAAAAAAGACTTTTAGCTCAATATGAGCACAATGCAATAATAAAAATAGCTTTTAAGTCTGTATTTGGTTTGTTTGAGTGCTCCTAATTTTTGAAATGGCTCACACTAATAATCAATTTGGCTTAAGTGTAATGTGGTTTAGCCAGTGAAAGTACGCCAGGGTGTTGCCTGGTGTGGGTTTGAGATTTCTTGGCAACCTTTATAGAAGTCACACATGGCAAAAGCTCCAGGAAACAGGCATTATAAAATAATATAATTTTTGCTCTAAAACGAAGACCACTTTGAAAAGTATTGAGATCTGGCATTGGTGGATTTTGCCGGTTTTTGCACAAATAAGGACGTGCACCAAAACATGCAACAATTTGCTGCCAAAAAAGAGATGGACTATGAATGATAAATGGCCCCTAGGAATCTAATTTAGCTGAATATTATGTGAAGCATTATGTTTTGTGGATCATGACATTAAAGACACATTTAAAATTATGATAAATATGATGCACACAGCAACATATTTTTAGACATAATAAAGAGAATTATTTCATATCAGTCCACTCAGCTGGACTGCAATGTCCACAACATGGACTATTTATCCAGGGCTTCCACCATAAAGGGACATTGGGCATTGTGGACTTTTGCTAGAAAAGCAATTCCAAAGATGTCATTTTTATCTATGAACTAGACATGCAATTGGCCTATTATATCTGAACTAATGAAGTGTCTGGGAGTCCACAGTACAATTTTTTGAGAAGTCTGGGGGATGCATTACAAGTTTTCACATTGGTAAATCTAAAGAATTAGTGAACAAACATAACTGAAATATTTCAAGATCTGCTTCTTTGGAAACAATATTATAATGCTGTCCTGCGGTACCACAAGTAGCCTTTTTCTAGGTGTTTTTTTATTTTTATTATCACAGTGGCACTCTGTTTATTTATTTTAATGTTGATAATTATGGCTTACAGCTAATGAAAACCCAAAAGTCAGTATCTCAGAAAATTAGAATATTATATAAGAACAATTAAAAAAAAAGATTTTTAATGCAGAAAAGTTGGCCTACTGAAAAGTAGCACTGCTGAGGTGAAATAAAAGCCCAGGTTGCTTTGACAGTGGCCTTCAGCTTGTCTGCATTGTTGGGTCTGGTGTTTTTCATCTTCCTCTTGACAATAACCCATAGATTCTCTATGGGGTTTAGGTCAGCTGAGTTTGCTGGCCAATCAAGCACGGTGATACTGTGGTTATTAAAGGGAACCTGTCATCAACTTTATGCTGACCATACTGAGGGCAGTATAAAGTAGTGACAGAAATGCTGATTTCAGTGGTGTGACACTCATGAGCTAAATGTAAGTGGTTGCTGAGAACCAGAATCATAATCATTGCAGCCCTGGCATTGAAAAGAGTCAAATCTACCTGAGAAGAGTCATGGTTATTCATAATCTCCTGCACTCCCACCCATCTGCTGATGATTGACAGTTCTCTTCTACAGAGAAAGAGAGAAAACTAGGTAGAAGCCTGTCAATCATCAGCAGGTGGGCAGGGAGAGCAGGAATTCATGAATAACCATGACTCTTCTCATGTAGATTTAACTCTTTTCCAGGCCCAGTCTGCAATGTATGTGATGTTGGTTCTCGGCAACCACTTACTTTTAACTTATAAATGACAGACCGCTGAAATCATCTCACCTCTCTCTACTTTATTCTGCTGATAGTACGGGCAGCATAAAGGTCATGTCCACTTGATGATATTGATGACTTATGCTAAGGGTAGGCCATGAATATCTGATCGGAGAAGGTTTGACACCTCCACCTCACCTCAGCTGTTTCAGAGTAGCTCCATCATCAGAAATTGGTGCACGAACTACACCACTCCATCCATTTGTAGTGGACGGAGCTTGTGACTGCAGCACTGCTCCTATGCATGTTAATGAGAGTAGCGCTGCAGTAACCACTACACAATGGACAGGTGTCAAGCCTTCTCCAATCAGATATTAATAACCTATGCCGATGATAGGCTACAAATAGTAAAAGAGTGGACAACCCCTTTAAGAATATACAGTAATTTCACATTATTCACTTGAATCAAAGTAATTCATTCAATATTTATGACAACATAAAACTCCTTTTTTTCGATTAAAATTCTTTAATATTGTCTACTCTTTTGCATGATATTACAAGTGCTGTTGTTGATATAGTGGTTGTGCAATCAGCATTGGTGATTTTGCAGTGTCCTATTCAGTCACAATTATTTTATCCCTTTAATGCATAATGCTGTAGATGACATTATGCACCCTCAATTGTATGGCGTGTGCTGCAGTGAGCCAGCTCTATACGCGACAGGTGACAGCTGTATGATACAGCAGGCATCCGGCCACAATGACGAGGAAAGGGGTTAAAGGGGTTACTTTGTTAAAACTACCTGGACTTTTTTTTTCCCTACGGCTCATTGGCACAATATTGTATGTGGCATTACTTTTTTTCTTGATGGTCATACATGCATTTAAGCTTTGTGGTGTCATGCATTGCCTGTATAGACTTCTGACTACTCGGGGCGCCACTTTTCATTCTTTATGCAAACGATATATA
The DNA here is from genome assembly GCA_900303285.1 of Rhinella marina. Classification (NCBI taxonomy): domain Eukaryota; kingdom Metazoa; phylum Chordata; class Amphibia; order Anura; family Bufonidae; genus Rhinella; species Rhinella marina. Next base: position 22,301 of record ONZH01004761.1, on the reverse strand, counting down.
AAGATCAGAGATGCAGAGCATTACACCATTCCGTATGGGCTGAATCAGAATTCCTTATGGAGAGCCATACTCCCATCTGAGGGGCAAAACACCTTTTGTATACATGACTGTTATGTAGTGGGACTAGTCGATCTAAGCATATATCATTTTAAAGTATTTTTTATATTCATTTTTAAATATTGTTTAAAAATAATTAGTATAAATGAAAACATCTGGATCTCATAATGAAGATATAATGCAATTGTATTACTCTTGACTGAAACAACTGCTTCAAATGAATTAATATCTTCTTGATCATGGATCACAGTACAATGTTCTCAGCATTGTCCTATTCTCTGCAGAAATTAAGGGTGCAATTTCAGCTTCTGAAATCCAAAGGGACTATAAGAATAAACTGTTATGTGAACCTGAACATTACCATATGTTGATTATTGTTCAAGAAACAGTAAGCCATTGCATATTATATGCAAGAAGCATCTGCTGCCAAATTCCATATTGTTATTAACTTCATAATGTTTAATATGTATAAAAATATGGTTCCACTGGAACCCTAATCACCTTGAAGAGTAATTTTTTAAGAAGGTTTTGCCTTGCCAAACAGTTGCCGCAACTATGTGTATGAAAAGAAAGTGTTCACAATCACTTTATTGAGAGTGGTTCCTTCCTCAAGAGTTAATGTAAAAGGAAAAAAATATTATGGCTACAGTATGTAGGGGTGTACTGTAGGGCATAGCGATCTACTTGTCATAGATTTTATACTGTAAGTTTGCCAAATTTTTACATAATTGCAAAATACAAGAGTTGAATGGAGTGGCGGTGCACATACTCAACCTTCATTCATTTCAGGGGGCTCATGGGGTACAGGCTCCTCGTATTCATGATTGGTGTGGGTCCCAGCGGTTGGACCCCCCCACATCTATTTAATTAATTTAGTTATCCTTTTCCCCAAGGATAGGAGATACATTGTTACAACTGGAATAACCCTTTAACTTTGAGTCCCTTTCCTCAGCTATCCTTTATTGATCCACCAAGAATGTTGGGAGGGAGACAGAACCGGAACAAAGTCTTGGTTCCTAAAGTTTGGGGATGCAGGTTTGTGGGCAAATAATAGTGTAGTCTTTCCAATATAGAAAGTAAGGGTCAAAGAAGCTTGAGCATAAAATTATTGGCTTATTTTTAGAGACAAACCAAAGGAGATGGTCTATCGATCAAAAAAAAGAGAGAAAAGCAGCTGCTTCTGTCTCCACTGATAGAGGAACTTGGGGTATCAGATGCACCTGCGAAAGATGGACTATCCTAGCCACCTAGTAGCGTTCAATCATTTGTGGCATTCCTAAACCACCCTCATCGAGAAATGCATGTGATATAACTCACACCCACCTGCTGTAACGAGTGGCCAGCGGCGCGCTCCCTCTGTGCGGCGCCGCCGGCCTCCTCTGCTGCAGGCGGCGCGAGGACGTGGGGAGCGTCCTCGTCGCCATGGTGATCAGGCGCAGAGGACCCGGTGCACTTCTGGGTCTCGTGCGGCCGGCGTCCTCCCCGCCCCCTAGCATTACTTAGGAGGCAGCCATGTGGTGCTGATCACACCACATGGCTATTGTTTATGTTGGTGTTTTGCACTTGTTATTTGGAGCCATGTGGTGTGGTCAACTAATTGTCATTGTTTTGAATTCGGGTTGACGCCCTGTTTGCATCACAGGTCATGTGACACTGGCCACGTCACATGACCTAGAGGTGGGCTATTTAAAGATGGCAACTGCCAGGGCTAGTTGCCTGTTATTGAAGTCCTTTCTTTGCAGTGCTGTGCTTTATTGACTTGTGACCTTACCTTGTATCCAGACCCATTGCTTGTGACCTCGACCTCGATTCTGCTAATCCCTCGGCTCCTGACGTACGCTCCCGGTTTGACCTTGCTAAGCTGACTATTCGTATTGTGTTTGTTCGTGCCTGTGTTTGTCTTTTGTTCCTTCCATTCCCAATCCCTCACTTATACAGAGTAGGGATTGTCGTCCAGTTGTCCCCCTAGGACCGTTAGCCTAGGGTGAGGCAAGTAGGCAGGGACAGTTGTGGGATAAGTCAGGGCGCACCTTATCCCAGTGTTCCCGTTCGTGACACCTGCCTTTATTTTCAATTTAATTCAAAATTGAATTTTTTGCTTAAGGAATAAAGTACACTTCAAACCAATAGAAAGGTTAATAATTGTACAAAAGTATACAATAACAAACTATACAAATAAATGGAGAATAGGGTACTCTCATGCCTTTAAAAAATTAGGAAAATGGCAAAAAATCTTTTTGGATATGTCTTCAGGTTGTAAGAGGAATATGGATTGGAGCAGTACAAAAAGTGTCAAGTAAATAGGGGAAGCATTAATTGCTGTAGATTTTTCCTCCTGTGCAGTAGATTTGTAAGACTGACTGGACCATCTTGAGCAAAGGGAGAGAGTTATCCCTGTAGAGGAAATAATAGAAGTGAGTACAGTCTAAGGTAAGTTTTCAACTTGAAGTTGAAGTTCACATGAAGCAGTTTCAATTTATTTGGAGGCAAATTAATATTAATAGTCTCTGATTTTATTGAGTTGAATGCTAAGGGCTCATGCAACGAACTTTGAGTGTTTTGCGGTCCGCAAAACATGGATACTGGCCTTGTGTATTCTGTGTATTCTGCATTTTTCTAATGGAAGGGCTGGCCCCTTATAGAATAGTCTTATCTTTGTCCGTAATGCAGACAATAATAGGACATGTTCTATTTTTTTGCATAACGGCTATGCAGACATACAGACATGGAATGCACACAGGGTAATTTCCTTTTTTTTTTTTCAGCCCCATTAAAGTGAATGGTTCCGCATACAGGCTGCAAAAAATTGGAATGGAGATGGAGAAAAAAAAAACGCTTGTGTGCATGAACACTAAACTTGAAATTACTGTGAACTTATACAACGTATACAATTTATTTATGGAATAAATTAGGAAGTATAGTTACAGGAGATGATATCATAACTTGGTCATCTACAAATAATGTACACTAGAGTCCACAGTGTAACCCAAATATTAAAGAATTGCTGAATTGCTAGGGGATCCATGGTAAGGGAAAACAGAATTAGTGATAGGGGGCAGTCTTCTGTATCTCTTTGGATATGTAGAGAATATTGAAGGAAAAATTCCTATTGTTCACCATAGAACTCCTGCATAATACCTTAAGTAAAGAAAAAAAGATTTGGACTATTACTAGAGTCCTATTTTTGTATAACTAAGAAAATGGATTCCCAATTAATTGGATCAAATACTTTTTGAGATATAAAGAAAGCAGCATTCCATCTGTAGTGCCCTGGAGCAGGGGTACTGTGAAGTCTAGACATTTGTGGACTTTTGCCCCTGTTTTCCCTATCCAAAGTTAAAACTTCTTACTTTATTTCTCTTGAAAGGCTTATTGTGCATTGTTTATTACTGTTTAACTGCATTTTATATGTATGTTGTGATATTTATCCTGTTCATTTGCACTGTATTTCCAAGGCTCTGTGGAAAGGGTTAATGAATACTGGGAGACTTTTGGGACTTTGAATAAGGAGCTGGTAATTTTACACTGCTGCCATAGGGTTTAAAGTGCAGCATGTTTTGGAAGGGAAAAGCCAGACTTGTTTACCATCAAAACCAGACAGACTGACCTTTGGAATGTGTGGTTTTAGCTCTGCTGTTATGTCTGGAAACTTGTTTTTGTCTGAAAAAACTGCTGTGTCAATGCCATTTAGTATCATTGAAGCTCTAATGTAAGTCTATAAGAGATGGAAAGTGTTACAATGCATCTGTTTGTGCTGAGATTCTCCACTCCACCCCTCCCACTAGAAGGTTCCAGTCTAGCTAGAAATGGTATATAAGGAGAGCAGTCAGAGCCACTAGTGTTCTGCAGTTAGGGATCAGTGCTTGGAGGGGAAGACTCTGCCAATTTGCATGAGTGACCAGAATAAGACGCTGAGATGGGGACCCTGAGCCACAGACTATGGGTCATCAGCCCTGTGACCAAGGAGCCACCCAGACCATGGGCCTCAATCCTTTGTCCAGGGTACCAGCCTTCTGAGAGAAAGAGACAGCTATCTCAGGCCTATCTTCAGCATGAAACCCTTCTTTTGCCAGGAATGAGAATGGAGAAGCCAGACCCTTGCTTCGCCTGTATTGTTTTGTACCTGAATTTCTCCAGTAAAGAAGCACATTGGTCATCTGCAGACCCGACTCTCCACCACCCCAAACCCAGCCATTGCACATCTCTATGAATGTAAGGCTGGAACGACACAACAATTTTAGCTGTAACATATGTTGAAGGACCAAAGATCTATGTAGCAGTGCATCCTTTGAACTGAATTGGCTTGAAGTACAACTCACAGGTTGCTGCCACTGCAACCCTAGAAAAATTCAGAGAATTTTAATCAATAATTTCATATAATTATTTATTAGTTAGAGAATATTACCTGAAAATTACCTTTTATGGTGTTCATAGTGTACAAAGCAATGCAATGGGAAAAAAAATTAAATGGTTGGTCTGGTAAAGGCAACACCTTTCCAAATGCATGTAGACATGATAGAGAGGAATCCCATCTGAGACTCCTGTATGGATCAAAATGGAAAGCTCCTCACCAACAGTGGCTCTCACTCTGATGGACACAACCTGACCATAAATTAAATGGTCAGCCAACTACAACCATCTACCCATTTTTTTTTAAAATGGGTAGCATGTAATACATGTTATGAGCACTGCATAGAAATTTATGGCTGGCTGTAGCTGCGCCCTGATGGGAACCATTTGTACCCAGGTACCCAGTTGATTGCCAGTCCAGTTTCAATCTATGTAACAAACTTTACAGAGTTTGTTCAGTTGAAAGCACAAAATTCTGATTTAATACAATAAAAAAGACTATTAATCTAACATGCAGATATTAAGTTGTCCATAGTGAAAGTTAAAGTTCATTTACAAATGAGTAATCAACCAAACGAACCCAAGTGCATTTAGGCTGTTACTGGAATGGAACAGTACTGATTCGACAGCATTATATTAGGTTTATGCTGTATAAGCACCTCATTGTGTAATTGCTAATTATCTTAATAACAGTCAGATACTATGTAGAAAACAGAAAAGGCATTAAATGGAAATCATTCAATTGCAATTCTGCAATCGGTACTAATACTTATATGAAAAATGAATCACTTAACATGCTTTTTGCAGAAAGGTTAAATAGGGCAATCGTGTCAGGACAGTTTAATGCAAGCAAAGAAAATATTTCTTGCATACTTAAAAAGTGTTGGAACTCAAGTAAAAAATATATATACCAATCACAGTAAGAGTTTGAATATGTTGTAGCTTGGGGCCAGGTGTTGTGATCATAAAATGTGGCCATATTGTGGCAACCTGAAACTGGTCTGTTTGACTAAGGTCAAGTCGTAAAAGTATTGTTCTACAAAAAAGTTTATAATTTTCAAACCAGCATCTGAATGTGAATACTTTTGTAATTGCATGTAATTACAAATTTAGTGTAGCCAGTTAGTCATTAAATAAAATGTATTTTTATAGCGCTACTTTCTGTTTGACGTTTTTCTTATTTCCCTGTTCACCTCAGTAACATTACTAAGGTGGAATGCACATGCTTAGTTCCCTTCTTCAACTGCCACCAGCCCTATCTAGTGTTAAAGGGCTTATCCAAGACTATTAAATGCCTCCCATATGCCCGCGCCCCTCACAATGAATATACTTACCTGGCTCCCCGATCCCTGTGCCACTCGTGGTCCCTGCACCGCTGCTGCAGTTACTCCCCGTGTGTGGATGAAAACATCCAGTGTCGGGGGGGGGGAGGGGATGAGCCTCCCTAGCGTCACCCACGATGCAGCTGTCTAATGACAGCACGGTCACAGCGATCTGCAGTGGCACAGGCCTCCGGCAGATTGTTTTTATACATTGGGTTACTGAGAGTAGCCTATTGCCACGATGGTTCATTAGATATCATTGCACACCATGCATTAATTGCAGAATATAAAAAATACAATAGAAAATCCCACTTCCCATTCCTAAATAGTGTGATAGCTAAGAAGATTTGCCTTTTAGCTTCCTGGGTTACTACCATATGGATCTGTAATGGAGTTTGTAGAATACTAAATGTACTCTTTCAATTAAAAATAAAGAATCGCTGAAATGTGATTATTTTAAAACATGTATTAGGATTATTTTAAAAAAGTAATATACAGTGCCTTGCGAAAGTATTCGGCCCCCTGGAACTTTTCAACCTTTTGCCACATTTCAGGCTTCAAACAAAAAGATATAACATTTTAAATTTTTGGTGAAGAATCAACAACAAGTGGGTCACAATTGTGAAGTGGAACGAAATTTATTGGATCATTTAAACTTTTTTGTAATAATAAAACTGAAAAGTGGGGCATGCAAAATTATTTGGCCCCCTTGCATTAATACTTTGTTGCACCACCTTTTGCTGCGATTACAGCTGCAAGTTGCTTGGGTTATGTCTCTATCAGTTTTGCACATCTAGAGACTGAAATTCTTGCCCATTCTTCTTTGCAAAACAGCTTGAGCTCCTTGAGGTTGGATGGAGAGCGTTTGTAAACAGCAGTTTTCAGCTCTTTCCACATATTCTCAATTGGATTCAGGTCTGGACTTTGACTTGGCCATTCTAAGACCTGGATACGTTTATTTTTGAACCATTCCATTGTAGATTTTGCTTTATGTTTGGGATCATTGTCTTGTTGGAAGATAAATCTCCGTCCTAGTCTCAGGTCTTTTGCAGACTCCAACAGGTTTTCATCCAGAATGGTCCTGTATTTGGCTCCATCCATCTTCCCATCAATTTTAACCATCTTCCCTGTCCCTGCTGATGAAAAGCAGGCCCAAACTATGATGCTGCCACCACCATATTTGACAATGGGGATGGTGTGTCGCGGGTAATGAGCTGTGTTGCTTTTACGCCAAACATATTGTTTTGCATTGTTTCCAAAAAGTTTGTTTTTGTTTTTATCTGACCAGGGCACCTTCTTCCACATGTTTGGTGTGTCTCCCAGGTGGCTTGTGGCAAACTGTAAACAAGACTTTTTATGGATATCTTTGAGAAATGTCTTTCTTCTTACCACTCTTCCATAAAGGCCAGATTTGTGAAGTGTTCAACTGATTGTTGTCCTATGGACAGACTCTCCCACCTCAGCCTTAGATCTCTGCAGGTCATCCAGAGTGATCATGAGCCTCTTGGCTGCATCTCTGATCAGTCTTCTCCTTGTTTGAGATGAAAGTTTAGAGGGATGGCCGGGTCTTGGTAGATTTGAAGTGGTCTGATACTCCTTCCATTTCAATATGATGGCTTGCACAGTGCTCCTTGGGATGTTTAAAGCTTGGGAAATCTTTTGGTATCCAAATCCGGCTTTAAACTTCTCCACAACAGTATCATGGACCTGATACTAAGAGCAGGTGCATTTATAAAGAGACTTGATTACATACAGGTGGATTCTATTTATCTTCATCAGTCATTTAGGACAACATTGGATCATTCAGAGATCCTCAATGAACTTCTGAAGTGAGTTTTCTGAACTGAAAGTAAATGGGCCGAATAATTTTGCACGCCCCACTTTTCAGTTTTATTATTACAAAAAAAGTTTAAATGATCCAATAAATTTCGTACCACTTCACAATTGTGACCCACTTGTTGTTGATTCTTCACCAAAAATTTAAAATGTTATAGCTTTTTGTTTGAAGCCTGAAATGTGGCAAAAGGTTGAAAAGTTCCAGGGGGCCAAATACTTTCCCAATGCACTGTAAAATATATTGTTTCAAAATATTAGGTGTCTCTGGGGCATCCATGGCACCCTTATGCCCAGATGATACATTAGACCAGGGGTGCACAACCTGTGGCCCGGGGGCCACATACGGCCCTTGATACCATTCTGTGCGGCCCCCAACCATCTGGTAACAGACATGCATGTCTAGGTCTTGTGGCTGCTCACATGTATATTTCATGTATTCTCCTGTTAGATGGGAGTCCTGGAAGGGTAGACAGACATTTATGATGTATACTGTATGTTCTATATGCCATAAATACAGTATTTCAGTTGGCAATACCCCTTTAAGTTTTATTTTCGGCCCTCGTCATTGGTTCAGTCTGACAATGTGGCCCCCAACCAGAAAAGGTTGTGCACCCCTGCATTAGACCATTTGAAGAGGTTGGATATAAACACCCAGTGCCAGCTTTTGGGATGTATTTTCACCCTATCAATCAGCCGAGTACTCCAAAGTATCCTACTACTGAGCGATGATTGGCTTCTGAGCATGACGATCTCCCAAAAGGGGCAAACACAGTGAATAAAAGGAGCGTGCAGGTGACAGCACCTCGCAATGCTGCTCACATGAATCCATGAAGAGGTAGATAAAGCTAGTGAAATGTGTAGGACTGGAGTGAGGGGCATATTAGAAAGGAAAGCTTTAGGTTCTTATGCTGGAGGTAGGAAAGTTTGGAATACTCAGCCAATTGATAGGATGAAACTAGACCTCAATAGCCGGCACCAATAGGAGTCATTTATAAAACTGGCGTAAAGTCAAAGTAACGAAGTTGCCTATACCAACCAATCAGATTCCTCCTGTCATTTTCCAATGGAACTGTTCAAAATGAGAGGTGGAATCTGAAGCGAGTTCTACTTTACACCAGTTTGATGACCCCATAGGCATCTATTTCCAGCCTTTTCAAATGATCTAATGTGTCATCTCACAGACGGATGCACCAGAGACACATAATATATTGATACTATTTCTAATTTTATGTTAATTTTTTTAAATGATCGTAGTAAATTTGAAGTTTTAGTGATTTCTCCCTCTTGAGTTGAAAGTGTACAGAAAAGGAGGTAGCACAGTTTTCTACCAGGAATATCAAGGTCTTGGAGAGAGTAAGAGTACTAAGTGTACCAAGCAAAATCCCCCTCCTCACTCCTAAATAGCTGCCACAGCTAGACAGATTTGCCTTTCAGGTTCCTGGGAAATCTGGGATATCACCCTAGAGAACTGTAATAAAGTGCAGATTACTAAAGCTACCAAGAGAAACCCCCCTCCTCACTTAAATATCTCTTATATATATATATATACTAGCAGAAAGACCTGGCTTCGCCTGGGTATATTTCATCTATTTCATTTAATGTTTCTGTGTGTCGTTGCAGAGAGAAAGTCATCCTCCCTCCCATCCCTGCAGCTGACAGATGTTGATTTTTACCTTCAATTGTTCAATCTCCATTGGCTGCGGAGTGGGAGGGGTCATGACCTGACTGAGTCGGGGGCGTGACATTGAAAGACCTAGGGCAGGGTTTTAAGTCCTTCTTTTGATGGTGGCCAGAATTACAGGTCGATGCCATGGTAATTTATGAGGACACGCCATGGGTAACAGTGGAAGAAAACATTGCTTTGCACGGGTATATTTAATCTATTTCATTTAATGTTTCTGTATGTTGTTGCAGAAAGAAATCCAACCTCCCTCCCGCCCCTGCAGCTGACAGAAGTTGATTTTTACCTTCATTTTTTCAATCCCCGTTGGCTGCGGAGTGGGAGGGGGCGTGGCCTGACAGAGTCGGAGCGTGGTTTCGCGAGATCTGGGGCGGGGGTCAGAGTGGCATGAATTACAGGTCGATGACATGGTAATTTATGGGGACCCGCAATGGGTAGCAGTGGAAAAAAACATCTTTTATTAGTACTGAATGGTCGTAGTCTAAAATTAGTCAATTTCATCTACGATTTTTGTGTGTCATTGCAGAGAGAAATTCACCCTCCCACCCCTGCAGCTGATTTTTTTCAATCCCCGTTGCCTACGGAGTGGGAGGGGGCATGGCCTGGCAGAGTTGGGGGTGTGGATTATCAAGATGCTTCGAACGGTTGTAGTCTGAAATTAGTCTATTTCATCTAAAATTTTGTGTGTCATTGCAGAGAGAAATTCACCCTCCCACCCCTGCAGCTGACAGAAGGTGGGGCGTGGCTTAGCAAAGCGCTTCGCATAGGTGCATTTAATCTATTTCATTTAATGTTTCTGTGTGTCGTTGCAGAATGGCTGCGGAGTGAGAGGGGGCGTGGCCTGACAGAGACGGGGCGTGGCTTAGCAAAAGACTTCGAACGGTTGTAGTCTATAATTAGTCTATTTCATCTAAAATTTTTGTGTGTCGTTGCAGAGAGAAATTCACCCTCCCACCCCTGCAGCAAACAGAAGTTTATTTTTACCTTCATTTTTTCAATTCCCGTTGGCTGCGGAGTGGGAGGGGGCGTGACCTGACAGAGTCGGGGGCGTGGATTAGCAAGACGCTTCGCATGGGTGGATTTAATCTATTTTATTTAATGTTTGTGTGTGTTGTTGCAGAAAGAAAGTCAACCTCCCACCCATCCCTGTAGCTGACAGAAGTTGATTTTTACCTTTATTTTTTCAATCTCTGTTGGCTGCGGAGTGAAAGGGGGTGTGGCCTGACAGAGTTGGGGGTGTGGCTTAGTGAGACCTGGGGCGGGGGTTTTAAGTACTTCTTTTAGGGTGGCCTAAATTAAAGGTCAATACCATGCTTATTTATGAGCCCACGCAATAGGCAGCAGTGGAGGAAAACATCTTTTATTACTACTGAACTGTAGTAATAGAAAAAACATAAGTTATATTTATGGTAACCGGAATACCTTTAACAGTGTCAGTAAATAGAAATGGATGAGATCCTCAGCTGCTGATAATTACCTGGTTGTTATGGAAGCTTGCCCTCCCTGTGTGGCTTTGCAGAGAATGGCAGTTGGAGTTTAAAACCAAAGCTCCCAGTTGTAATGTTGGCTAATGGAGATCATATTTTGGGAATATCTCGGGAACGGTACGTCCTAGAGAGATGAGACCTGGTCTAAAACCTTCCCGGACACCTGATGTACCTGTGTGCCGAATTTGGTGAAAATCGGTCCAGTAGTTTGGTCGCGCATAGAGAACAGACAGACAGACAGACAGAAATTCATTTTTATATTATTAAGATATATATATATATATATATATATATATACAAAAATGAATTTCTGTCTGTCTGTTGTCTGTCTCTTCTTTATGCACAAACGACTGGACCGATGTATTGTAAGTACTGATTAATTTTGTCCCCTTTAATTCTGTTTAATACATTGTGTAATTTTTACAAGTTTTCCTTGAAAAGAAATGGGTTAGAGGTAGTACCCATCCCCCATTGTGCTGATAAAAACACATTCCTGAGTGTCTCAGAGACATGCGTGATGCACACTGGAGGAGGGTCTGAAGAGAATAAATGCTGTCTGCACTAACAATTAGATTAGAATTCTACCATTTTCTTCATCCTAGTTAGGATGTAAGTATGATTTGCCCTATCTCTTGTACACCCTGCGGTGTCTGCCATGTGTTATAATGTGGTATACAGCCATAGGTTATAGCCTGATTGATGGAGTCTCCACCCCATTTATGCTATTGATGTTTATTTACTTTTTATTATTCTGTATGTGATTTGTTTGTGTTATCATGTACTTTTGGTACAGACCAAAAGTTTGGACACACCTTCCCCTTCAAAGAGTTTTCTGTATTTTCATGAATATAAAAATTGTAGATTCACACACGAAGGCATCAAAACTATGAATTAACACATGTGGAATTATATACTTAACAAAAAAGTGTGAAAAAACTGAAAATATGTCTTATATTCTAGGTTCTTCAAAGAAGCCACCTTTTGCTTTGATTACTGCTTTGCACACTCTTGGCATTCTTTTGATGAGCTTCAAGAGGTAGTCACCTGAAATGGTTTTCACTTCACAGGTGTGCCCTGTCAGGTTTAATAAGTGGGATTTCTTGCCTTATAAATAGGGTTGGGACCATGAGTTGTGTTGGGCAGAAGTCAGGTGGATACACAGCTGATAGTCCTACTGAATAGACTGTTAGAATTTGTATTATGGCAAGAAAAAAGCAGCTAAGTAAAGAAAAACGAGTGGCCATCATTACTTTAAGAAATGAAGGTCAGTCAGTCCGAAAAATTGGAAAAACTTTGAAAGTGTCTCCAAGTGCAGTCGCAAAAACCATCAAGCGCTACAAAGAAACTGGCTCACATGAGGACCGCCCCAGGAAAGGAAGACCAAGAGTCACCTCTGCTGCGGAGGATAATTTCATCCGAGTCACCAGCCTCAGAAATCGCAGGCTAACAGCAGCTCAGATTAGAGACCAAGTCAATGCCACACAGAGTTCTAGCAGCAGACACATCTCTACAACAACTGTTAAGAGGGGACTGCGTGCAGCAGGCCTTCATGGTAAAATAGCTGCTAGGAAACCACTGCTAAGGACAGGCAACAAGCAGAAGAGACTTGTTTGGGCTAAAGAACACAAGGAATGGACATTAGACCAGTGGAAATCTGTGCTTTGGTCTGATGAGTCCAAATTTGAGATCTTTGGTTCCAACCATCATGTCTTTGTGCGACGCAGAAAAGGTGAACGGATGGACTCTATATGCCTGGTTCCCACCGTGAAGCATGGAGGAGGAGGTGTGATGGTGTGTGGGGGTGCTATGCTGGTGACACTGTTGGGGATTTATTCAAAATTGAAGGTATACTGAACCAGCATGGCTACCACAGCATCTTGCAGCGGCATGCTATTCCATCCGGTTTGCATTTAGTTGGACCATCATTTATTTATCAACAGGACAATGACCCCAAACACACCTCCAGGCTGTGTAAGGGCTATTTCACAAAAAAGGAGAGTGATGGGGTGCTATGCCAGATGACCTGGCCTCCACAGTCACCAGACCTGAACCCAATCGAGATGGTTTGGGGTGAGCTGGACCGCAGAGTGAAGGCAAAAGGGCCAACAAGTGCTAAGCATCTATGGGAACTCCTTCAAGACTGTTGGAATACCATTTCAGGTGACTACCTCTTGAAGCTCATCAAGAGAATGCCAAGAGTGTGCAAAGCAGTAATCAAAGCAAAAGGTTGCTACTTTAAAGAACCTAGAATATAAGACATATTTTAAGTTGTTTCACACTTTTTTGTTAAGTATATAATTCCACATGTGTTAATTCATAGTTTTGATGCCTTCAGTGTGAATCTACAATTTTCATAGTCATGAAAATACAGAAAACTCTTTGAATGAGAAGGTGTGTCCAAACTTTTGGTCTGTACTGTATATTTAATCACACTTAGTAAATATATTTATTCACTAAGCCTGCGTAAAACGTATTAATTCTCAAATCTTTTGAATTCACGTTGTTACACTTGGTGTCAGAAGTGGGATTTGAGCAAATGAATATGCTTATCGTTTAAAGGGTGTTGCATGGAGATAGGGTAGTTTGGAGCTGCCACTCTGAATGGGAAACAAGGCATTTGCAGGAATTAGGGTTGTATGTGTTGTGTCAATCTACTATGATTTATGAGTGGAGCTGTAGTAGGCTTAGTAAAATCTAGCAATGTTTTTTGAAAGTTGTAGAACTGAGCAGATTCGAATGAAAATCTTTAAGACTTGTTGAAGTAAGAGCTTTCAGACGTTGGACATCAGGGCACCTGTGATGTTGAGGGGGTTTTGATCAGTTGCAAAACAGAGCAGTGTGAAGATGTTAATTTATGGCACCAGCAAGAGAGAAAGCACCCTAGTGTCTACAATCAGAAAGGCTCTTGTGTTAAATGTTCAGAAAAGAACTGTTTAAGTTTTGTTTTGTTACCCTAATGCTATGTGTGTGTGTCCAAGTAGGAAAGACCTGTGGCCATAGCATTAGAGACTAGCACTAAGAATATAAAGATAAATGATTTAGAAATATATATCTCTGTTGAAATTGTTCTGGTTTCTAGAGTGTGAGAAGATATGTTGATCAGAAAGATTAAGTATTGTCTGCTATATGTATAAAAGTGAATAAGGTTAGAGAAGAAATGTGTCCTTGAAATGTGTCCACCCTTCTCGTCTGTCCAGCTCTGTTTCTCTCCCTTTGCTGAAGTCTCAGAAAAGTTGGATGAATTCTTGATAGATAAGAGTCAGGAAAGGGGGGCTGACAGGCTGTGTGTGGGCTGATCCCATCCCCCAGCCTTAACAGTGAATACTTGTTAAGTTTGCTAAGTCATATACATTCCTATGGATGTAGGAAAGTTGCAGGGTTAACACGCAAACTCATAACTCAAATTTCTTAACTCTTTACGCTATCTTGAAACAAAATCCATTGAAAAGCAATTGAAGGTGTTTGCTTAACGCATTTAGTTTAGATAACACATCTCACAAAGCATGTGTGTTAACTCTGCTACATCTGTAAGTTATTTTGGATTCTGATTGCTTTGCTAAGAAGGTTCTAAAAGTGACTGGTTTGGATTTAACCGGGTCTAGGATGATTTGTTTATATTTATTCGCTAAGCCTGCATAAGCTTATTCATTCTCAAATCTTTTGAATTCACGTTACGTTACAATTAGAGATGAGCGATCACTAAAATGCTCGGGTGCTCGTTATTCGAGTCGAACTTTTCCCGATGCCCGGGTGCTCGTTTCGAATAACGAACCCCATTGAAGTCAATGGGAGACTCAAGCATTTTTTGCAGGGGACCAAGGCTCTGCCTAGGGAAGGCTGGGTGAAAACCTGGAAACCTCAGAAAATGATGGAAACACCACGGAAATGGACAGGAAACAGCAGGGGCAGCATGCATGGATGCCTCTGAGGCTGCCTAATCCCACCATTACCCCAAATTCTCAGGCAACAGCCTGGTGTTTACCCTCATGGCAGTTGTGCTCACCCAGACAAAGAAAGGCGAGGCACATGCCCATCACATGTTAGGGAAGCACCCAACTAGGTGCAACGAAGGTCCATCACCGCCAATTTTCAGGGACATGGTAATGGTGACCCACTTAAAAATGCTGCCTGACAACCTGGCGGTGAACCCCTGATTGTCTGTCTTTCAATAAGATTGCAGTGTAAAGCATGGTGGTGAGCCTCAGTAATAGGATTGCAGTGTAAAGCATGGTGGTGAGCCTCAGTATGACTTTTTGGATGGAGATTGCATGTGGTCACGTACTCCCTGGAACCCCATAGTCACCCCTTCTCTGATGTGCTACCCCAGAACATTCTCTGTCCCAATTCGCAAGACCTTTTGCAGTCTCAGTGTGCTGACAGTGCGTATTTACCAGTGTTGTCTGAGGAGGTGGTGGACAATGGCGAGACACAAGTGTCGGGGGGTGAGGTAGTTGAAAGTGAAGCAAGTTACAGTGGGGACTCCTTTGGGGTACTTTCTCATGATGGGACAGATTCAATTGTGTTTAGAAAGGCTGATGGGCTTCCGTCAGCACTGTGTGTATAGAACCCTATGGCCTTTCATAAAAATAGTCTGGCGATGACCCCAAGGCAATTTTCAGGGACATGGTAATGGTGACCCACTTAAAAATGCTGCCTGACAACCTGGTGGTGAACCCCTGATTGTCTGTCTTTCAATAAGATTGCAGTGTAAAGCATGGTGGTGAGCCTCAGTAATAAGATTGCAGTGTAAAGCATGATGGTGAGCCTCAGTATGACTTTTTAGATGGAGATTGCATGTGGTCACGTACTCCCTGGAACCCCATAGTCACCCCTTCTCTGATGTGCTACCCCAGAACATTCTCTGTCCCAATTCGCAAGACCTTTTGCAGTCTCCGTGTGCTGACAGTGGGGATTTACCAGTGTTGTCTGAGGAGGTGGTGGACAATGGCGAGACACAGGTGTTGGGGGGTGAGGTAGTTGAAAGTGAAGCAAGTTACAGTGGGGACTCCTTTGGGGTACTTTCTCATGATGGGACAGATTCAATTGTGTTTAGAAAGGCTGATGTGCTTCCGTCAGCACTGTGTGTATAGAACCCCATGGCCTTTCATAAAAATAGTCTGGCGATGACCCCAAGGCAATTTTCAGGGACACGGTAATGGTGACCCACTTAAAAATGCTGCCTGACAACCTGGCGGTGAACCCCTGATTGTCTGTCTTTCAATAAGATTGCAGTGTAAAGCATGGTGGTGAGCCTCAGTAATAAGATTGCAGTGTAAAGCATGGTGGATGGAGATTGCATGTGGTCACGTACTCCCTGGAACCCCATAGTCACCCCTTCTCTGATGTGCTACCCCAGAACATTCTCTGCCCCAATTCGCAAGACCTTTTGCAGTCTCCGTGTGCTGACAGTGGGGATTTACCAGTGTTGTCTGAGGAGGTGGTGGACAATGGCGAGACACAGGTGTCGGGGGGTGAGGTAGTTGTATGGGAAGCAAGTTACAGTGGGGACTTTCTCATGATGGGACAGATTCAACTTGGGTGGATCAGGCACAGGAACAGATCAATTTTTTTTTTTTGTGTTTATTTAACTTTTATTTAGCACAAATAACCACAGAGATATTTATTCGTTCTCTTCGCTGCGCACTCTGGCGTTGGGGTTCGTCACTTTGATGGCGAGCTGTGCCGCTCTCTCCACAATGGTCTTTCGATTCTTTGAGGAGACGTTGAGGAGATCAATTGTTTGGAGAGAGGGCCTGTAGGTGGACCTCCGGAAAAATTGTTTGTAGAGAGGGCCTGTAGGTGGACCTCCGGAAAAATTGTTTGGAGAGAGGGCCTGTAGGTGGACCTCCGGAAAAATTGTTTGGAGAGAGGGCCTGTAGGTGGACCTCTGGAAAAATTGTTTGAAGAGAGGGCCTGTAGGTGGACCTCCAGAAAAATTGTTTGGAGAGAGGGCCTGTAGGTGGACCTCCGGAAAAATTGTTTGGAGAGAGGGCCTGTAGGTGGACCTCTGGAAAAATTGTTTTGAGAGAGGGCCTGTAGGTGGACCTCTGGAAAAATTGTTTGAATAGAGGGCCTGTAGGGGGCCCTCCTGAAAAATTGTGGTAAAAGAGTGCCAGTTGGACCTCTAAAAAATGGCGTTTTTTTTGGTCAGCGTTAGGCAAAGACGACATGGAGGAGGAGGAGGAGGAGTAGGAGGAGTAGAGAAGAGGAATCGGATACATAAGTAATGTTAAAGGGGTATTCTCATCTTGCTATTTCAGCCTTACCAGCAGCCAGCTCTGCAGTTCACTTCCTGGTTTCCTGCTTCTAAGGCTGGGCAGGCTTAGGCAGTTTGAGTGAAGGGCTGCCACGCCTCCTTATGACATCACACTGAGAGCTCAGTCCTTGCGTGCTCGTTCATGTGGATAGTATGAGTCATCAGCCTGCAGTGTTTGTGAAGCTCATCTCTCCTGCTGTGGAATCCTCAGTCAGAGAGCCAAAGTGAGCTAAGCAGACAGTAACAAGTGGCTCTCTTGCATTCTAATATAGTTTTACACACAAAACATGTTTTATCTTTTACAAGCCCATTCTTACCATAAAAACAATAATTTACTATTGTACATTGTCCCCATAGCATGTTAGCTAGTAACCTAATTATCTGTGCTATTGCCTCACATAAAATATTACCATCCCCCAACCACCAGCACTGATGCAGATTTGTTTACATTATAGATCTACTGCAGTTGTTTATACACTTTTGACTATATATATATATATATATATATATGTACAGTCATGGCCAAAAGTTTTGAGAATGACACAAATATTATATTTTCACATGATCTGCTGCCCTCTGGTTTTTATGTGTGTTTGTCAGATGTTTTTATCATATACAGAAATATAATTGCAATCATATTATGAGTAACAAAAGCTTATATCGACAGTTAGAATGAGTTAATGCAGCAAGTCAATATTTGCAGTGTTGACCCTTCTTCTTCAGGACCTCTGCAATTCTCCCTGGCATGCTCTCAATCAACTTCTGGACCAAATCCTGACTGATAGCAGTCCATTCTTGCACAATCAATGCTTGCATTTCGTCAGAATTTGTAGGTTTTTGTTTGTCCACCCGTCTCTTGATGATTGACCACAAGTTCTCAATGGGATTAAGATCTGGGGAGTTTCCAGGCCATGGACCCAAAATCTCTATGTTTTGTTCCCTGAGCCATTTAGTTATCACCTTTGCTTTATGGCAAGGTGTTCCATCATGCTGGAAAAGGCATTGTTGATCGCCAAACTGCTCTTGGACGGTTGGGAGAAGTTGCTCTTGGAGGACATTCTGGTACCATTCTTTATTCATGGCTGTGTTTTTAGGCAAGACTGTGAGAGAGCCAATTCCCTTGGCTGAGAAGCAACCCCACACATGAATGGTTTCAGGATGCTTTACAGTTGGCATGAGACAAGACTGGTGGTAGCGCTCACCTCATCTTCTCCGAATAAGCTGTTTTCCAGATGTCCCAAACAATCGAAAAGGGGATTCATCAGAGAAAATGACTTTACCCCAGTCCTCAGCAGTCCACTCCCTATACCTTTTGCAGAATATCAGTCTGTCCCTGATGTTTTTTCTGGAGAGAAGTGGCTTCTTTGCTGCCCTCCTTGAGACCAGGCCTTGCTCCAAGAGTCTCCGCCTCACAGTGCGTGCAGATGCACTTACACCTGCCTGCTGCCATTCCTGAGCAAGCTCTGCACTGCTGGTAGCCCGATCCCGCAGCTGAAACACTTTTAAGAGACGGTCCTGGCGCTTGCTGGTCTTTCTTGGGCGCCCTGGAGCCTTTTTGGCAACAATGGAACCTCTCTCCTTGAAGTTCTTGATGATGCGATAGATTGTTGACTGAGGTGCAATCTTTCTAGCTGCGATACTCTTCCCTGTTAGGCCATTTTTGTGCAGTGCAATGATGACTGCACGTGTTTCTTTAGAGTTAAACATGGTTAACAGAAGAGAAAAAATGATGCCAAGCACCAGCCTCCTTTTAAAGTGTCCAGTGGTGTCATTCTTACTTAATCATGACAGGTTGATCTCCAGCCCTGTCCTCATCAACACCCACACCTGTGTTAATGGAGCAATCACTGAAACGATGTTAGCTGGTCCTTTTAAGGCAGGGCTGCAATGATGTTGAAATGTGTTTTGGGGGATAAAGTTCATTTTCTAGGCAAATATTGACTTTGCAAGTAATTGCTGTTAAGCTGATCACTCTTTATAACATTCTGGAGTATATGCAAATTGCCATTATAAAAACTGAAGCAGTAGACTTTGTAAAAATTAATATTTGTATCATTCTCAAAACTTTTGGCCATGACTGTATATATAGATGCATATCCAGCATATGCATATACAGGTCTGCTATATCATCCCTCACCAATCCCCTCTAGCTCTTTTGCTCAACAGCTTCCTATACAGCACTGCTACATCTGTCCTCATCTCCCCCAATAGCTAAGCAACTTCTAACTCAGCTCTGCTACATCTGTCTTTCCCTCTCTCACTGTGCCTGAACCGCTACCTATACAGCTCTTCTACATCTGTCCTTCTCTCTTACACTGTGCCTGAACCGCTACCCATACAGCTCTGCTACATCTGTCTTTCTCTCTCACACTGTGCCTGAACCGCTACCCATACAGCTCTGCTACATCTGTCTTTCCCTCTCACACTGTGCCTGAACCGCTACCTATACAGCTCTGCTACATCTGTCCTTCTCTCTCACACTGTGCCTGAACCGCTACCCATACAGCTCTGCTACATCTGTCTTTCCCTCTCACACTGTGCCTGAACCGCTACCCATACAGCTCTGCTACATTTGTCTTTCTCTCTCACACTGTGGATGAAACGCTACCTATACAGCTCCGCTACATCTGTCTTCACCTCCCCCAATAGCTAAGCAACTTCTAACTCAGCTCTGCTACATCTGTCTTTCCCTCTCACACTGTGACTGAACTGCTACCCATACAGCTCTGCTACATCTGTCTTTCTCTCTCACACTGTGCCTGAACTACTACCCATACAGCTCTGCTACATCTGTCTTTCTCTCACACTGTGGATGAAACGCTACCTATACAGCTCCGCTACATCTATCCTTCTCTCTCACACTGTGCCTGAACCGCTACCCATACAGCTCTGCTACATCTGTCTTTCCCTCTCACACTGTGCCTAAACCGCTACCCATACAGCTCTGCTACATCTGTCTTTCTCTCACACTGTGGATGAAACGCTACCTATACAGCTCCGCTACATCTGTCTTCACCTCCCCCAATAGCTAAGCAACTTCTAACTCAGCTTTGCTACATCTGTCTTTCCCTCTCACACTGTGACTGAACTGCTACCCATACAGCTCTGCTACATCTGTCTTTCTCTCTCACACTGTGCCTGAACTACTACCCATACAGCTCTGCTACATCTGTCTTTCTCTCACACTGTGGATGAAACGCTACCTATACAGCTCCGCTACATCTATCCTTCTCTCTCACACTGTGCCTGAACCGCTACCCATACAGCTCTGCTACATCTGTCTTTCCCTCTCACACTGTGCCTAAACCGCTACCCATACAGCTCTGCTACATCTGTCTTTCTGTCTCACACTGTGCCTGAACTACTACCCATACAGCTCTGCTACATCTGTCTTTCTCTCACACTGTGGATGAAACGCTACCTATACAGCTCTGCTACATCTGTCTTTCTCTCTCACACTGTGCCTGAACTGCTACCCATACAGCTATGCTACATCTGTCTTTCTCTCTCACACTGTGCCTGAACCACTACCCATACAGCTCTGCTACATCTGTCTTTCTCTCACACTGTGGATGAACTGCTACCTATATAGCTCCGCTACATCTGTCTTCACCTCCCCCAAAAGCTAAGTAACTTCTAACTCAGCTCGGCTACATCTGTCTTTCCCTCTCACACTGTGCCTGAACCGCTACCCAGGGCCAGGACTAGGGGTAGGCGGGGTAGGCGAGCGCCTAGGGCGCCATCTAGAGGGGGGCGCAGCCAGGGCTGGATTATAATTGGAGCATCTGGAGCTACTGCTCCAGGCCCCGGCTCCAATGATTTCATGGGGGGCCCCACGCCCCCCTCAGACCTCAGATCAGCCCACCCAGCCACTTTAAAAAAGCATACTTACCTGTTCTGCGCTGCCGCTGCCATCAGGTTCCGTCTTCCCTGCCGGCGCGCACTATGACCTGACACAGCACAAGACGCTGGTCTGAGGGGGGGCACAAGACGCTGGTCTGAGGGGGGCACAAGACGCTGGTCTGAGGGGGGCACAAGACCCTGGTCTGAGGGGGGCACAAGACGCTGACCTGAGGTCTGATGGGGGCACATGGAGGCACATTGTGTTGATCTGAGGTCTGATGGGGGCACAAGACGCTGATCTGAGGTCTGATGGGGGCACAAGATTCTGACCTGAGGTCTGATGGGGGCACAAGACGCTGACCTGAGCTCTGATGGGGTCACATTGTGTTGATCTGAGGTCTGATGGGGGCACAAGACGCTGATCTGAGGTCTGATGGGGGCACAAGACGCTGATCTGAAGTCTGATGGGGGCACAAGACGCTGACCTGAGCTCTGATGGGGTCACATTGTGTTGATCTGAGGGCTGATGAGGGCACAAGATGCTGACCTGAGGTCTGATGGGGGCACAAGACGCTGATCTGAGGTCTGATGGGGGCACAATGTGTTGATCTGAGGTTTATTATCCCTGTACAGTGACATCACTGTGTTTATTATCTCTGTACAGTGACATCACTGTGTTTATTATCCCTGTACTGTGACATCACTGTGTTTATTATCCCTGGACTTTGACATCACTGTGTTTATTATCCCTGTTCTGTGACATCACTGTGTTTATTATCCCTGTACTGTGACATCACTGTGTTTATTATCTCTGTACAGTGACATCACTGTGTTTATTATCCCTGTACTGTGACATCACTGTGTTTATTATCCCTGTACTGTGACATCACTGTTTATTATCCCTGTACGGTGACATCACTGTGTTTATTATCCCTGTACAGTGACATCGCTGTGTGTATTATCCCAGTGCAGGAAGAGGTAAGTGGTCTGTGTTTGTGTGTTTGTTTTCTATTTTTCAGGGTCGTGAATGCAGAGGACTACGTCGGATTCGGTGGACTACATCGGACCAGCTTTTTTTTTTTTTTAATAAAATGGTCAAACAGGGGTCTGGGGGAGTGTTTATTTCTTTAAAATGTTTTAAACTTCTGTGTGTGTATTTTTTTTTTTTTTTACAATACTACAGTTTTAGTAATTACGGCTATCTACAGACGGCCCTGATTACTAATACTGGGCTTAGTGCTTGCCGGTAATGGCAGGCCAGCACTAACCCCAACATCTATTACCTCGGCACCCACCGCCACCAGGGGTGCCGGGAAGAGCCGGGTACCCGCAGGACCGGACCTTCTAAATTGAGGGTCTGGCTCTGGGGCGGCTGCAGGCTGGTACCATTAGGCTGGGAAGGGCCAATAACCGTGTCCCTTCCCACCCTGGTAGTGCCAGGCTGCTGCTGCTGGTTGTATCTGGCTGGC